>PYAF01001714.1:931376-964727 GCA_007407185.1 Glycine tomentella | reverse complement strand
AAATTAACTAACCTCACCTCACCTACTTCATAGTCTAACAAACTAACTAATAATCTAATAATACTAACAATTTAAGTCACTAACTAGTAACATTGTAACCCAAAAAAAATAAAAAATATTTCAACATCACTTACTTGATTTATAGAGCTTTTTTTTGCACCTTCTTCCTCACACCAAGCCTTTGCCAAATAGAGAGAATTCAGAGAAAAATAATATAGAGAGAGATAGTAGCAAGCAGTGTGGGATGGCTGGGGGGAAGGGTTGTATATATAGAGGTGCTGAATCACGTCCCTGTGTGGCGTGAATGATGCTTGATCACGTCCACACAGGACGTGAATGGAACCCTAATACGTCCCTGCAAGACGTAACTAGCGCTCAAATACGTCGCTTCTTGGCGTGATTCGTCCTCTGTTACGCCTGCCATTGACGTGAATGAACACGTCTGCGTTGCCCGTGATTCAGCTCTGATCACGTCCAGCCATGACGTGATTTAACATGCTCTGTCCGGACGTGTTTGGCAGCAGCAGATGCGTAAATAAGTTTTGAGTTGCATTAGTTTCGTAATTTTTTATTTAAAAAGCATTATTTATATTTTTTTGCCCTTATATACAACACAAACGAGTGAGATGAGAGTGAGAGTGAGCCTTTTACTTTTCGATCCTTTGTCCTTCTCGCGGTGCCCCAGTTAACAGGGATATTAGGGACCTTCTTATCCTCTCTCTTCCAATAGAAATCAATCCAAAAAAATTTAATTATTTTAAAATTCTCGAAAAGTCAAATTTGGTCACGTGTGCCGAACTTTAAGCAAATTCAAACAATATTCGAAGGCACATTTGGTCCTTTTTTTTTTTCTTGGAAGTTTTCTCATTAACAGGTTTTATTAACAACTTTTAAAAAAAATCAAATATAATTATGATAAGAAAATATTTAAAAGAGTTTACCTAGATTTATAAAAATATCATTGGAAAAATATAATTATAATAACAACTCTAAGGCAGTTAATTTATGTCAATTTTTAAAGTTAAGCAATTTGAAAAATATCACTGGAGCAAGTGGATTTTTACTGAGTTCTTATAGAAGTTACTTAAGTACAGTTAAGGTTGATTAAGCATTAAAAAAATTATGAAGTTTTTATCTTCTTCTTTTTTGTTGAATGTTGAGATGGAGTTATTGGATGAATGGAAAGGTAAAATGTGACTCACTGTCACACTAAAAATAAGTTAAATAAATTATAACATCAAAGTAAAAATCAGTGAATGTCCTTAAATCTTGTAGGATAACAACTCACTAAAAGAGAGTTAAGAATCTAAACTGCATTATTGCATTTGAAATGTTCTTATAAAAGTTAATATATAATAAGAGTCTATTAAATAATTAATTAATTGAATTATTAACGGAAACATACCCTGAACATATAGTTCAAAAAAATTGCATATTTTAACATTATACAAATTTAAAGAAAAAATTTGTTAAGTATTGGGTCTATGGCTGGTCCAACTCCTTACTAAAGTCATTTTGCATTTAAGTAATCATAGCTTTTGGGATTATATTACAAATTGGGACTTACACACTCATATCCATAATGATTGATGATACAATCTTTTAAGTCATTACTTAAATAAAATTAATTCTCATAAAAGTCACTTAAGTCATACCTTAATGAGATACATTCTCTCCATGTAGAAATACACATTGAAAGCTACCTCAAGTATATTTATCTTTTTATTCTCTTCCATTAGACTTCAATCTAACTTAAGCATTAGAGTCCTTATAGGTATTCATAACCTGTCTTTGTTGGAGGATCCTTCCTAATGAGATTAATAAGTGACATCCCTCAAAAAGTTTTGTAAGAATGGATCTTAATTATTTTTCAAGGGTCATGTCCTATATAACCAATCATATTAAGTAATAAAATAAAGTGTTTTTTGAGACAATTTTTTTATATATCCTTTAACAATCTATTTATAATGTATAAAACTAAAATATAAATTATAATGTTGATACTTCAAGATTCAATTAATATATATTATGTAATATCAACATTTTGTCATGTGTGTCACAACTTAGTTTAATCATTTACTTTTCTCTTAGAGTTTAGTCACATGTTTTTCACTCAATTAATTTTTTATGTGATGGCACTCTTATTGTCTATACGTGTTCCAAACAACAAGGCCAAAAATAAGTAGTAAAGTTTGCTAGGATTGATGAGCTTAAAGTGCTATGTATATCTATATTTTTATTATGACAATAAAATATATCTATGTATATTAAGTGTTGAGAAAATAAAAAAGAAAGAGCATGTTAAAGACTCAAATTTTTTAGATAGAGCATTTAAACCAGACACAAATCATTATTTATCATAAACCTTAAAAAACAAACACAAACATTAAATCTTTATTTATTTCCCTCTCAATCCATAGGTTATAAATAATTGTGGTCATTTCGTTACTCTTTCTTCTCCCATAGTTTGCATAATTTTTGTGAACTGGAAATTGAATACCTTTTAATGATAAAATTTGTTAAAAATATTATTTTCATTTTTATTTTAATGTTAAATTATCACAAAATAAATCCTTTAGCAAACTTGTAGATTAAATTATAATTTTATGTATATCAGATTAAGCCTATAAAAAAATGACAAATAAACAGATAATTTTAATTTATTTCTACCTCTATTAGTATAGTCGGACCATAACTAAGATTCCTTATTTATTAACTTTACTAAAATTCTCACTACACTGAAGTAGATCAATAATGATATTCACTTATTAAAGTTATATTACAACTTTTTAATAATCTAAAAGACTCGTTCAATACTTTAATTAAATTACTTAAAGAAAAATTAAATATAAAATATAATTGTTATGAAAATATGAGCTCACATTACATAAAAGTATATAAATTCCCAATAAACTATTATGGATTATTGACATAATAAAGCAGAAGTCTACGGGATTTGGATTTCACAAGACTCACAGCTTGCATAGTGCATATTACAAATATAAAATTTATTAAAAAAGAGTCAGAGATAAGAACATTAATGCAAAAGGCAGAGCAATGATATGATAATAAATACAAAAAGGCAGGGAATTAGCAAAATAAATGGATTAAAAATGGAACAGTGAAGATCCACAACACAACACAAGATAATGGAGTCCATTATGTCATCAATTGATTCTGCATGGGCGGCGTTGCTTGTCCTTAACTCCACCGTTTCATTAATGTCATAAACTATTCTAATTCAATTTGCTTGACAATTACATGTGCCTGGGCTTCCTTTCTCTGTTGTATTAAAATTCTCACATTACTATGACTTTTTCTTTCTTTCTTTTTGGCAAGTAAGTGACAAAACAAAAGATATGACTATGAGTTTGTTTGAATATTATCTTCAAAATCAGTTTTTTTTTATTATTAGAAAAAACAAAAAAAATAGAAATAATTGTTTTTATTAATCTATTCTTATATTATAAATTTGAATGAGTATTTTTAAGTTTTCAAATTTTTATTGCTTTTAGAAATATTACTTAATTGCATAAAAAGTTCCTAAACAATAATCTCACTATTTTTATCCATCTTTATCTATTTATTGATTTTCTTAATCGGTTATCTCTTTCAGTCTACTATTTCTTTGTTTTAAAATTAATTTTCAATAACATTTTTAAAAGAGACTATCAACGGTAACCTTATATTACAATATAACTTATTTATTATAAATGTAAAATATAATTTATATATGAAACAAATATTTATTATAAATTTTAGTTATATAAAATAACATGATAAATTTTGTTAGACTATTCACTTCAATGAATGACACTTAGAGTTACCACAAAATTTGAAAGTTATAAGATAATTTGGTGGTTAAAGGAAAGACATAAGAGTTAAAATGATAAAGAATTTATGAGTTTGGTATATATATGGCGAATCTACTTTATAAATTGGTGATAGTGTCTCTCTTAAATTTTCTTATTAAAATATTAATATACTCTTAGTATTTGTTTGTCGTGCTTGTTAATTATTTTCATTTGTAATTCATGCATTAGCACTTATTTATAAGGTGATTAAAGTTTTTCATTGAAATGAGAAATACAGTTTAACTATATGTATTTTGTAGAAATATTTTAGTCTATATTGTAACAGCTCATATTTAAAGATCTCAAACTCAATACTTATATTTAAACTAACTCTCTTGTTGTCATCATGGTCTTTTGAAATCTCATTGCAAGTTAAAACAAGCTTCTTTCATTATTCTATTTAATTTAGAATAATAATTTGATCTGACTATTTATTTGTTTCTTTAGATTATGGTTTATAATTATTTGTTCATTTAAATTTTCTTTACAAACAAATTTTTTGAGGGTGGTGCCCTCAAATCTAAACATTAAGTGTACGGACATAAATAAATTTTCTTGGATATGTCACTAGTGTTCTTTTTAATTATTTTTCTGGATCCGCCAGTGTGTGTATGTGTGTGTATATATATATATATATATAAAGTTACAACATGACTTGAGGTGTTTAATAAACCAACCCAAATCCCTCCAACATTGGAGTGAATCTCTTCCCGCCTAGTGTTGAGAGGCTCACTTGGCACTGCCTTTTTTGTTTTATTGAAGAAAGAGACTCATTCTTTTTTGTTGATAATGAGCCGTCAACACTGGTTGGAATATAATTGAAAACATAATGACTAGCATAAAAATGTGATATTTTTAAGGGAATGAACAACATGATGTACTTGTCAATAAAAAATACCATGACGTTTTTGTGAGTGATGAAGCAATTGTTTATTGGTAGCTAGAATGTTGCAAATCTCAGTATAATCTTAAGGCTCAATGTTATATACTAATTATAATCTTACGGCAGTTTTGTAATAAAAACCAATTTTCAAATCATCTTTTTTCAGTGAAATTAGGACCATAACTCGACGAGTCTAGCATGAGTAACGCAAACTCGTTTCGTACTGTCAAAAGAAAACCCAACCGTCCAATATATGTATTTCAAGATCATTTTTTTAATCGCCATATGTGATTATGATTTTATTTTTCACTGTCGACGGTGATACTTAGGAAAAGTGGGAGTGGGGAGAAGTTTTTGTGGGATACCCACTAAGGATAAATTGGTAAACACAGAAAGAAATAAAAAATAAAATAAAATTCTAACTTACCGTACAAAACCAATTTGTGTTTCACACGCTAGACTCAGCCATCTCTACTATTAGTGTTGGAGCCAAAAAAAATTCTGAGAGGGACGAATATGAAAAAAATTATATCATAAATAAAAGTATTTTGAAGACAATACAAATCTAATATACAAAAAGATACAAACCGCAAATCACAGACAGATAAAATTGTAAACAGAATGTGTTGATGAACGAACAAGTTGACAAAGTCTAGTGAGTCTTAATAAAATAATTCATAATTTAAAATCAAACTCAAAGTAATAATATGAAGATAAAAGATAAAGAAGACACAATCAATTTTAGTATGAAAAATCCAATTGGATAAAAATTCACAACGTCCAAATTGGATAATCAATCCAATGGACAACTCCATTATGATAATAAATAAGTACCTTTAAATTCTGATGGAGAGTTAAAAATCAGACTTGTCAAACACTTCTAGATGATCTTATAACAATTCTCTCAATGATGCAAACATAAACTATCTAAAGCTCTAATATTATTTGGAATGGAATGCATACTATCAACACAAAAATATATTTCTATTTATACTAATTTAAGCATAAGATTTTAACCAATTTTTGAATGCAATCCTAAAAATATTTTATCATATTATGCAATACAATCTTAAATATAATTTATATTATGCAATACAATCTTAAAAATATTTTATATTATGCAATACAATCTTAAAAATATTCTATCATATTTTTGATACAATATTAAAAAATATTCTATACTATATTTGAATGCAATCTTAAAATATATTTTATCTTATTATGCAATGTAATCTTAAATATTTTTATTATATTATGTAATGTAATATTGTAATCTCAAAAAGATTTTATCCTATTTTTTAACGTAATATTAAAAAATATTATATCCTATTATATTATGCAATATAACCTTTTTATTATTAAATTATTTTTTAAATTTTTAATTTTTAATATATAAAATAAAATTTTAGGGAGACGGTGGCCACCCTAGCACCCCTCCCCCCGATCTCCGCCGCTGTCTACTATAATGCTTGAATAAGTGGGGGAAAAATAAAACAAATAGCAATGCATTTTTATATGTTTGACTAAAAAAGAGAAAAATCAATTTTTAGAAACAAAAGTGATATTTTTTCTTTCTCTTTAATTTAAAAAATAGATAACAGTGCATTGTTTTTTTCTTCTATTTTCTTTCCTTTAAACCAAAAAAAGAATGAATCAAAGACAAATTGTCATCTTGTTTTAACGGCTTATATTCTTTCCTACGCTAGTCTCGCAGTCGTTGTTGACCAAAAAGTGTGTATCATAATCGTATATGGGTTAAAACGAGCTGCAGGGTGCACTTCCTTCTTTTAGTTTGAGCTCAAGGCTGAGGTTTAATAGGCATCTACAGACTTACATATATGAGAAAAATAATAATGAATAAAGTGCGTGCCAAAATACTAAGCCTGTAACCAAGTTATAAGGTGAGTCGTGTGCCAAGATGGACAACGTGTAGCCACTGTAATATGACCAATAAAATTAGAATTTATATCCATCCTAATTTCCCATAAAATCACTTTACAGAAGGTGTTTTGAATATCTTAAAATACACTTGAAATGGTGTTTGGCTGTTTGCTAACACACTCCGGCACTCCCAAGTTACACCGATATATTTTAAGATAACATAATAATTGTTAAACTTAAAAATGAAAACCTCTCGATTCATGATTTGAAAACCATTATATGAAAACTTCTCGGTGCTCACAAACAAAGAACAAACAAACCAGGGTATAAAAACAGGAAGCAATATACCCTCAAAAACAAGTCTCCTAAGTTTTTGGAGTTGACATATCTTTTAACGAAAACCTTTCAAACTCCTCATATAGTTGTATATAATCTACTCATTTACCCCTCAAACCAACTTTAATAGCTGAAACCACATAATTGTTGGAAATACTATACAGAAGTAAAGGAAAAACTAAAAACAATAATTATAAAAATCTTTGTAATGGATCATTTAATCTTGAATGCTAAAGCCTATCCAACAGTATTAAGGGGAGACCGCTCAAAATAACGAAATAGAGTTCACACAACCACTCAATAATGATTAATGAGAAATGAGAAATAGCAAGCAGTAACCATTAAAAATATAAAACAACAAAGGAGGCTGAGCCAAACATAAACATTAATGTGACTAAAGTAAACTGTAAAAGTCAAATAAATAACAACAGAATCATCAGAACCCGCTAATTACTTCAGGGGTCAAACTAAATGTTGCACCAACAACAAACTAAAATAGACAGAGTCACTTCACCCTCAGAAAAATCAGTACCACTACTTCCTAACCGCTTTACAGATCTTTTACCTCTTGTGCCTTGTTAAAAACACTTGTACAAGTTGTCCTTCATCAAGTTCAGGCCTAGCTTGGGGCTGATGTATGTGGTTGAAAAAATTGCTGCAGCAGTGGCTGTGGCTGGGGATATTGCTGTTCATACACTTGTGGCTGTGACTGTGACTGTGACTGTGGCTGTGGCTGTTGCTGTTGCTGGGTCTCATCCCTCAATGGCGCTTTAAGGTCCAAAGTTGACAGTACTTCCAACTCTTGAATTGCCGCAATTGCAGTGACTGGACTTTCATGGTTAAAATAAGGCTTAAGCGTGCCAAGGGACTCCTTCACTTTTGATTGCTGTAAATTAAACAATGGAGGCATGAAATATAACACCTATGATTCGTGAATTATGAAATATGATAAATTTGAACGGAAGACCATTTTTCAACTCACGAAGTGTTCAAGCTTCCTCCTTAGATCTTCATTAGCAGCCTTATGTGCTGTGATTGCAGCAGCTGTCGATCCCTATTTTACAATAAAAAAGCACCGCAATATGCAAATGAGAACATTTTCAGCAACGGTAATTTAAATTCATAACACAAATAATTTCTAAGCATACTGAGAACAAAATATATTTAAAAATCACAAATGTTATATATTCATCCTACATAGTTATCTCTCAAATCAAATACTACTATAAAATTCACAACCTTTCAGAAGATATTACCAAAAATATATTTTCAAGTACTTTAATCCCCAATACAAAGTCCACCTCCCCCAAACATAGTAAATAAGAGAGAAGAATGATATTCTGATGTTATATATTCATCTCATTTGACTTGTATATTAGTAAAATTAATTTTAGAAGATTTACTGTTAAACGAATTGATTGATATAATTATATTTGGAATAGTAATATCTTAAAAAAATTCTAGAATAATTAAATTTCTTTGAAAAATAAAATAAAATTAATTTTGACACAATTTCAATGGAAGTAAAAAAGCTTCAAAGTTTCACTTCAAAAACATATGATTCTAGTGGCAGCAAAAGTTAGAAGAGGCACGTTATAAGATCAGTAAAATTGAAGGACAAGTTTAGAAGAGGCACGTTATAAGACAAACATGCCCACATCTGATACTCTTTCGCTTGTTTAAGTACTTTTTATCTTTTTCGGACACGCACATCTTAAAAACACTTCCTAAAACAGACAAGAAAAATTATCATATAGGAATTAAGCAAAAAAAAATGTTATTCAAATGGTCCATAAGTCCATTGCCCATTGGTAAGGCAAGAACAGTGCAAAATCCAAAATAATACAAATTATTTTTTCCCTCTCTGCTTGCTTAAGCAGTATAAAACATTATATATATAAAACATTATATATATATATATATATACACATATGTGTATATATATATATATATATAGGTTTTCCTTCCAAAATACTTGTTGCAAAATCAGACACTAATACAAATATATAATCAACATTTTCATTGCAGGGAGAAATTGTTTACGAAATAATCATTTCAAAAAGTCAGTGAGAGACATTCAATCTAGTTCGTACTTAGAAAGTGTTTAACTCCCCAAAATAAAGCAGTACTATAAATATGCTTTCGAAGCTAGCTAGCGTAAATGCAACGAAGCTTGTCTTGGAAGCATAAGAAAAACAGAGAATTATAAATAAAAGGTTAGAACTTCGAAGGATGGTATTAATTAATTAATTAAAGCAGAAAAAAGTATCACCTTGGGGCGGCCCACGGGCCTTATTGCAGGATTCTTGGGCCTTCCAACGGCGAGCTTCTGAGGCCGGCCCGGCCTCAACACCGGCAAGACACCACGGGGCCGTCCGCGGCCACGTGGTGCACCACCAACGGCAGAGAGCGCCGGAGCCCCCGCACCAGCAACATTCTTTTTGGGCCTTCCTCTGGGCCTGGGAGATCCATTGGGCACAGAAGAAGTAGGAACGATGGGCTGCACTGTGGGAAGGCCGGGAGCAACAGGGGCTGCGAAGGGGATGACGTTTACGTTGGATTGGGCTTTGGGTGGGCGGCCCGGACGTCGTTTGAGCCCACTGGAGATCGCCGACACAGATTTGGGCTTGGGAGGACGGCCAGGCCTCTTGGGCAGCTTAGATCTCCCGGTCCCTGGGGGACGACCCCTTCTGCCTGGCACCAGCGGGCCCGGGCTCACACCCACAGCTCCTGCAATCTTTTTGGGACGACCCGGGCCTCTTTTGGCGGATTGAAAAGCAGGGTCGCCGTTGAGGGCTACCGCAGGCCATGCGAGCTCAGTGGTGGGCCGGGATTTGAGCTTTGGAGGGCGACCACGGGTCTTATGGGCCTGGAGCACGGGAAGAGGATCAGATCCGGGGAGCTTGTAGGATTTTTTGACGAGGATGAGAAGGCCAGCGGATTTCAATCGGTTGAGATGGTGAGTCAACAAAGCAGAGTTGGTGGGTGGAAGGCCCTTGTACACTTGTTCCATGTACTTTCCTATGGCTCGCTTGCTCGAACCATCTTTCTCCTTCAGAGCCCCGATTGCTGTGTATATCATCTCATCGTAAGGAGGGTGGTAGGGGTTGTCGGCGGGGGTGACGTGATTGCTGGGTTCGACAGTGAAGGGGACGGTGGTGGCCGGAGGGGGAGGGATCGAAGTTGGGTCCATCGAGGAGAGAGATAGAGAGTAGATTCGAAAATTGGGGAAAAGAGAGAGAGAGAGAGAGAGAGAGAGGTTAGGTCATTTGATTTTGATAAGTGAAACACACAACTACAGAAGGAGAAGAAGGGGAGTGAGTGTGAGTGAGCGTAGTATATGACTGAATAAAGTGTTAACCGACATGATGTCAGCGATGGCCCATTCTCCGCCCTTGATTTTGTTCCGTCTTCTCTCTCATAAGTCATATCATACGCTCAATCTCTGCCTCCGTTCATCTACTTTCCGGATATGCATGCCATTTCCCACTTGTTCTTAACTAAACTCTGTTCATACTTATATTGGCTGATGCTGCCGCTTTCGTTTCGTTTTTTATATATGGTGGAATATTGTAATATTGTATTTGTAAGTAAATATATATATATATATATATATACACACACACACAAACCTAATGAATTTATAATAAATATGCAATGATAATCTCACAAAATTATATTCTGACATATTATTTATCTAAAATGCACTAAAAAAGTTATTTCAAAAATATTATATTCAATGTATTTAGAATTATATGTGTCATTGATATTTTATTGATTTTTTTATTCATGGGAATTCAATATTATATCAGAAATTTATAACATTCATAAATTCTTTTTGATGAACTGCATTAGATCATTTTGATTATTTTTAATTGAATTTAATTAAAAATAGTAATAATATAAAATAATTTTTATAAATTTTATTTTTATTTTACATTTTCAATAAACTATGTGATCAAATATACTTGTAAAAATCATCATTCAAAACTATTCAAGCTTTTGTCTCACATTATTATATTGCAAATTATCAAGAGGTTTTTTGAAAATCTTGATGCCATTATTGTATTTATTGGGATCTAGGACTTGATGGATTTTTTAACATGAAGCTAAAACCTCCTTGAAAACAATGTTAATTTGATTTAATGTAGTGATGGATTAACCTTACTCGGACTAAGATATCATATAATTTACTATTCACAAATATATATTAGGAATCCTACGTCTAACTTATGACTTGGACTGATGTTGCATTTGACATTAAGGTAGTCTACCATACAAATTTGATCTCAATCTAATAAAAAAAAAAAGTTAATTACAGTTAGACAAAACAATATTAATTATCTTAAAATGAGTTTGGACAAATGAATTTTGACAGAATATTAATTAATATATCAATTTATCAAATCCATATATCATATATCCCTAAATCATGACATAATAATCTATAACTATTAATAAAAAAAATTATGTACTTATTTTTTATTTCTAAAATATCCTTTAATATATAATTGTTTTCATTTTTTTATTTTTTTATGAACTCTCGAAATATAACTGTTGTCATTATTTTTTTAAGTATTTTTATTCACTTTTTTATTTTCAAAAGTACATACTACATACATATCTATGAAATATCTCTCTTTCAACTAGTAACAATAATAATAATAAATAAATAAATAATTTAATGAAGTCTATAGGATTTAGACTATTTATTTAGGTATTTTTAATTTTTTTCATCTTTTTATAATAACACTTGAGAATATAAATTTAAAGAATAATTTTTTTTTCTTCTTTACATCATGGTGTTGCATATAAAATAAAACCGAGATGTATAAAATTACGCATCATCAGTCCATTATTAGTAATTAATGAAGTAAGAAGAGGCAAATGAACATCAGTGAAATATTCAACTTTTTAGTTCACCAAAACACAATTTTCAAATTTGAAACAAACACAATTTTCTCCCGCGCTTTTGAAAAACTAGCACCTAGCGGTGGTTCATTCGTTGGAATTACAGTATTTGTCAATAACTGCTCTTATGTTACTCCCAGTGGTCCCGCCAGACAGAGTACGGAGCTGATTCCACCAAACTTCCATTTATTATAATCTTCTTATTAATTAATAGTTGTCGGATTGGATAATCTCGTCACAAGAAGAAACATCAAGGACATTAATAAGTATTGCTTAATAGTTGACTAATGGTTTTTTTAAGAAGGAATATATATCACATACATAACTTCTAGGAAGACATAAACAACACTGATGAGTTGTAATTTATGTGGTGTGTATCTCCTTTGAGAAAAAGCCATGTGTTTATTGAATTATTAGCAAGAGTGCAAAATCATTCAATATAAAACTAATGTAATTTTATATATAGTTTTTTAATGGTAAAGAAAAATATGATTTATGTTTTGTTGTAATGTCACTTCTTAGAAGTAAACCTTGAAATTAATACTTTTTTTATATATTTTGTTTTCTCATTAGCACGGTAAGAGATTATGAATACTGAATATATCTAGTTTAGGGAAAGAAAATATGAGTTTTAGTCATAAAAAAAGGATTAAACCATTTGCATTTGCAATATGTATATATTTTTATCAATAAATATAGACTTTTATTAACGAAGAGGAAGAAGGGTACGACACTATCCACCTATATACTAAAGAGAAATTTACACATATAATACATATTGCAAATGCAAATGATGGACACTTACTAATGTAATTGGTTTGTTTAAAATTCAATTTTAACGAGGAAGGATCATTATTGATATTTTGGAATTTATTTTGTATTTTATTTTATGTTTACTCTTTACTACTTTCTGTTCTATATTATTTCATGTTACTGATAAAAAAAAAATATTGTTCCATATTATGTTGACTTGTTTTAGATGAGTGTGTTCACTTATTTTATAATATTTTATATATAATATTTCATTTTCAGTATTTTGTATTGTTTCATGTTATGTTAAATTTATTTCATATAAGTATTGTAATACCCCGTATGCATCTGATGTATTAATATATTACTTAATCAGAATAGCGCATCAATTATCAAGGATAATTACAAATGGAAGCAATAAACAAAAATGACGTCACCAACCGTCATTACCAGCATAAACTGTACATTATACACATATATGGTGAATTCTCATAATATATAAAGTATATGTCTCAAAACTGTACATATCCCTCATCATTACCAAAATACATACATAAAGTCAAAATATCAAAATATAGAGCCAACATGCTCTTCACTATATGCCTAAGGTTCGTTCAGAACCATATCCCTCTACTCGGGCCTCTTGCCCTAGGATCTGTCAACCGCTCCCTAAGCTTCACTTGCAAAACATAATCCCCAACAGGGGTGAGATAACAATCTCAGTAAACTCAGGGTCCTTTGAGGTCTTTCCTCCCCCTGGTTCACTTTCATGCACATGATATCAAAATTGGCATTACAAACTAGTCATCGCAGCTATCAAGTCATATCACATGTACATCACGCAAGTGTAACAATATATGTACCCATATCACATCGCCTGAGAAAGGTCATCCACTAAAGGGCACGTTCTCTCAGAACTTTTCTCTTCAAAGCCTGAGGAAGATCATCCACTTAAGGGCACATTCCCTCAGGGTTTCATGCCCATGCCTGAGAAAGATCATCCACTTAAGGGCACATTTCCAGGGAAATCCATAGTACCTTATTCTACTGGCCAGAGAATCACACAAATCACATAATACAATACTATCATAGTACTTAGCTTATCATCAGTCACAGAACACTATCACAGTGTTCATCTTATCATCAATGACATGTTTCAATAAAATAGTAACACACAATTTCAATATACATGCATCATGACATATAACATCCACCACTCCCTCGGAATATGGAGTAACACAAGCAGTGGGAACTACTCCCAAGGACAAAGAGCTTACCTGCCCTCAGCGCTCTATCGGCTTTCCCGGCTTCGTGGTCACAACCACCAGCAATATCACTATCACGCCCTACACAAGGCATAAAACAAACAATCAATAACGGTCCTTAGCCGTTATAATAAAAGGAAACACTATCCCTTTCCATAGAAACCTCTCTGTTCTCTATCTTAGGGTTGTTAGAGTTAATCACCTTATAGGCGATCTACAGACCCTCAACAAGATCTATCTTGGTCTAACCAAGATCATAGAGTCCCCTTAGACTCTGCATAGGCTCAATTCAATGATCTACTAGATCATATATCACAATTATCCAACATGACTAAAACATGTATATCACCATGTTTTCACCGTTTATTTGACCTTCTGAACAACTTTTGCAAAGACATTTAGGCTCATATCTATCATAATACCTTCCATTTCATCAACATTCTTCCTATTCATACATATTTCAGAGTCAAAACCAAACTTCATCAAAAGTCATGATTCAAAGTTCAATATTCATCAGAATAACTTCCTGATCATACTTTTCTAAAGAATCCAAGCCTAATTTCAGCCCTAACACAATTTGGTTACTATTCATCCCAAGAACCATTTCACAAATCAATCGGTAAAACTTGAGTTTCTTACCTCTAAACTGTCGAGAAAAACTGGAGAATCACTTTTCTAAGCTCTGGCGTCCTTGAATCGTCTTCTTTCTCCTCCAAAACTCAGTTTTACAAAGTTCCCTAGAGAATGAGATTTCTCCGTTTTATGATTTTTTCTAAGGATTGAAGCTGGAATATAGCTCATAGAGGGGTTCTAATCAACTTTCTAGTTGGGTAGGAAGTGTTTAGATGAAGAATGAAGAAGATATGAAGCTTCTCAGGTCATCAATGGCAGAAAATACAGGGAGGAAGAAGAAGGAAGGGTTTTGGCCCTCCAAAACGCGTGAATGGCCTTTTATACTGGCCCAGAACGTGCTTTGGCCACTTCTGGCACTGATCGCGCCAGATTCCAAAGAAAATACACTTTCTGGAGCACTTCTGGCGCTATCCGCGCCAAAATCCAGAGAAAATGTGTTTTTCAGGGCACTACCGGCGCTAATCGTGCCATAATTGGCACTAATCGCGCCACTTGTCAAATCCTGGCACTAACGGCGCCGCTCCTGGTGCTGATCGCGCCAAATAACAGTGAAAATTGACCTTCAACTACAGTGCCACGCTATCAGCGTCAGATTCAGCTACAATGTCACGCTATTAGCGCCAGATAAAATAATATATATATATATATATATATATTTTTTTTTTTTTACAAAAACTTGGGTTATTATAAGTATGTTAGTTATCCTAACTTGACTTGTTTTTTTTAAATAAGTGTAAAAAATAACTATGTTAATTATTTTTTTACAAAAATTAATCAACTAATTAAAAAATATTATAATTTTAATAAAAATACCTAAATATATAATAAAAACACATTTTCTATAATAAAAACACATTTTCATTACGTATTCATGTATAATATATAATAAAATTTTGTTTTCGTTGTATTGTAAGTAGAAGGTGAATTTGGCAATACACAACAACAAAAAAAGATTATCAGTATATCTCATACACAATAAATTAATGTTTTTGTTAAAGTAATTGTTATAAAAAAAATTAAAGAAATTTGGGGTGTGAGAATAACTTGGGCCGAATTGGTAAGTTGGTCACTTGTAACTTTCTCCACCCTATTTGCTTCTTGCACCTAAAATGTTTCAAAACTCTTATATTACCCTCTCTTTATTTTGGAATAAGTATTCCATGAAGTGTATAGGTAATTAAAAAATTATCTGAAATACCTATTTCAAAATATGAAAAATAATATCAAAAATAGGTATTTCAGAATATGAAAATCCTATTTTGGAATAAGTTTTTGGATTATCTATGCTCTTTCGAACACCACTTTTCATGCATCGACATAATTACACACACCAGTCTTCCACTCTTCACCCAAATAAGGTTTTACCAAAACAAATTCATCAAACAAAGCCTTTTTGGGTCGCAATGGTGGGTTTGGTGCAGTATGGAGGATTGTGGGTCACAGTAATGTTGTTTGGGTGGTTGTAGACTTGTAGTGCTGGTGTTTGCATGTGATGATTGTGTTTGGTGGTGCAACATAGGTGGGGTGCTGTGTTTATGGAGGATTGAGTAGAGACAGGACTGCCTGGTGAGGGATATGTTTGTTCGTTCAAGTCTTTGTGGGGTGTATAAAGTGAAATAGAGGTGTAAGAAGTAATTCTAAGAAAAGTGTCTCACGCTAAGGACCCAATGTGGATGCTAATTGACATACCCATTCTATCTAGTAACCCGACTGAGTGCCTGTCTGTGCATAGGTGTGACTTCCCAGATGAGAGGCAATCTCTAACTTGGCATATGTATCATTTTTGTCTTCTATGGTTTTAGCAAGCCATTTTTTTATATTTAAAAATTAAATATAGTTGATTCATTCATTGATTTTCTTTAAATCTCTTAAGTTCTAATTTATACAATATTTTTTTCAACAATTGAATTAATTAATTAAATTATTTTACATCTTTTGTTCAAAACCCACCAATAAAAATGATCAAATATTTAAAATATAAATATCAAGTTTTTTTTCGTCTTTTACTTGTTGTAAACTTCTGTATCTCCTTGATATTATTATCATTACTTTATTATTACTATCATCATTATTATTATTATCGTTATAAATCATATACTAATATTTGTCACTTGTGTTTATCTTTATCCTTATAAAAATTTAAATTAAAAAATACTCTCTATGTTTCGTATTATATAAATTTTAAGGTTTTGAAATAGAAATTAAAAAATGCAATTATTATCTTAAATTTTATTTTTAAAAAAATATTTAATTTTTGAATATATCATTTATCTTTTTGATTAATTACTAACAATTACTCCACTAAGTATATCTAATAAAAAAATATTTAATATTTCATTGATATTGTAAAATGACAACAATTTTTTTTGCTATTATGTTGTATAAAGTGGAATTGGGGAGAGCAATAAGTAGTGTGTATTCTGAAGTTAAACTTCAAAGTTTGATACTTGAAGTTATATTTGGTAAAATTAGTTGAAAATTTAATTGATAGTTGAAAAATTAAAAAATTAGTTTATTAAATATGATGTGTTCGATAAAATTAACCGTTGAAATAATTGAAAAGTGTAAAATGACATTAAATAAACAAATGACAATTCATTTAAAAAAGTAATAAGGAAAATGAATTAATATATCAAGGATAAAAGTAAAAAAAAATAATATAAAAAGTTAAAAACTAGAAGCCAACGTTTTAAAAAATACTATTTCGAGTAGCATTTCAAAAAACATTAGAATCTATTGATAAACTACTAAAAAAGTTTGTTTATCGAACAACAAAATGAGTTTTTTCAGCTAGTAAAAAAACTAAAAATTAATTAAAATGTCTTGTTGAACATAATCTAAAAGCTAAAAATCATAAAACTAAAGTTAGGTTATCTTCGATAAAACTAGTTGAAAAATTAACTAATAAATAGAAGCTGATAAACTAACCGTTCAAGTAGCTAGAAAATGTAAAATGACAAAAACTAATAATGCCATGATTGATTCATTTAAAAAACATAACAAGTAAATCAATAAATATATTGAGGATAAAAATAGAAGAAAATATAAAAAACTATTAGCTAGCTAACGTTTCAAAAAGTGTTTGAACTACTAAGAAACTGTTTAGAACATATTTATCGAATTGTCAAATAAACTTTTCAGTTAGTAAAAAAGTTAGAAGCTAGTTGAAATGTGTTGTCAAATGTAACCTTGATTTTGAAATGCTACTTGAAATAGGGTTTTTTAAAACTCTAACTTCTAACTTTCTATATTTTATTTTACTTTTATGTGTGATATATTTATTCATTTTCCTTATTACCTTTATTAAATAAATTATAATTTTATTATTTTTCTATTATTTTACACTTTCTAATTATTTCAACGGTTAATATTATCAACACTTTCAAGCTAGCATTTAAACTAATTTTGCTGAATATACCTTAAAATTAAAATAAAAGCTGATTTGAATTTCTTAAAAAATTCAAAATTTATATATCAAACCAACCTAATAATAAAAGAGTTTAAGTCAATTAAATAAATAAAATATGTGAATGTGAATTGTTATAAATTACTAATATTCCCGGTAATGTCTTCAGATAAAAAAAAATACCAAACAAACCTAATTTGAATATTTGATAGATTAATTATTATCATGACTTGTGTAAAAAAAAAAAAATATCATGATGACTTTTGAGTTTCACATGACATACTTCTTTCTCCCGTAGCGAATGGCGATAGCGATACGTCTCAAAATCCGATTGGATATTTTAGAAATGCGCTCAATAATTGTGTTCCGCTTATGGCAAAGGAGTTTCAGGCTAACACAGCACAGTGCTGCAAGATTATATATATTTAGATTTATAGCTGACACTACCTGTCAATCATGTTACATGAAATTTTAAAATACATCTTGCCAAATAGCCCACGCAATGCACGCCTTATGTTCTTTTTCCTATTTAAGTTTTATTGTGTGTTTGACTATAATTTCCAGATTTATTGTTTAAAAAATCATATAATCCTCACTATTTAAAGAAAATAAATAAGTGAATAATTGAAAATAAATATAGCAATAGCATAATGTTTATTAAAAAAACAGACAGAGAGAAAACAACTAGTAATTTTCAAAAAGAAAATTTATGGAATTCTATTGCTGATGAACATAAACTTGCGAAGGAATTCTTTGTCAAATTTAAAGATTAGGTGTATTTTAATGATAGTTTATTTTTGTATGCTTTAGTGTAATTTTTTTTATACTATCAAGTAGTTATAAAAATTAATTCAAGTTACGAATTTTAAAGTAAACTCTAGAAAAGCCAACAAAACCATCTATATTTCAATTTGTAATTGAACTTAAAAAATAATTGTAATTGGATGGAATTATAAAAAGATTAACATTGTTATTGCATTATAATTAAATTCTTTTTAAGACATATAATAGAGTTTTTATCATTTATCAATAAACATGATTAATGTTATATTTTTAAAAATTTGACTATTTATTTAAAAATAAACACATAAAAAAATCTTACCCTTAAAAATAAATTTAGAAATATTGCAAAGTATTAGAAATTTGGCTTTGTTAATTATTGTCTTTAGGATAATGATTAAGAAATTAAAAATAATTTCTTCAATAAAATATATAGCATTTGATATTAATAACATATTTTATTATAATTGTAATAATTATTATATTTTTATTAACTTCTTAATCAGTCTACTTACCAAAATGGCAAAAAATTATCCATGAATCATGATTAAAAAAGATCAGCGTACGCAATGAGCAATTTGTGTTCCAAATCCATGGTCACTAACAGCTAATTCACACGTCACGGCACGGCAACATCCAACCTTGTACTCAAAACCAAGTAGCGATTATTACAGACAGTTACCACCTTAACATGCAATTTGATCTCTGTCTAAAGCAAAAGCTGTGAATGTGGTAGATAGAAAAAAGACAAAAAAATAAAATAAAAAAGTATTTTTCGTAAAAGTAAACCAGGGGAGTTGAACAAAAAAAATAACCTAACAAATATAATAATAGTTAATAGTTAATAGAAAAGGAGGAGAGGAATGCATATATTATGATTATGTTATGATTATGCAGTGCTGGATTGAGTCAAAGGCGAAGAAAGAGTGAAGCAGTAAATCTATGATCTAGCTATCTACATGGGTGGTGGAGGAACACTCGTGCAAGGGATTCGGCGCTTGTTTCAACGACGCGCTTCTTCTTCTGCTTCTGACGACCACAACCACAACAATGTCAATGGCAATAATAGCCGCGTTTTAGTGAGAGATTTGCGCGCGCAATTGGCTTCCATTCCCAACACTCTTGACCCCGTTTCCGATTTCGATTTCGATTTCATTTTCGATTTCTCTACCTTGAAGCCCATCAAAGTTCCCACACCAATCCCCTTCAGACCCTCTTCCATGGATCATCACAAAAAGGTTCTTCTTTTTCTTTTTCTTCTCATTGCCCCATCTCCGCTTTGCTTTTTAATGCGATCTGCCTCTATTATGTTTTCTTTAATTCTTTCGCTTATTGGCTACTGCTCAAGTTTCGTTTTTTTCCACACCCACATCCTTATCTTTTTTGTTTGATTATTTTTTCGTTTACTGGGTCCATTTGGTTGTATCCTTGTTTCTCTCTCTCTCTCTCTCTCTCTCTCTCTCTCTAAGACAAGATGCCAAATCATTCAACAATTACCTGATGCAAAGGTGATGAGGCGTAGTCTGGCATGATTTTGATTAATGCCTTTCCTAGGCACTTTTCTTAAAGTACTAACTTGTTGGTTTCTACTAACAAAGGTTGATTAACCCTCCATATCGTGAGGAATCAAGGTTTGAATTTAGGCAGAGGTGTCCATATTTAATGTCTCATAATGTCATTGCCTTTGAAGGAGGAAACCTGTGACAAACCAAAAAAAAAAAGAAAAAAAAGAAGCTCTATGGTGTGTTCTGATATGACACATGGCATGTTGTGAGATAAATTACCGAATTTAATGTCATTGCCAGTTTATGTAAATTTGATACATTTTGTTTTCTTTCTTGATGGATTTTATGCCGAATAGAGATTGTAGTAGGTCAAAAGAAGAGATCCAATTAAGTTATATTCTTCAAATTATTTTTCTAATGGTTTCTGGTGATCAAGCAGGGTGCACAAGAGGCAGAGTTTTTTACCGAGTACGGGGAGGCAAGTCAATATCAGATCCAAGAGGTTGTTGGAAAAGGAAGTTATGGTGTTGTGGGTTCTGCCATTGATACTCACACAGGTGAAAAGGTTGCAATCAAGAAAATTAATGATGTTTTTGAGCATGTATCGGATGCCACACGGATCCTTAGAGAAATTAAGCTCTTGCGGTTGCTTAGACATCCTGATATTGTGGAAATTAAGCATATTATGCTTCCTCCTTCGCGGAGAGAATTCAGGGATATATATGTTGTGTTTGAGTTGATGGAATCTGACCTCCATCAAGTAATCAAGGCAAATGATGATCTTACTCCTGAGCACCATCAATTCTTCTTGTACCAACTTCTTAGGGGCCTGAAATATATACATACAGGTATTGCATCCTTATTATAACCAGGTCCTTGACTTTTTTAGATAGAGATATTAAACTAGTGTATCATTTTTCTTGCAGCAAACGTGTTTCATCGTGATTTGAAGCCAAAAAATATTCTTGCTAACGCTGATTGCAAACTAAAAATATGTGATTTTGGGCTTGCTCGAGTTTCATTTAATGATGCTGCATCAGCTATATTCTGGACTGTGAGTGCACCATTGTGTTACCATGTTGAACTGTTACATTTATCAATTATGTTCTGACTTTTAAGGTTTTGAGTGGGAAATTGCAAATAGCCATCTAGGTTTCTCCCTAAACCTGTTGCTGACTTATTTTATCTACTTTGAATAAGGATTATGTTGCAACTCGGTGGTACCGTGCACCTGAGTTATGTGGTTCTTTTTTCTCAAAAGTAAGTTTCTTCTTTTTTTTAACATCTTTTCTTGTGTTGAATATAATATAATCAATTGAACATACTTGGTGTATTGAAATATGCATGTAATTTTAAATTTATTACCTTTTTGCAGTACACCCCTGGAATTGATATTTGGAGCATTGGATGCATATTTGCAGAGATGCTCACTGGGAAGCCATTGTTTCCTGGGAAAAATGTTGTGCACCAATTGGATCTCATGACTGATTTGCTTGGCACACCTCCTCCCGAGTCCACTGCAAGGGTTAGTATATCAAAATCTAATTTGAAGTTTTCTGAAATCAATTGCGCAGGCTTGTGACATGGTTTAATTGTAGTAATTCTAAATTTTCAATGTTCCTCTTAAAAAAAATTCTTCCTGTGTTATGTTTTCAAGATACACCTTATGGTTTATTGTTATCGATACCACATCCTCTAGTATATAAATTCTGAATCTTAATTTTACAGATTCGAAATGAAAAGGCTAAAAGGTATCTTAATAGCATGAGAAAAAAACAACCAATTCCATTCTCCCAAAAATTTCCAAATGCAGATCCATTGGCTCTTCGTTTGCTGGAGCGCCTACTTGCATTTGATCCTAAAGACCGTCCATCAGCTGAAGAGGTTTCCTATCACCTATATATAATTTCATTGATAATTACTTAAGAGTATATTTCATTATTTCTGTCATGTTTTTGATATCAGGCATTATCTGATCCTTACTTCATTGGCTTGGCGAACATGGACCGCGAACCATCCACTCAACCGATTTCAAAACTTGAGTTTGAATTTGAGAGAAGGAAATTGACTAAAGATGATGTAAGAGAGTTGATTTATCGAGAGGTATGATCATAGTACATTTATGTCATTCCTTCTTCAATTTATTGCCATTCCTGTGGTAAGAATTATTTAAATATTTCAATTGAACAGATTTTGGAGTATCATCCCCAAATGCTCCAGGAGTATCTTCGTGGTGCAGATCAAACTAGCTTCATGTATCCAAGGTAATACCTAATTTTATAACTGTTAACAGGAACCCCTGCTTGCATTTATTGCTGTTGCCCTGAAACTATGTTGATTTTTTTTTTGGAAAATATCCATACAGAACTAGAGCCTCTCTTAGCAAAACACAGGCATGCTTATTTAACTTGCCATACTTTTAAAATCTTAATTCCTTATGAATATAAATTTTGTTGATGCTATTCCTTATAGAGTTAAATTTTTGTCTCAATACAAAATTCCTGATGGCTAATTTTCTTTTTTGTATTCCGCATATCATCTAAGAACTCTAGCATGAAAAGTGTGGTTCTTTAAATTTTTTTACACTTTTTGGTTATTAGTTGGTAATTCTATATTATCTTTTTGCGTAGTGGGGTCGATCGGTTCAAGCGACAGTTTGCACATCTTGAGGAGCATTATGGCAAAGGTGAACGAAGCACTCCACCATTGCAGAGACAGCATGCCTCCTTACCTAGGCAAGTGTTGGTTAAACATTTGGTTCAAACTTGATGAAATTGTTCAAATATTGGATTGCCAACTTGAACATTAAACAGCCCTAGTCTTTTTCTCTTGGAGATTTAATTTGTTTTATAGTTTGCTATTATTCTCTTGGATTTTAAACATCCATCCAGATTATTAATGTCTATTCAAAGATGAATTTGGCAGACAAGCCTGTTAACCTTTTCTATGGTAGTGTGTGAGTCATACGCAATTTACGAATGCAATTTCACTTTTCGCAGAGAGCGAGTTTGTGCTCCCAAGGGTGAAAATAAACAAAACAATGATTCTGAAAAGCCGAGTGGATCAAATCTTCAGCAGAGTCCTCCAGCTTCTGATGAGACAGGTGCTCAAAATGGAACCTCCAAACCAAACTACAGTGCACGTAGCTTGTTGAAGAGTGCCAGTATTAGTGCTTCCAAGTGTGTAGTTGTGAAACAAAAAAAAGATCCAGAGGTAGCTAACTCTATCTTTTCAAGTGCATGGCTATTAGCTGAGAGAAATTATTATATGGTCAAGACCATGTGATCCCGACCAATCTATAGTAACCCACGTAATCACAATTTTCAATTTATAAAATAGTGTTAATAATATCCCATAAAAAAGGTCGGAACCACATGGTCTAAGACCATATAATAATTTCTCCTTAGCTGGAGGTTTTGAAATAATGAGAATATCCAACAATTGGTTGCAATATTGTTCTTAATTTTCATGTCACGTTTATGTTTTTTGCTTTAGCAAGAGCCAATTACGGAGGTAAATGATGAGGCAGTGGATGGAGTGACAGGTGAGATTGCTGCCCTCCGTGCTTGATTATAACTTTGGTGGTGGTAGTTTGAAGCACTGCATGCAAATCCTCCTCGTTGTTAGTGCTAGAAGCTTACTTTAGGACTCATTTAGTCATGAAATGCCATCTTGTATTACACTTGTAATTATTTATTTTGTGTACGGAAATGCAATGTATACTAGTCATATCATATTTTATTATGAAACTTAAAAAGGAGAGAATGTTAGCAAAACATGCTCTTCCCCTGTCGTTGGAGGATACAACGCCATACGTTCCGCTAAGAAACTGCAGGTTGTGCAGTTGTAGGTTCAACGTTAAAGTTTATTAAATTTGATTTTAAGATATTAATTTATTATGTTATGCAATAAATTGAATGATTGGGATTCATGCAGTTCTTTGAGTTGTTGAGACTTTATGTCCTTTCTAATTACAATTAAGTTATTTCATAGAGCAAAATTTCTCACCAATTTTCAATAAAAACGAGTTATTTGCCAATGTTCACGAGAGTCAGAGTGGGTCAAAGATGATTATTTAGGCCAATTGCACTTTATTAGGCTAATATGTCAAGTAGCAAGCAGTGTAGGTCCAACCATAAGTATTAGCGCCTTATCCATTGAGCGTTCATCGAACCAGTAACCATGGTCAAGACAGGTATGCCATTTATCATCATAAATTATTATGTGAAATTTTATAATAAATCAATCTTAAAATTAATTATGGTTGATCGAAAACTCAAGTAGACCACAGTATAAGAATCGATTCAAAGGGAGCGGTCTGCTTGAAAATAAGTAAAAGAATGGTTTGCATTTAAAAGAGTTTATTTACAATTTATTTGAACTTACAATATAAATACTCGTATAACAAGTATTTGAGAATAATGTATAAAAATAATTCACAATTTATATGAAAATTATTTTATCTATTTTCTTGTCAATTATAGAAAGAATTTATACATTAATGATTATATGAACGCTTAATAAACACTTGATTAAACTGTTTATCCAAACAAGTCATAATTCTTTTTTAACTTTGAACTTTTCAACAATTTATTATCAGATTTTATAATAAGAACATAAAATAAATATGAAAAAAGTAAAAACGAGTGAAATAAAAAATGACAATTAATATTTTTTTATGCTTTAAAATTGTACATTGGATATGAATACAACAAATAAAAAATAAAAAATGAAGTAATGTTTCACGCTAAATCGGAAGGCGAAACTTATCACTCTAGTCTCCACATGCCCCACCTCGTAAATAATCTTAAGGGGACTTCTATACTGGATATTTTAAGGGGTGCAATGCAATGCAATCATGTTAGTTGGGAGTGTTGCTATCGTGCTCAGATTTCGCGGGTGCCAGTACATCAATGAAGTGCATTCAGCTTACTCTTCCATTTATTCTTTGCAAGTCATGCAATCTTATTAACTTCTCTGTGATGTAATACAAAGAAATTCCGCATTCCAACTTCCATCAGATGATGATACTTTGTGATTCTGAATAACAACGAGTAATTCAGATTTTGTGATCACCCTTGTCAGTTTTATACATTCACATGGAACAAGACAGACATAATTGTAAATATGCCCAAAATGTAGAACTAATTTTTAGGTTAATTTCCACCATGATATCTCTCCATTCTTACCAATAATCCCCACAGGAACAAATACCCTCACTGAAGTGGTGAAAGCGGTGAGAATCCCTTAAGATTATCAACCTTCCAACAATCTTGGATATGTGTTTGATGGCATTATGACAGTCTTGACAAACACGCAAGTTTTTCATGACACGTATTGGTCTGCCAGCCGGTACAGTCAGAATTCCAAATGCTACAGCTAGTTTCTCACTGTGATACTTGAGCATATGCTCCTTTTCTTCCTCTTCCACATCATGTAAAACCAATTTTGTTGAAGAAACATACCCCTCACGCCTCATTTTCAAATCTAGCTCTTCTAAGAAGGCATATATTCTATCTTTTTCTGGGTGGAAACAATCCCCGACCGAGAACGTATGAATCTTGTTTTGTACCTCAACCCAACTATATCCAGTTACTTTCTGCACGCCAACTTCCCTCATTTTTGATCTCATCTTGCCAACATCAACCCACCTGCCAGAAGCTGCATATAGATTTGAAAGAAGGACATACATCCCTGAGTTCTGAGGTTCCATCTTAAAAACCATCTCAGCAGCCTTCTCACCCAGTTCAGTATTGCCGTGAATCCGGCTTGCACCGAGTAGAGCTCCCCATGATGCAGCACCTGGCTCAAAAGGCATGTTTCTCATTAAGTTCTCTGCTTCTTCCAGGCGGCCAGCTCTTCCAAGAAGATCAATCATGCAAGTATAATGTTTTGAAGTTGGTGTCACATCGTAATCCCTATTCATTGAATAAAAGTATTCAGTTCCCCTATCTATCAAGCCAGAATGACTACAAGCAGACAGCACACCAACCTGAAACAATTCAATCAGAAGATTAAGTTGGAATGTAGTAATGCACTAATTGAATAAAATAGGAATTACTGATGGTACTGGTTCAAATTTTTACACAACTGGATAACTTAGTAGAAATTCATGCAAACGATAAGCTCTAAATAAAAAATCTGAAGGCATTTGAAAAGTATAGAACGTATACCATTGTAATCTCATCGGGTTTAACACCTGCTTTCTTCATTGACTCAAATAAAACTAAAGCCTGTCTGCCAAATCCATGCCTAGCATAACCAGCTATCATTGTGTTCCAAGAGACGACATCTTTCTCCTCTATTCCTTCAAACACATCATTAGCTTCATCTGTGCTGCCACATTTAAAATACATCCCAAGAAGTGCATTTCCCACAAAACACCCAGTCTCAAATCCTGCCTTCACCACCTGCCCATGAACTTGTTTCCCTAACTCCAAGGCAGCAATATCGGCACATGTGCTCAAAGCACAACTAAAAGTAGACCTATTTGAACTTTCCCCGTCTCGTCTCATCTCAACAAACATGTTTAGAGCCTCTTCATAGTGACCATTCTGAGAATAACCAGCAATAATAGCTGCCCAAGATACACAATCGCGCTGAGGCATCATATCAAACAATTTCCTAGCTTGAGCTATACCACCATTCTGACCATAGCCGGTAATCATGGTATTCCATGAACTTATATTCCGACAAGGCATTGTCTCAAACAACTCCCTCGCAATGTCCATTTTCTTGTATTGCACATAGCCAGCAAGCATTGCATTGTCAGAAATTTCATTTTTAAGAGGCATTTCATCAAAATATTTTCTCGCTTCATCCACCATTCCATTCTGCACATATCCAGACACCATCGCTGTCCATGTGAACACATCCCGAATCGGAGATTCATTGAACAACCTCTTAGCTTGAGACAAATCTCCAACCTGGGCATAACCAGAAATCATAGTGTTCCAGGAGATGGCATCCTTAACAGGCATTCGATCAAAAAGCTGCCTAGCATCACCCAGCATGTTTCTCTTCACATACCCACCCATCAAACAATTCCAAGAAATCAATTCCCAGTCCGATTGGGACTCAAACAAGTGGCGTGCCTCCTTGAGTCTCCCGTTATGAACATAAGCTGCAAGCAGCCCATTCCAGGAGATGGAATTCCTATGAGGCATCCTATTGAAAACTTCCCTTGCCTCATCAACAAACCCATTCTGGGCGTACCCAGACAACATGGCATTCCAGGAAACAACATCCTTTTCGGGCATTAGATCAAACAATTTGCGGGCCTCGCCGAGCCTGTGGTTCCTGACATATCCAGTGAGCATAACATTCCAGGAAAACAAGTCCCTATCAGACATTTTATCAAACAGGTCCCTTGCGAGGGAGAGCTTGGCGTTCCTCAAGTAGCCAGATATCATGGCGTTGTAGGAGACAGAGCTTCGGCGAGGCATGGAGTTGAAGACACGGAGAGCGGAGTCGCAGTGGCCATTGCGCATGTGAGAAGAAATGGCCTTGTTCCATGTAACAATGTCGGGGTCTTTGAATTGGACAGAGGATGGAGAGTAGCTGTTTGTGCTTCGTCTCTCACTCCTATAAATATAATTATTCGTACACAGACAACGTGAGTTGCACACACTCAAGTGTCTCACAACATACTTGAATTGCATTATATTGAGGGAAAACGTGTTCATCAACTACCATACTAACGCGCTGTCTTCAGCATGCATCAACTTCTTCAAACACCAACAGTGCGATAATTATGGAATAGTAGAACCAACGTAACAAGGTAAAGTATATACAGCTCCTTTGATTATTTTTTTTTTTTAATAAATTATATATGACAGATACTGAATGAAATAGCCTCTCCAATACGAATACTCATTTTACCAAAGATTTTTGTAATACTAATTTATAATTGAAAATTACTAAATACTGAAATACACTCTCCAACACAATTTTCTTTTTAAACTCATTTTACCAAAGATGTATTTTTCTAATACCCGCTCGTAACTCTTCTTTAATACTAATTTATATTGAATGAATTTTCTAATATTATTTTTTGGGTAAATTACTTGGACAAATTTTTCTTGTTGATCGATTGAACACTACTTGAGAAGGATTATTGTTCTCAAAAGTAAAATAATCTAAATACTTTTGGAAATTCTTGTTCCATAATCATTTGTTTTGTATGTAAGACAATGACAATTTAATTCTTTTTTTTAAAGGACCAATTTAGTTCTTAAAAGAAAAAATATATGATTTAATATGTAAATATATAAAAAATATGACAATTACATGCTGTTGTAACTTAACAAAAGTGACCATTAGCCCTTATTTTTCTCTCCAATATTATTACTCTCAACTTTTCTAGCAACTTGTATTCCAAAATATAAAATAAAGACTTCAGTTGAAGGCAGAAGTCTCAAAGTCTGGAGTTGATATGATCAAAACTTCACTTTGTCTTTCAAGTCAAAAATTGATAATTAAAATCCAAAATTAGAAAAGAAAACTTATACCATTAAGTTCTTGAATCAAACAATGAACGGATATTCACTAAAAAAATGAATGGATAATTCTACCTGATTCGACAATATATTTTTAAACAAATTATTTAATATTGAAAAAAAAATCAAGTGTTAATGTTTGATTAGAAAATTAAATGACAAATATGCAAGTAATTTTACTTAAGTTTTTTCATTCAAGAATAGCTGTGACGAATATTTAGTGCAGCAAAAAGAGGGAAAGTACCCCTAGAAGAGTCCTTCATATTAAAGTGTAACACATTTTTCTTTTCTCAGAGAGAAAGGTTCAACTTTAAAAATAAAGTGTAATTTAATCATTTTTCATTTCTCAAGGAGAATATAATTTACTTTAATTATTTCAAATAAAAGTTTTATCGATTTAATTTTGTTAATGGTTATTTATCTCTCGTGATAAAGTATTTTATATTTACTCAGCTCAAGTGTGGGTACAATTTACACTTATAATTAGGTTAATTTTCGTCTATTTCTCCACTGTTACCAGTAATCCCGTCAAGAACAAATACCCTCACTGAAGTTGTGTAAGCGATGAGAATCCCTTACGATTATCAACCTTCCAACAATCTTGGATATGTGTTTGATGGCATTATGACAGTCTCACACACTCGCGAGTTTTTCATGAAACGTATTGGTTTACCAGCGGGTATAGTCAGAATTCCAAATGCTACAGCTAATTTCTCACTGTGATACTTGAGCATATGTTTCTTCTCCTGCTCTTCCACATCATGCAAAACCAATTTTGTTGAAGAAACATACCCCTCATGTTTCATTTTTAGATCTAACTCTTCTGAGAAGGCATATATTCTACCTTTTTCTGGGTGAAAACAATCCCCAACTGTGAATGTATGAATCGTCTTATGTACCTCAACCCAACTATACCCCGGTGTTTTCTGAACACCAATTTCCCTCATTTTTAATCTCATCTTACTAACATCGACCCATCTGCCTGAAGCTGCATATAAATTTGAAAGAAGAACATACATTCCTGAGTTATGAGGTTCCATCTTAAAAACCATCTCAGCTGCCTTCTCACCCAGTTCCATGTTGCTATGAATCCGCTTGCACCTAATAGAGCTCCCCATGTTGCAGCATCTGGCTCAAAAGGCATGTTTCTGATTAAGTTTTGTGCTTCTTCCAGATGACCAGCTCTACCGAGAAGATCAATCATTCAAGCAATTAGTTTTGAATTTGGTGTTATACCATAATCCTTATTCATTGAACGAACATATTCAGTACCCCTGGCTTAACCCCTGTCTGTTAAGCCAGTATGACTGCAAGCTGACAGAACATCAACCTGAAACATGATTAGAAGAAGAATAAGCAGAATGCTTTTACTGATAGAAGAACAGTAAGAAAACAAGCTACTTAATTCTAGATAAAAATAATAATATTATTGATGTCCCATTTCTAATTTATTTGCCAGTTCTTTATGATTATGATCATATTTGTATACTAGACAAGTAGGAAACCACACAAGTAACCATTTATTAGCTCACTTGCTCCTGCAGAAAGAAAACTTAGCTGAAAGATAGGGATAACTTTAGAAAAGAAAATAGCAAATATAGAAGGGAAACACTGTACGGTACAGCACACATAAGATTATCCTTTGCAATTGAACTTCTTGCCTGTATTTGGCACATTCTAATTGAATTTTCCTATCCATGTTAAAGATGAAGAGAAAGAAAGGCAAAGTGAAGAGATGGGCAAGGAAAAACTTGTATGCGTGCAGTCTATTTATATAACTAAAGTGATTGAGGGTTGCCCGTAAAAGTTATGCTACTTCTTTTGTCCATCTGCTTTTTTTTGCCGTACTTTGAACATTTCGTCTCTAACAAATTTAAAAGAATGCACAAGATATGACATATAATTCATAGCTAAATACTGGAACTAAACTTCACCGACATAATAGCAGACAAATGGTGGAGTGGGGCATCTTGCTACTAAAACCAACAAATTTGTATTAAAAATGTATTATTCATATACAGCTTGAATCTATTCCAGCAGCTATATGAAAATAAAAAGATGACCAGAAAACCATAAGCTTTGTTCCGTTCATGAAAAATGTATTCAGACTGGATTCAGAGAATCCCTTGTAGCAACCAAGGTATTTCCTTAGGAGATGATTTAACCGTACTAATAAAAAACTACGTACCCTATTGTTTAGAGACCCCTTGCTATGCGAAGGTAAGGGGGAGGGATATTGTACGTAGTCTTACCCTTCCATATGCAAAGAGGCTGTTTCCGGATTCGAACCCATGACCAACAAATCACCAAGACACAACTTTACCGTTGTGCCAGGACTCGCCCTCTTAACTGTACTAATCAAGAAAAAAATTATCAGAAAATTGAGTTGTAAGCCAGCTATGTGTATAGGTTCAAATACAATGAAGTGAAATAAGAAGCAATGAAGACATTAGTTCTTCCGACACAATTAGATGAGGAGTAGTTATTCATGCATGAGAAATGCGTAAAATATGTACCATGGTAATATCATCGGGTTTAACACCTGCTGTGATCATTGACTCAAATACAGTTAAAGCCTGTCTTCCAAGTCCATGCCTAGCATAGCCAACTTACATTGTGTTCCAAGAGACGATATCTTTATGTTGTATTCCTTGAAACACATCATAAGCTTCATCTATGCAGCCACATTTACAATACATTCCAACAAGTGCATTCCCCACTAAACAGCCTTTCTCATACCCTGTCTTCACCCCCTGTCCATGAACTTGTTTCCCTAACTCTAAAGCAGCTATATCAGCACATCCGCTCAAAGCACAACAAAAGTTAGATCTATTTAAACTTTCTCCATCTCGTTTCATCTCCACAAGCCTGTTCTTAGCTTCTTCATAGAGACCATTCTGAGCATGACCAGCAATAATAGCAAACCAAGATACAGAATCACGCCGAGGCATCATATCAAACAAGTTCCTAGCTTGCGCTACATCACTGTTCTGACAATAGCCGCTTATCATGATATTCCACAAACCTATATTCGGAAAAGGCATTGCCTCAGCCCTCAAACAACTCCCTTGGCATGTCCATTCTCTTGTATTGTGCATAACCAGCAATCATTACATTGTACGACATCTCTCTTTTCTGTGGCATTTCATCAAAAACTCCCCTCGCTTCATCTAGCCTGTGACAAATCTCCATCCTGTGCATAGCCTGAAATCATGGTGTTCCAGGAGATTACGTCCCTGACAGGCATCTAGTAAAAAAGCTGCTTGGCATCACCTAACATGTTTCTCTTCACATACTCGCCCATCAAACAATTCCAAGAAATAAATTGCCAGTCTGATTTGGACTCAAATAAGCGACGAGCCTCCTCGAGTCTCCCACTCTGAACATATGCTGCAAGCAACCCATTCCAGGAGATGGAATTCTTGTGAGGCATCCTATCAAAAACATCCCTTGCCTTGTCACCCACTCCAGACATACCCGGACAACATGGCATTCCAGGAAACAACATCCATTTCAGGCATTGAAACAAACAACACGTGGGCATCACGGAGTCTGCGGTTCCTGACATACCCACTAAGCATTAGATTCCAGGAAAACAAATCTTTGTGGGGCATTTTGTCAAACAGGTTCCTTGCAAGGGAGAGCTTTGTGTTCCTCAAGTACCCAGATATCATGGCGTTCTAAGAGACAGAGTTTCGAAGCGGGATGGCTTTGAAGACACGGAGAGCCAAGTTGCAGTGGCCATTGCGCATGTGGGTAGAGATAGCTTTGGTGCATTTCACAATGTGTGGGTCTTTGAAATGGAGTTTTGGATAATTGGTTGGTCGTTGAGCTTGAAAGTTGCTGTTATGTAACCGTCTCAGGTTAAACTTCCGGCGCATCGTTTTTACGTCAGACTATTATTTATACTAGTATTTTCTTGATGCACACGCACCTACACCTACTACGACTAGGAGCCAGCTTCTTCCATGTCTAGCAAATTCACGATAGTATTAGATTCAGGTGTGTAGGTAGCATGTTTAAGAGGATCATATAACAGCTTATTTATGGGAGAAGATGCAAACTTTATGTTTTTAACAGTGTTCTGCTCGGAGAGAACAGAAATGTTCAACAAGTGGTGTTGGATGGTTTTCTTTAGGATCAGGCTCTCTCTCTCTTAAGAAGCTTATGAAACTAAAGCAACTTAAGGAAGAAGGTGATCACAGCAGCAATACACGAAGCAATTGGCGTGCGGTGTGTGCTGTGTGAATGGAAAGAGAGAGTCAGAATTGTGTGTGTGTACCTTTCACCATGACTGATGCTGTATTTATAGGATAATACCTGGACTTTGATAGCAGACGGTTGAGTCCAATATCTTCTTTCTTGATATGCGGAGATATTGATAATAATCATATCTTCTATCTTCTGGATGTTATCTTCTGGTGGTTACGATAATATCTGTTTGTTGGAGTTTGAATATTTGAACTGCTAAGATAAAGGATATCTTTTATCCGTAACAGATGCCCCTCAGCCCGGTCATCTAGCATTCTGGGTGGCCGGGATGAATTAGTAACGGAGCCGACCATGCTTTTTGGGAAGAACTCGAGCAAGGTTGATTGATGTCCAAACCGAGATTGTTCTCATCCAAACCGATATGTCCAAAGTTCGAG
>PYAF01001714.1:905972-922811 GCA_007407185.1 Glycine tomentella | reverse complement strand
CTTGTCTCTAGCAATGTCCCAGAGAACTCTAACCAGAAGAGCATGATTCCAGGTGCTCAAACTGTGGATGCCAAGCCCACCCTCATCCTTTGGGGAACACACAACTCGCCAGGCAACCATGGGCTTGGTACGACCACCATCTGCCTTCCCCCAAAGAAAACTCCTACATAAGGCATCAATACGGTCTATGACTGCAACCAGAAGGGGGAACATAGACATCCAAAAATTAACAATGCCACCCACCACACCCCGGATAAGCTCCAACCTCCCAGCATAAGATAAAGTCTTACCCAGCCAGCTCTGGATGAGACCACCTATACGGTTGAGCAAGGGAGAATAATGGCAGACATTTAACCGAGATGCCATAAGAGGGATGCCCAAGTATCTAATGGGAAATGCTCCAATCTCAAAACCAGTGAGCTCCAATACATCAGATAACTCTCGGGGATCCATGCCAGCAGAAAACAAAACAGATTTGGCAGCACTCACAGTAAGACTCGACACATTACAGAATCTCTGAAGCTTGCTGTACAAAGCTGCCACTGATGGGAAGTCGCCTCTGGAGAATAGCATAATGTCATCTACAAAGGCTAGATGAGTGATATTTTGAAAAGCACAAGCTGGATGGTGATTAAAAATAATGTTGGACCGAAACTGCTTCAACTCTCTAGAAAGATACTCCATACATATGACAAACAAGTAAGGAGATAATGGATCTCCTTGTCTCAATCCCCGCTTCCCTTTAAAGTGGCCAAAGATAGACCCATTAACGGAAACACTAAAGGAGGTGGTGGTGACACACTCCATCACCCACTTAATGAAAATGGAGGGAAATCCCAACACCTCAAGCATCCAACCAAGAAAGTCCCACGAGATAGAGTCATAAGCTTTATGAAGATCAATCTTCATCATACACCTAGGAGATACCCTCTTCCTCGAATACTTCCTAAGCAGCTCCTGAACAAGGAACACATTCTCGGCCATGCTCCTAGACTTCACAAACGCTGCCTGAGACTGATCAATAATAACATCCAGCACCGGAACCAATCTGTTGGCCAGAATCTTGGAGATTATCTTGTACAACAGATTACAGCAAGATATAGGCCGGAAGTGATTGACCCGGGAAGCATTTTCTGTCTTGGGAACAAGAGCAATAAACGCATGATTGACCTGTCTCAAGAGCTTTCCTGAAGAGAAAAAGTCTTTAACAGCCTCACACACCTCCATCCCAATGACTGGCCAGGATTTTTTAAAGAACAATGCATTATAGCCATCCGGGCCAGGGCATTGTTATTGTCCATGGCTGCCACCACCTCCCAAATATCCTCATTCGAAACCGGCCCAATCAAACCAGGAATCATGTCAGCCGGGACCATAGGCCCACTATCAATGACATCCCTAGCAGGGGGGAAATCAGCACCGAAGCTCCCAAAAGGGAAGAGAAGTGCTGCACAAAGACACTCCCTAACTCTTCTTGAGAACAAGTAGGCTGGCCATTGTCCTTGATAATTGCTGGAGTGTAACTAGCATTTCTATTCCTATTAATCAGGGAGTAGAAAAACCTGGAGCTTCTGTCGGAGTACACAAGGAATTTATTCTTAGCTAGCTGAGCAATCATCCTGGACTCAGCCAGCCTAAGGTGCCCCGAGAAAGCCCTGGCAGCAGCAACTTGGACCATCAGATTATAGTTCGAAGGCTCTCTCTGGGCTTTGAGGAGCAGCTCCATATAACTCATCTCAGCATCCATAATACGGCTCAACATACTACTAAAATCAGACTTAAATAAAGTCTTCAAACTAGGCTTCAGGTTCTTCAACTTCTTACAGACTCTGAACATATTATGACCCTCCACTTCCAATGACCAGGCTGAATCAACCACAGGCAAGAAATCAGAGCTTTCAACCAAAGCATTATTAAATCTAAATGCCTGTCTGCCCTTCCAATTCTCTTGATTAGATTCTGTGATGATGCAAGCATGATCAGAAACAGATCCGATGTCGGTCAGCACCGCAAAGCTACGAGCAAAATTGTCTAACCAAAGCTGATTACACAAAACTCTATCAATCTTGCTCCAGACTCTCCCATTGGTCCAAGAAAACAAAGCACCAATAGTTCTCAGCTCCTAAAGGCCAACAACTGAGCAACAATTGGTAAAGTCGTCCATTTCATAAGCTGAAACAGGACTACCATTTATTCTATCTCCCGGGTTCAGTACACTGTTGAAATCCCCCAAAACAGTCCACGGTCCATCAACAACATTTCCAAAATCAATCAAGGATTGCCAAAGGCTTTTTCTAGCCCCAATAGAATGAAGCCCATACACAAAAGAACCCCACGATGATTGCCCAGAAATCTTACACAGCAATTTACAATGAATGGCTTGAGCTGTGACTTCCACCACATCCAAATGAACTCGGTCATGCCTCCAAATAAGCACAATTCTGCCACCAGAGTGCTGATCAAGGTTGTGTGAAAACCTCCAGGCCCCAAATCTTCTTTTCATGATACTATTAAGCAACATAAATCTAACTTAGTCTCCAAGATGGCAGCCACGTCCACCTTCTTATTCTTCAACAATCTATGCATCTCAAGATGCTTAAAAGGGGCATGGAAACCCCTAATGTTCCAAGATGAGAAAATCATGGTTTCTTGCGGGAGGGGGCCCCCCTGCCAGAACTGAAATTAAGTTTTTTATCCCCTCCCCCAAACCCTTTTAAGGGTCTCTCTCCACTAGCAACAAGCACATTGTTGGAATTGGCCTTAGATTTCCTACCCTTCTTCCGAATAAAGCCTTCATTACAATCTTCATCCCCATCCGATTCAAAGTGGGATGATGATATGTCTCCATCTCTAATTTGGATATCTGGATGAGAACAAACTGCTGCCTGGGTAGCCGGCTGGGAAAAATCATGATTCTTATCCGAAATGATAAGGTTGGCTCCCTCATCAATGCGTTCTTCATATTCAACACACCCCTCTACATCATTCCTTTGGCTACTCTTCTCAAAATTGTGGACAATACTGCTGCCAACATTCACCCCTGCAACTTCCTTAACATTCTCCTTCAGCCCAAGCTTATGGGTACCAACATGGCAGGTTCCTTAATTTCACCCACACCGGGAATGTACACAACTCCTCATCACCAAAATCAAACAGAGCTGGCATGGTCTTCAAGAGGAGAGGCCTTTGGAAAATAAAATATGGTCCATTAGACAAAACCATATTCCTATCTTCCTCTGAATTGAACTTGAAGATGAGCCAACCACTATCATGGCTAGAGTAGTTGTAATTCACCCCCCACCTATTACAACACTCAAGAAGCGCCTTCTTTCCCGGGAATCGGCCAGCCACGTACCCAATTAAACAAAATCCCCAAGCTGCTTCTAAAGGCTGGATATCATCACCCTCCAGCACAATATGGTCATCGTCACCAACATTGACAGACTCTAAGCAAAGTCCTTTAGATGGCTGTCTATTTCCCTTAAACAAATTCACCCAGGGAGTCTCATTTTTGGATGAATTGTTTCCCTTCACCGGAGGCTCCTTATCAGCCCCACCTGAAATCTTCTCTTCATCCTCACTAGCCCTTTCCTCACAATTAGTGTCTTTAGTCCCTAGAGTTCGAGATTCTGAATCGCTGCCCGAAGATTCATATAGCAAATTCCTTTCAGGCAATTCAACAAACACCTCGTGGGCATCTCCTGAAATACTACCTTCAGCACCCATATGAGCATCACCTTCAGCTGACACTAGTTGAGCATCAAAATCTGGAGACTCAATGGAATCATGCGAGGTTTCCCCATCTTTCACAACCGGTAGTACCTCTTCTATGCGTTTCCTTCCCACCTTTTTCTTTCCCTTCCCCATAACTCAGTGTTATAAGACCATAGATGGATTTCAAACAAAGGTTAACGGGTACCTGCAAGTAAAACCTAGAAAGGAACAGTCCAGGACTGCTGTTCCTCACAAGAAGAAGAGACCAGGCAGAATACAGCACTAAGCTGATTACACAAATTATCACAGAATACACAGACAAGCTTGAATCCACAAATAAAACAAGGAAGTCCGCACCACTAAATGACACGGAGCAGCTTCCCAAACCTTCGTGCCTCAAACCCACTAACGGACAGTCTCCACTAAGAAATATAATATTCCATAGTGCTTGTCCACTTAGGAGAAAAAGCACAAATTCAACACCGGGACCAAAGCAAACTCCAAATGAAACCGCAACCAATAAAGGCCCTCGGCCACCAAAGCAATACGGAGAGAACAAAGGAGAAGCAAATGCACAGTATTGAGAATCACTAACCCTACCTCGGTGGCTAGGCCACAGGGATGCACCCAAGGAGGAGGTGTTTTCTAATTACCTTTCTCCGCTTCTTGCTATGGTGTGTGCCATACCCACCCCCTCAAAACTAGAAATGCTACAGTCAAAAGCAAAGGCTTCTTTAAGATCATCTATATATACATGGTATTCAATGATTCTGAAGCAGGTAAATTAGTTAAACATGGACCAGTTTGGTCAATGATTTTCATCTCGTATTAATTAATCAAATTCTTCATCAATAAGTACATATTCCTAACGACTTCACAAAACATGCTCGTCTTTTACAAATATGAAGTTCTTTTTTTATGCATTTAATTTAATTTAAGAAATAAAACTCTTCTCGTAGACAACATCTCGTTTTACATGACAACTTTTTTTTACCCGTCACAACAAAGGTTATCAAAAGAGGGGGGTAGGAGTGTAGGACTACTGCTATGTGCTGATACAAATGGCTTAACACTAAGAATCTAAAAATTTCTATTTATGTTGAAGACAGTATAGGGACATTGCACGTGCTTAATCTATCATAGGCACACATGATTTGAGGACACTCGAATCATTAGACTGAATTTCATTTCACTAATTTTCAAATAACTAAAGGGTGCCACTAATTATTCTGTTAACGTTCGTGAGCTACACAAATCCAAAGGCGCGTAAAGGAGAGTGCCAAGCAAAAAATCAACAGTAACTAACCACTATCCCAAAGTAAAGGAAGGGAAAAAATAACTTCCCCAATCACCAAGCATGAAGATTGAAGATTTAATCAAGATGAAGCCTCGCTCAGCTTGATCATATTGAAATGAACAAGAATATCCATATCCATCAAATACCAAAAAAAAAATGCTAAATAGAAGAGAGCACCAAAACAAAATATGAAGAAAGAATGCTGAAAATGAAAAGTTACCGAATAGAGACTATGCAAGCACTTGGAGCATCCACCCAGGCCGGGAAACTTGTTGACATTGGTGCTGCTACTCAAGCAATCCCTCTCCAATCTTTTGACACTTTGATTCACAACAAGACTTCCACTTGGAGTAACTGAGAATGACTCAGAACATGTCAAAGGGTGAAGCCTAATGCCACAGTAGCAATAGACCACATCACAAGTCTCATTGGGCTGAAAAAGCTGGATTCCTCTAACTTTCAAGGCCTTCCCCAAGTCACTGACACATGTTTCTGAGTCATCAGGCAACAAGGGCATATCATAGGATGTGGTATGGCCCTGTGAGGCACTAAGAGCAGTGGCTGAGTATGCAGAATAGAGCCACGCTGCGAGCACAGGACAGCATCTGCTACGGTGGAGGTCATCATCATCATCATCAGGTTTGTTGGAGCCACATGCACTCTTTATGGCTTCATAGTGGTCATCTGAGAGGTTGAGAGGGCAGCCTGCAGCATCAGCTTGTTCTGGGAAAGCAGGGATTGTTCCTGTTGTTGAAGATGAGGAGGGGTGTGGGATGATTGACTGAACCGCATCAGCATCAGGGAAAAGGAGACTAGTGCTGCACAGGAATAAAAGGGTCTTCAAGAATGGTGATTTTGGAAGAGGCAGTAGTGTCAGTGTCATAGTGACTTTAACATACACTCTTTAGTCCAAGGGAAAGGGGAAATTAAGGTGGGTATGAATGTGGATAGATGTGGTGTTGTTTCTCTTCTGAAGAGAATATTGGGATGGTATGGTGCGTGGTGGCCTGGCCTCTGTTGGGTCAGAACTCAGAACTCAGAACTCACAAGCCAGGAAAGGGAAAGGGAAACATAGGCTGGTGGCCTGGTGGGGTTCAGCTAAGTTTTGCACTATGCTAATGCTACCTCATTTCATTTATATCTAATGTAAGAGTAACTTAGTACGCTCATTTTACCTCTATAAAGTTTCGTACATGGATTAGCAAATAAATACCTTCATTCATGGGATAAATGAACTTGATTGTGTTCCATCTTTTTAGAATTTTTACTCAGCTAATTTTCTACTTTGTCAGTTTCTACATCTATCATTTTCATTGGACGTGGACGATATGCATGCACGAGGTAATTCAACCGGAGGTAAGAGTAAGACTACTATAAACTCTAGCAGCTCAAATTGAAGATTAGTAATTAAACTTAAACAACTATATTTACTCGGTAGGGTAGTTTAGAATGTATCATATTTGTTGTTTTCCGGTATTTTATTATGATTATGTATAAACATAAATATGAAGGTAATACATGACATTGTGTCCACAGGAGAGAGTAACACAGAACTGCCCATGGTTTAATTATTTCCGCCAGCAGTTGTTGTAATATTCTAAGTATTTCTTAATCTTTGTTTAAAGTCCTTCGCCTAATTATGTGCCATGACTGATTGACTACCATCTACGGATCTACCCATTTAATTTCTTGTTAGTATGTAGGAGCTGGGGGCAAATTTTGGAATTTTATTGTGTCGATAGCAGTGTTCTGTTCTCCAAGTCTTGAGAACAACTCGTGTTTCCTTGTGACAAATTATTGAAGGGGACAAAGTTAAACAATATATGGCAAAGTTAAATAATTTTCTTTTCGCTGCTGGGATTAGATGATGACTGATGAACTAATGAAGTATTTCTTTGGAATTATTTCAAAATTAGAATCCTAAGGGATAACTCGAGTTTAAATTAGATCTCAAAAACTATTTTTATTCTAACATTTGAGTCTAAATTTGTAAAAGAGATTATAAAAGAGATGGAGCTATATGTTCTTCAGATGGATAATTAATCTAGCGGATATATATATATATATATATATATATATATATATATATAATTCAGACTCAAACAATTTTGTGTTGATTAATTCACATGCTATATATTAAAAAACTAGTTTTTAATTTGTTCACCCACTTATTTTTAATGTGATTTATCTTTTCATTATGAATATTTATTAAACATAATTTGGTTATTCCTTAGATTTATCATGCTAATAATAAAAATTCACTCCATGTTGATTGTCATAATAGTGATTTCCAAGAGGAAGGGACACCGATAGAAGTAAAAATAAGTTATAAAATCTATCGAAAACTTATGACTTAATCCGTTAAAGACCTAACTTATTTAAATAGGTTAGACTTATATTTTTTTTTAAAAAAAAAGTCTTTAGGCTTTAAAATAAGTCTATTAAACCTGATAAACCAACTTATTTATATAATAATTTATATATATATATATAATATTTATATTTAGTATATAATTATTAATATTAATAATAAGTTTATAATAAAAAAATGTATATAATGAACAAGATTTATTGGCTTTTTCAGACTTGTTAGTTTAGTTAGACCTATTGACTTGTTTATATGTCTTAAACAAGTTTTTCGATCAAATTAAACTTTTAAATAGGTTACACTAATATTTAAAAAAATATCCTGTAAAAATAATTATAGATTAGCTCAAACCTAGCTAAAATAATGTAGGCCGAATTTAAACCCACCGAAGTCTGGCTACCTTGACCTGTTTTCACCCTAGGCACCAGTTCCCAACTCAAAAGCCAGAGCAATAGGCCTTATCTCTTTTTTCCTCACTTATATTTGGGACAAAATTGTAGCCATGGTAGCATATCACATCACATGGGCTCAATACGTATTTTATATTGCTAAGTTTTTTTTTTTTTTTTTTAATCTAAATTGTGCTCCAAGATCAACAATATATTTAAACAAACAAAATAAAAAGTCAAGGCTGTCTACTGTTTGCATGTTTATGCATATCGAAAATGTAACAAGGAAATTTCAGTTGCGAATTTTCATATATTCCCTTTGAATTTTATTGTATCGAATTCAAGGTAATTTTCATATTACTCTTTTTATATTAATTATTTGTTTGGATTAGTAGAGAAAGTGAAAAGAATGAAAAGAAAAGAAAAAAATAAAAAATGGGTTAATTTTGTAAGTTGGTAAGAAAGAAAATAAAAGGAAAGATTGGTTTAGTGGTGTAGAAGGTAGGAAAAAAAATATATGTATATAAAATAACATAAATATCCATGATAAAAAAAAGTGTATAAAAATTAAAAAATAAGAGTATTTTGCTATTTTCATCTCATACCGCTTTTTCTTTTTTCTTTTTTTTTTTTTGTAATCTGTTCATTATATAGAACTGGATTTGGTGCATTCATAATCACGCTGTCGTAAATCAGCACCGTTAAATAAAGATTAGACAATTCAAATCTTAAAATGTATATTTTAAGTTTTACATGAGTTAAAATATGATATGTTTGATCTTCCTCAGATGATTACACTTAGCTTATTGTGATTTCTTCATGTATTTTAGCAAGAGATATTTTTTTGAGTTTCTTAAGTATTTTTTTAAAAATAAGTTTCTTGAGTATCCAAAGTTAAAAATATGTCAAATTCTTATAATATTTGGTATGAATTTTTAAAACCATTTTCACGACACTATAACATTCTCAACAATATTTTTTAATTATCGTTCCTATTAAAATATCTTTATAAGTGAGAGGGAAAATCCAAGATTCATGAAAGTTTTAGCCATACTCTTAATAACATTTTCAGAATTCTTTTAAATGCATAAAATATTATATTTATCAGAAAACATCTTTATAGTGCTTCTAAAAATTATAATTATCAGAAAATATAATTTTTAAAAACATGATTTTCAAAAATAGGAAAATGATTTTACTTAGTAAAAGCTCCTTAAATCTATATTATATATTTTAAGCATCATTTTACTTTTTGCAAAGGAGTTTATCCACGATCCCCTGTCTAGTTGGTGGCAAGCATCAGCACCTTTCCCTAAACCCTTGAAATGGTAAAACAAAAATTGTTGTTAACCTTCCTAATCAACCAAGTCAAGCAAACCCATGGAACATTGACAAATCTTGATTATATAGAAGCTAGATTTATGCACCGTGCAATGCACGACTATGTATTTTTTTTATGATGATAATTACTTGATTTTATTAATTAATTTTAAATTAGTAGATATCATATATATTCGATAGTTTTAGTATTTAATTATGAGACTTAATTAGTAATATGATAAAGTTTTAGAAAAGTCAGATTAATATTAAGCAAATCATTAGTAAGTTATATATTTACTCGGCTTAAATGAATCTGAATACTGTAAGAATTAGTCACTAAAAGTTGTGTTCGAGCTAATTTAAATCATGAATGGCGCCGTTGACAAAGCAGGTAAATAATCATTTCTATAGTTCTATTGATTCTTAGATTCCAATTTACTACAATGTGCGTCTGGCTTAAAAAATATTTTATGCTATTGGGTTTCTCATGAGATGATGCATAATTGTGTCCCCACCCACACAACCTGTAAAATATATAACATCTGTAACTTTAAAAAGAAGAAAGTGTTTTTGACTGTTTTCTCGATCCGTGGCTCAAACCCCTGTTCGGTCATTTCTTCATGAATAGAAACGTGCCTTTCCCCTCTATAATAATATGCACAACCAAAAAGTGACAGAAAGAAAAACCAGCTGTTGCCATTGGATTGTTATCTTATATCCATTATGGGCATTGCCTTGAGCTTTTTGTTTTTTCTTGGGTCTACTGGTTTCTCCCTTTGATCTTATAAAAATCTAAATAATCTACATGAAGATTTTGTTTTGTTTTTGTTTTTGTTTTTATGTATTTGTGTTGTCAATTTGTCATATCTTTATTTTAGCAAAATAAACAAATTTTATATGTCAATATGACTATTTAATATCACTTCTTTTGTTACATGTCAAAATAGATGTGCTAAAATTGAAGGAAAAAAAAATTAAAACGAAAGAAGAAGGATTTTTCAACAATATAAACTGCAAATGGATGCCTGTTGCTACTGAATTCAACTTCGCAATGATGTAACATTTATAAGATAGAATCTGTACATGCAACATAAGTCATAAGGTGTGTTGCAAAAACCTTAGTATTCTTCTCCATGCATGCTAACCCCACCATTTCTCGGTGAAATTATTTTTGTTTTGTTTTGTTTTTTTATTCTATTTGCCTGTCCCACGCTTTGCAGTCTAAAGCAGCTAAGGAGACTCATGGTGCCAAAGCAAAAGGCCTCGCTCTCTTTCTCATTATGAAACTTTTATTTCATTAACCAGATAGAGGTTTTGTCATGTGAAATTAAGAAACCCTTTACTGCGTATTCGGCGCAACAGAAACTTTTTTGCTGTTGTTATTACTAGTGCTAGTATATGTTACCTTTTCTTTTTATATATCTTTAAAGTTCATTTATATTTTCGGGTCGGTTGTTGACACTTCGTGATCAATACAAACGCAAGGGATTAAAGGTATGTACTACATAGTTTTTTTGAAGTCCAAAACAGTTTGATCACAGGTTTACCTTTTCTGAATGATTGCAGCTCCTCCACGATGATAAGTAACATCAAGCATATATATAATAAAAGCATTCATGTAATGTGAAGATCTTTTCTGAATATCTATCTAATTTGTTTCAAAATATGAAAGGCACCACCCATAGCGCGAAACACGACATTGTAATGTAGGGCCGAAAGCCTGAACCACAAAACAGAAAGGAATATATGAGTGTCCCTCTTGGACATCTCATACCACCATTCTTTGTAGCAAAATTGCTGTCTTCACTTCAGAAGCTTGATGAATGATTAACTTTTTTGTTGACTTAGGAATCCAGCAGCTGAAGTTGTACAGTTACTAGTTGGTGGCAATTTTAGATATATTTGCTACTTTTGCAACATACCTATACGGGAGAAAGTAGTATATAGAGTAAGGGCAATCGGTCCTTGAATTTTCACATGACCATATCATGTAAATTTTATAGTTCGCGACTCTTTCTATCTCTCTTTATACAAATTTAATAGATGAGACCATATTAAAATGTGTATACTTAAGAAGAGAAAGATAGACACCAAATTTTCACATGATATGATCATGTGAAACTTTAACATGGGAAAATATATTTTTGTAGAATAAGAAATATATAATCAACAGAGAGTGCAATGTACCAGAAACCTGATAGGCCATAGGCATAGCAGTGAGTTATTGTTTCTCATGGTATTTCCCTTTTCCTTTTTCTTACTGTCCAATGATATCAAATAAGTTTGAAAAATGGTACCTGAATAATTTTCCTAAATCCAACACACCTACCGCATTACTGTGGTTGTTAGAACAATTTAACCCCAATACAGAGATCTTGAGAGCAACTTAAAAGGGGGTGAGTGAAAAAAGAATGAATGGGCTGTCTCAATCCCAACCCCCGTATAATCATTCCATTGTGCTCCATGGACTACTCTTCAGCAATATTAATTATGATAAGTGAATGGGTGTCAAAATCTTAATATATTGATCAAAGGATCAACTACCAGTTTTGGGGCCAACTACCAAATTTGTGTTTAAAGAGAAGTATTAATTCAGTTGATGAATAGAGGGCAAGTAACTTTTTTTCACCACCGTGGTAGTGTAATCACAATGGATTTTCAAATTAGCCATAATGAATTAATGATGCTTCAATTTAGCGTCTTTTAATCATCATTCCTATTTGCACTACTTGTCTATCTTTTTATTTATAAATTTATTTATTGCTTTCTGCCTTTACTGTGGTGGAATGCTATTGTAATCCCCTGACTTTTCATTCTCGACTATAGTTACGTTTTAGCTTAACATCTTTTTGGGAAATCATAAGCATGGTTTCTTTTTAAAAAGATTGCAATAATAAATTTGTTTGTGAGACTAATTACAAACCCCGCTAATCATTCATACGAAATGAAAATATGATCTATAAACATGATATATCGGATGAGTATTAGACCAGGACGAAAAGACACATGGTGTAACATATCCTATGAAGTCGAATATCCTCTCAGTCATATATTCATGTTGAATTGTATAATTTAAATTTCAAATTATTGTTAGGATTTGTTAGGTTGTTACATTATGTTAATATATTTCAAAATTTGAATAGGAATTAAGATTAGATTAGTTTGTTATTATTCTGTATTATTAGCATTTGGTTGAATTTCTCTCTATTATATAAGAACCTTATATTGAGGGAAAATACATAAAAGAGAATATAAAAGAGAATGGAGTGAATGAAAAATATGATTTTTAACATGGTATCAGAGCAATGGTATCCTCCATGAAAAAATCATGGTTTCCTCCATGAATAAGAGTCATGATTCTTCCATGGTATCCTCCATGAAAAAAATAATATTTATGCTGCCTTATTTTTTCAAAGTCTTTCTTCTTCATATTCCCAAACGTATATCTCCTTCTATCTTTTTATCTTATCTTCAATGTATTTCACTTATACTCAATCATCTATCTCCTCTTTAACCTTTACCTTCTCCGATTCCTTTACAAATTATGATTATTATTATCATAAATTTCATTTTTGCTTCGCATAACCTTTGCGATTTTGGTTCCGTTTTGAATCCTTCTCGTATCCATTTGAAGGTCATTAATGTGAAACTCGTTGCATTGTTCTGAGTTCTTCACAGACCAACCCCGAAGTCTATTGACATGAACAACATGTGGTTGTTCCGAATCCATTCTCGTATCTCAATTCTCCCTGCACGTACTCTATTTGAAGGTCATTGATGTGAAGTCAGTTGCATTGTTCTAAATCTTCATAGACCATCCCTGAAATTTATTGACATGAACATGTTATTGTTCCGAATCTCTTCTCGTATTTCAATTTTCTTTCTACCTCACATAATCGAAGCACGTGGACTATCCTGAAGCACATCTTGAACCTATTGCTGATCAAAGTTATTATTGGAAGAGTGTTTGAAGAAGCAATTGGCAAGTTGGGCATGACCGATATTCATGCACCAACTTGAGGGGGAGTGTTGAATTGTATAATTTAAATTTCAAATTATTGTTAGGATTTGTTAGGTTGTTACATTTTATTATTATATTTCAATATTTGAATAGGAATTAAGATTATATTAGTTTGTTATTATCTCGTATTATTAGCATTTTGTTGAATTTCTCTCTATTATATAAGAACCTCATGTTGAGGGAAAATACATGAAAGAAAATGAATGAATGAATGAAAACATTTATTTACCCATATCTGATTTTTAACAATTCACATATTTCGTACAACACGTCTTGACCTTCAACATATACGAGCGACCAGTAACGTTCGACCATGATTATCATCTATAAACTCACTTAAGGATAATTACTTGGTTAGAAGTACCTAAGCAGTAAAGCAGGATTAAAAGGTGTATTACCTAACTTGTAATCAAAACATGCAGGCTCATAGACCCAAGGTCCATTAAGGACAACATATAAAGGGAAGAGCACCGGATAAGAGGATTGATTCATTTTTGAATATTCATTATATATCATCAACAACTCTGAGCCGAACCTTTACTTGAGCGTTAGAGTATCTTTTGCAGTTAACCCTTGCTCTTTCGAACTCGTACCCATGGGAGATATTCGCAAGGTATCATCAGATAGACCCTTCGATATAGTAGAAGATCTTTTAACATAAAGTAAGTGTCCGATCCATTTATGACAGGAATACATGATTGAATTATTTTGCCATGTCTTGAGTGGTTTTGTGAGAGAGTATTAACGTAGGCCTAATTGCTTTAGAGTATCTACCATGCCAATTGCATACAGCCAACGCATTAGAATGGACTCTACATTGGTTGTATTGGTATTATTTTTCATGTGTTGTGTTTGCCATTCGATTTTTCTTTTTATTTTCCTCGTAGAATAGAAACAGCAGTTTATTGGTACTCTTTTCACATCCAGATATAAAAGAGATCAGAAAACATATCGTAATGGTATTCTACTTTTAGTTTGCGAGTTATTCCTAAAGAATTTGGACAAAGAAATCTAATTCAAATAATATTAAAAATTTTCCCAGAAGGATCCACCTTCAAACCAAAATGTGATATTATTAATTTTCTGTTGAAAAATTACAGTTTAGAATGTAAAAATATGATCTAGTATGATCTATTATTAAAAAGATTAGATTTAAATTTTTTAAAAAGTCTTTTTAAATTAAAAAGATCATACTCTTTAAAAGAAACTTACTAAACCTATAGATTAACATGTTTATATAATAATATGCATAATATTTTATATTTTATATATATATATATATACACATTACATGAATATATATAATATTTATATTTAATATATATAATTATTAATATTAATAATAACTTTTATAATAAAAATAATGTATATAATGAACAAGGCTCATTGTCTTTTTAAGCTTGTTAGCCTAATTAAGCATATAGGTTTATTGGCTTATATATAGGTCTTATAAAATATACCAAGTAAATAGATTTTTAAGTCAAATCAGATTAAGGCTTAAAAAAGTTGGTTTAACAGATAAATAAATAAGATTTAGAATTAGTAATAGTGATATAGGTCAGGTCCATTAAAGTCTGACATGGTTTGTCTTGTATTCACCCATATTAATACCTATACGATGAAAATAAATAATTGAATTAGGATTTTGTTAACTAAAACACTAAACTTATTAGTTAAAAAATCAATAAATAAAGTTTTTCTTAAAAAAATGTGTTGGAATTATTTTAGAAATTATTAAGGATGTATCTCACCGCTGACAAAAAAAAAAAAAAAATAGTGTATCTCAATAAAAAAGAAACTTTCAAATTTTATTTTCTTAAGTCTTGCTAACAAGTAATTCTTAACTATGGAAACAGAAAGAAAAAATGAGTACAAAAACGTAAGAGCAGTACTGCTCCCAGCCAGAGATAATTCCCTAGGCCCTAAGCTAAACGCTCAAAAAAGGAACACCAGACCAGACCCTCTTTCATTTTCGTTACGATTTTATTTATACATCCTAATATTCTACCTCATGTATATCATTTCTCTCGCTATAACAATTAACAGACTCTCCTTCTCTTCCCCCTCTAGTCTCTAGACTAAACCCTTCTCTTGGGCCTTTAAATAATAGGCCGAGCCTTAATTACTTAGATTTGGGTTCCTATCAGCCACGCAAGTTCACTATCGTTGTGCCCTTACGAATTTTTAGTTTTTATTTTTTAACAGATACGAATTTTTAGTTGTATACAAGTAACTTTGTATGTGAGAAAATGATAGGATAAATGCATAGTGAATATGGTGGAATATTGAAAATAAGCATCGTTATAAAATTTGAGCCGGTCATTGATTTGGTTGAAATAGTGGATCACAGGATTAGTGGTTCAACTAATGGGCCAGTAATTGATTCGGTTTGACCCGGTCTATATTAAAAAATTCAAAATTATATTATATATATGTGTATGACTTACATTATTTGATTAAGAAAAATTCATCCATAATTTCATACTCAAAAATCTAAAATAAGAATTAAAGTATTAAAATTGATAACACAAGTAAAGTGTATTAATAATAAAAAAGAGTGTAAATAGTAAGTACTTAAATTAAAACTAGTTCATTTTTAATAAAAAAAGTAAGCGAAAAGTCCATTTCGAAATGCAAAATGGAAACTGTATAAAGCAATAAAAGGAGTACAAAAAGTAACATTGTGGATCTAGCCCATATTAGGCCCAAATAAGAAAAACCCTAATACCCACTATATATATTTTCTATTCCTTTCTTGCTGACTATTGCGCTTTCTTCTTCTTTGGCTAGGTTTGTACAACGTTTGGTTTGGGGACGAAAAATTTAGCCTTTTCCGATTTTCATCAAATTCAATAGAGAACAACACCATTTGGTCAGTCTTCTATGCTTCTTCATTCATTCTCTTCAACAGATGCAGTTCGATTTGAAATGATTGAGGGGATTGTTTGTTGGAATTGGACTCAAAATTAGGCTTTGTCTTTTAGGATTGTCTCATGTGAATCGATGCTGTTAGCCGGAGTGCGACTGTGGCAAAGTGAAGGCATGACGTGAAGGCTTGACGGCGACAAGCAAAGGCCGACAGCGTTTCACCGGTTCGGGTTCCAAAATGTATCGGTTGGGTCGCGGGGTCCTCATAAAATTGGTTGGGTTTCACCGAGCAAAGCGAGGCCAGATGCATGGCCGGTCCAATCCCCAACCAAGCCCGAGGATAGCACCGGTTCCCAGTTCGACCTGTCCAACCGGCCAGGCTGGACCAATTTTCATAACATTGAAAATCAGTCATTTGGTTCACCATGCATAATTTTTTTTCCCACCCAGGTATCCATTAGTAAAAAAGTAAGGATTAATCATTTGAGATATTAAGATCAATTTAAGGGGATGACTTCCTTTTATAAATATTTTATTTATACATATGGACCTGAGATCGAATCTTGATCACATACTTAAGAGATGAGATTATCTATCAACAATATCATATTATATTAATCTAAACTAGTTCGCATAATAAGAACATGTATAAGAATATATTTTTATCACCAAATATTAGTTATTAAACGTTAATTTTTTGTTAGAGTAGAAGATTTGAGTCTATGATCTTTTCTCTTTTTTCTTTTTCATTAACTACTAACTCATTTTTATAATTTCATACAAAAAAAAAAACACTCTTAAGTGGGATGTCCTTTATTTGAATCTTGTAAAAAAAATAATCCTTAGAATTTGAGAAGGGATT
>PYAF01001714.1:895480-905872 GCA_007407185.1 Glycine tomentella | reverse complement strand
ATGTAAATGGTGATAATTATCTAAATAAGTAATATATATATATATATATATATAAAATTTATAAAACAAATAAGAAGAAAAAAGTTGAATTGCATCCCTAGTTTAAATAGATGTTTTATTTTTATATTATATATAATGATAAAATTGTTTACTATTCTATATTGTATAAAATAGCAAGTATTTAAAAAAAGATAAAATTAAATGCATTAAATATCAATAAAAAATATAATACTTTATAAAATATTTTTATTTTCATTATTACATCACCCATTTATATCTTTTTGTGTGAGTATAATCTGTCCAAAAAATACATTGAATGAAAGGCAATAAATATCCACTTAAAATAATAATTCTTAAGACAAAATAACATTTATTTGATCTTTTCTCTTTCTTATTTATATGGATTCTATATCTTTTTGTGTGAATATAACTTGTCTAAAAGTATATTGAATGAAAAACAATAAAGATCCACTTAAAATAATATTTTTTTAAAATAAATGAATTGTATATTTTGTGTGTGAATATAATTTGTTTAAAATATGTTGAATGATAGACAATAATTACTGATCCAATTAAAATAACAATAATTTTGAAGGCAAAATAATAGTTATTTTATTTGGAGAAGTCGAGGCCTCAGGATAATATCTCTCTGGCAAAGCTTACATGCATCCAGTCACCTTTAACAGAGTGACCTCATAAATCATTTATTTATGTCTTTAATGAGTGTTAACTCCACTGAAGAATCTTCCACGTCATCCATTTATGAAACCATGTAAACAGCCAAGGCCCCACCTCTCACTATAGACAAAAGAGGAACCGGGGGAGTTACAATTTACAAAACGAAGCCGTGTATGTTCTCATACGGCACAGTCCACCATTACAATCTGCACCCTCACTCTCTACCCGCTAATCCTCATTGTGGACTCCAGAAGCACACATTTCCACCATGACGTTACACCCTCTGCTATATGTTGTAATGCAAGAATGTCATTTACTGTTTTTCTGATGCAGTTAGTTTGAAATGGACGGCTGTGATATCGCCATTTGTCACAAAGAAACAGAAGATGCTGTGACTCCACCAACGTGTCATCCATTGCATGTCCCTGATTTTGCGATGGTCCATGCATGATCACAAAATTACAAAATAGAGGTCCCTGATATTTTACCCTTCAGTTTTTCTTTTCTTACTATATAAACCCTATACTGTGAAAGCAAGCACCACAAATTCTCTCTAGCTTCATTTCTATTGCTTATACGTTCTTTTTCTCTGAGTGCTATTTTTCTCTTGTGTGTGATCATGGCTGCATCCGTGGATCCCCTAGTGGTTGGTCGCGTGATAGGTGATGTGGTGGATATGTTCATTCCTTCCATCAACATGTCCGTCTACTTTGGGTCAAAGCATGTCACAAATGGCTGTGACATCAAGCCATCCATGGCCATAAGTCCACCCAAGCTCACTCTCACCGGCAATATGGATAACCTCTACACCCTGGTATATATATATATATATATATATATATATATATAAATTCATGTTCCTCTTCACTTGCTTGCATGCTTGGGGATTTTTCTTTTATATATGGTTTCTCTTTTCTTCAATGTGCATGCAGGTTATGACTGATCCAGACGCACCTAGTCCCAGTGAACCAAGCATGCGCGAGTGGATACATTGGTTAGTCAATTTGTTTCAGTTATTCCGATAATTCTTTTCTTTAGTTTCTGAGTACATATATTTTAACTCATGATCTTTCTATTTCCACTTAATTTTCAGGATCGTAGTTGATATACCTGGAGGAACAAACCCATTTCGCGGTAGTAAATGAAATCTTTCGATCTACTTCATATATAATATTTTTATTTTCTTCTATAAAAAATTTTATTATGTTGCATGCATGAGTACTGGTGGGTTCAGTTCTACTTTTTTTTTTTTTCTTGTGGCATAAAACTTCATGTCATGCACTGAGATCTCGGCTCCATCCTACTCTCGATTTCAGAAACATTTTTGTTCACTGATCATAAAAATCTTAGGTCCGTTTCTGCCAAAATTCAACATGCATATGTACCTACCTAGGCTAGCTCCTCGCGCATGTTTCAGATTTCTTCTGAAAAAAATCGCAGAATTTCAGGGCTGCGTCACATATTGGGGTGTGCATTCTCTTTCTATGCATCAAATGATACTCTCACACCTGTGATCTACCCAAATTTGGCTCCAATGTCCACCATCCGACACCTGTCCTGCTTGTGCCTGCTATGAACACGTGTCACAACAAATATATATTATCTAAATTCACTGAAATAATTGTGAAGTAAATTTTAAGTATTATATAAATAAATTTCTAATTATTTTGTCATATTTTCACTAAAACCATATATGCATTCTTCAAATAAAAACAGTAAAACCATTAATCAATAAATTAATTGTAGATTTTTCTCATTTGTTTATCATTTTATCAATGCATGCACCAATTTAGATAACAGGTGTTAGCTAAGGAATCTCTTGTTATCAGATCATCACACGTGTCCCATGGCTTGCATGTTAACACATTTCAGAATTCCATCACAAATGTGTTAAACATGAAACATTCCTTCTACTCCAAAGAAAAAAAATATTCTGAAATATCACCTTTTTTTTGTCCAGTCGTAGCTAAAATATAAGCTTCACACATAGTATACATGATATTAGATTAATTTCTCTTACTTTCAATAATTATAATTGATCCATGCAAAACAAAGCAATATAATAATCACTACAGGATATTAATTAGATTAATTTCTCTTACTTTCAATAATTATAATTTGATCCATGTAAAACAAAGGAATCTAATAATTAATCAAATAAGTTGGGTTTGCAGGAAAAGAGATTGTTCCATATCTGGGACCAAGGCCACCCGTTGGAATACATCGTTACATCTTTGTGTTGTTTCAACAGAAAGGACCTTTGGGTCTTGTGGAGCAGCCACCAACTCGTGCGAGTTTCAATACTCGCTATTTTGCCCGACAATTGGACTTGGGCCTTCCAGTGGCCACTGTCTACTTCAACTCTCAGAAAGAGCCCGCTGCCAAGAGACGTTGAATCCTAGCTATATTGTAGTTATTAGACTCTCTCTTTTGAGATATGTATGGTTGGAATATATGCAAGATATCAAAACTATATAAAATATATATGACTAGTGAGTAATTAATAATGGGAGGAGAGGGTGAATGTATAGTTATATAGTTGGCTAGGGCTTGAGTGACATACCATTTTAGTGGCTTTGATAACTTCTCTCTATATATATGCCTCTCTTTCAGTTTGTCAAATATATAAAGTTAATCTATATTAGTTGTTGGTGTTCTTGTGTATATGTATGTGTTTATGTAATTTTATTCATCAAATTATCACTTAATATATTAATATGAATGAAAAGATGAATATCTCTTGATACAATGAAAACATCAATATCTATATATAGAATGAAAATGTATTGTTATGGGTTGTGCAAGTCGCAGTTATATCATAGCTATAAGTGACTCTCTTTTGAGATATGCATGGTTGGAAAATATACAAGACATCAAAACTATATAAAATATATGACTAATGAGTAATTAATAATGGGAGGGGTTGGAAAATATGCAAGATATCAAAACTATATAAAATATATGACTAATGAGTAATTAATAATGGGAGGAGAGAGTCTGTGTATAATTATATAGTTGGTTAGGGTTTGAGTGGTGCAGACCACTTCAGTGGCTTTGATAACTTCTCTCTCTCTCTCTCTCTATATATATATATATATATGCCTCTTTCACTTTTTCAAATATATAAAGTTAATCAATCTATACTAATTGTTGGTGTGCTTGTGTATTTTTATGTATTTATGCAATTTTATTCTTCAGGTTATCACTTTATATATTAATATGAATGAAAAGATGAATATCTCTTGATAGAATAAAAAATTTATATATAGAATAAAAATTTATTCTCATGGATTGTGCAAGTCTATTTCAAGACATAATGATATAAAAATGCGAAAAACTAGAGACAAGTTAATAAATATAAATATATGAAGAAATGTAAAAAGTAGTTGAATATTAAAAGTATTTATAAAGGATATTTATTATGATTTATAAGGATTGAATCTCGTAACTATAAGAAAAATAATAATAAGCAAATTAAAATTTTTTGTAGTAACTATTCTTTACCTGAATTATCGATCCCATGAGAAATGATATTTGTATAAATTTTATATAATTTATTTTTTATTACAAAAATAAATTAAAAATTGAGAGAACATATGAGATAAATTTGACTAATTATTGATGCAATAGAAATAAAATATAATGAATTTAAAAATCATTACAAATATATATTGTTCTATATTCAATCTAAATATTTTTTATATTTATTTATTAGAAAATAAAAAATAAAATAAAAGGATAAACATCAGAGTCATCAAGTATCATATATATATATATGTACTTCCCTATTTTATTTTATTTATATCCTAATTTTTATATTTTTTATTATATCAAATATTTTATTTATGACTTTTTTTTCTTTTTTTTCTTACCACTCAAAATCACTTTAAAATGGAATATGACAAGCTTCCATATAATTTAGGTATAAACAAGAAGAGTCAAGTCAATCAATTAAAGCTTAGGTTCTTGACTTGTGAAAAACTGAGTTTAATTCATTTGTAATTTAACTTAACTTGTATTATTGTTATTAATTTTTTTATTCATAATTTTTTATACTTATATTTACTTGCAATCTTCTTTTAATACCATTTTCCTTTAAAAACTTTAACTATTGCCAAAAAAATTGTAATTTAAAAATATTTTTTTAAATCTTCATCAAAAATAATATACAAAAGTGTTTTCATGCAAATAATAGTATTCATCTAAGTTTATTTTTTTATGATATACATGTTTGCCTTAATGTACGTGCATGTGCGTGCATGTGTAAATGAATTATTCATGAGTTATTAATATCGAGCTTATAAAATTTGGATTTGATTTATTTAAATAAACAAACTTAAGTTAGTTTGTGTAATTAAACAAATAAACTCGATCAAATATTTAAAAAGTCAAGTAAAAATAATTTATAAATAACTCAAATCATTTATACCCCTAATATTATTCATATGTTTAGGTGATTTTGTCAAATACTCATAACTAGTGATAGTTCTACTAGTCATGTTTTAGATCTAGAGCTGGTAATGGTTTGCATAGTTAAATTATATATCAAATGTCTATGAATTCTATATATTCCTTAACATGTTAAAATAAATTTCATAAACAAGCTTATAAGAAGTATATATACATTGAAAATAGTCATTCTAAACAAATCAATCTAAGCTTTACCGCAAAATGTAGGCATGACAACATGAATTGCATGTGCTGATGCAAGCAGCTGTTAAAAAAAATAAAAGAGTCATTCTTCAAATGAATTTGCCCACTAGCTAGACTTTCATATATGAATTTAGCCTTAGAGTGTAAGATATCATATGAAAGTAGACAGGTAGCCAAAAAAGATGGACCTTATTCTAATTAATTCAACTGGAACATATTAATCACAAGAACTTGATGTCACAATAGAAGATGCATGGTTGTTTCAAACCAAGATAACTGAATTGAAGAAGAACTTGAAACATATTTACCCTTCAGTTTTTCTTTTCTTACTATATAAATCCTATACTGTGAAAGCAAGCACCACAAACTCTCTCTAGCTTCATTTCTATTGCTTATGCGTTCTTTTTCTCCGAGTACTATTTTTCTCTTGTGTGTTGTCATGGCTGCATCTGTGGATCCCCTAGTGGTTGGTTGCGTGATAGGTGATGTGGTAGATATGTTCATTCCTTTAGTCAACATGTTCGTTTACTTTGGGTCGAAGCATGTCACAAATGGCTGTGACATCAAGCCATCCATGGCAATAAGCCCACCCAAGCTCACCCTCACCGGCAACATGGATAACCTCTACACCCTGGTGTATATATATATATATATATATATATATATATATGTTCTTCTTCACATGCATGCATGGGGATTTTTATTTTATATATGGTTTCTCTTTTCTTCAATGTGCATGTAGGTTATGATTGACCCATACGCACCTAGCCCCAGTTAACCAAGCACGTGCAAGTGGATACATTGGTTAGTCAATTTGTTTTAGTTATTCCGATAATTCTCTTCCTTAGTTTCTGAGTCCATATATTTTAACTTATATGATCTTTCTATTTCCACTTAATTTCCAGGATTGTAGTTGACATACCTGGAGGAACAAACCCATTTTGCAATAGTAAAAGAAATCTTTCGATCTACTTCATATATAGTATTTTTATTTTCTTCATATACCCCTAATATTATTCATATGTTTAGGTGATTTTGTCAATGATACTCATAACTAGTGATAGTTCTACCAGTCATGTTTTAGATCTAGAGTTGATAATGGTTTGCATGGTTAAATTATATATCGAATGTCTATGAATTCTATATATTCCTTAGCATCCTAAAATAAATTTCATAAACAAGCTGATACAGAAGTATATATACATTTAAAATAGTCATTCTAAACAAATCAATCTAAGCTTTACTGCAAAATGTAGGCATCACGACATGAATTGCATGTGCTGATGCAAACAACTATTAAAAAAATAAAATAAAAGAGTCATTCTTCAATGAATTTGCCCACTAGCTAGACTTTCATATCTGAATTTAGCCTTAGAGTGTAAGATATCATAATGAAAATAGATAGACGGTAGCAAAAAAAGTTTGACCTTATTCTAATTAATTCAACTGTAACATATTAATCACAAGAACTTGATGTCACAACAGAAGATGCATGGTTGTTTCAAACCAAGATAACTGAATTGAAGAAGAACTTGGATACACCAAAAAATTATACCTACTTGCAATTCTGACAAAATATTTTTTTTACAACCAATCCAGACAATAATTGATCTGAAAACAGTCATGTTTGCAAGATGACAATATCATTTGATACTAAATTGCAAGCATTTGTACATACAAGTCTTTTAGAAGATACCTAAAATATTTTAAAAAATCAACATAATTAATTTTTCCCTTCAAAAAGTTATTTTTGGAATGAAAGGTGTCAATCCACTGTCATGATTATATATATTGTTCATGGGTATAGGTTATCTACAAATCCGAATTAACCAAAACCGGTTCGAACAATTTGAGTTGAGTCATTTATATATCTGGATCAAAACTAAATCTAACCGATCAAAATCGTTCATGTATGGATTGAGTCATGGGTTTAGATTTATAGATCCAATCAAATCGATCAAATTTTTTAGAGTTGTTTGGTATGAATTTAAATAATGATAATATTGAGACTTCAAGTTTGAAATTACAAGTGTTGAGACTACTAGTGTTGAAACTTCTTAATGTATTACTTTCAGGTACATTGTTAGCTGGTAAATCAGCACTTGTTCAAATTGAGAAAGTTGTATTTAGAAAAAAGGATAAATAATAATATATTATATATTATATATATGGGGAGTTAATGCATAAGACTTTTGTAAGGAAGAAAGGGGAGAAAGAAGTGTTGAATCTCTTCCACTAACAAATTAAACAACTAATGTATGCTGATAAATAAAAATGCATAAATTTTTTCATTATCAATTCTATTATTGCACAAAGCAATCGTATCTTGAAATTATTGAAATCTAACTATAACATTCTAAATTGTCCCTCATTTCCCATAAGTCATTCTGTATAGGAATTAAGGAATTTATCCTGACACACAAATCTTAAAAATTTACAAAGATAAAAATGATCCAAACAAAGGTTTCAAGTTTTAAGAAACAAAAAATAATAGACAAGATTCAATGGAGATTCATATATGTATTGAGATCAAATGCCATCCATATACTTAAGGATTTATTATTTTCTTTCATTTCTTTTAACACGTGTAGAAAACATAAAATTGAACCTGTCATGAAAAATTGATGACTATCTTGATTTCCATTTGTTAGACAATGATATACATCTACTTGAAGAAAATTATTGAAGAGATTCAACCTTTAACTTGAATAGGAGGCGAGGCGATTAGATTATTAAAGAGGCTTTAAAATTGGGATTTTGAGCTCAATTTTTTTTGTCAAGAGTGTTGAAATCAAGTTAAAAATCTTGAATTCATAAACACCTTAAGGAGGAATGTCAATTTCTCATTATAATTTTTCAATCCCGTTGTTCAATTAGAACTCATTGTTGTATCAATTTAGAAAATGTTTGATGGATTTTTAAGGGAATAAATCATTGTATCGTACAAATCCTAATTGCTTGACAATTATCTTTATTTTCATTTGTGTTGAAGAGATTGGATGATTACATTTTAATTAACACACATAGAAAGCATAAGATTGAACTTACCGTGAAAAATTGGCTGATTATCTTGATTTCCTTTTGTCGATCGACGATAAGCATCTACTTGAAGGAATCTATTGAAGAAATTTACCCTTTGAATTGAACAGACATTGCAATTAGGTTATAGAAGAGGTTTCAAAGTTGAGCATCTAAAGCTCGATTTCAATTTTTCTTCATTTAAGAATGTTGAAATCAAGTTATAAATCTTGAATTCACAAACACCTAAAAGAGGATTATCAAATTATTGTTAACTTTTTTTTATCTCATCACTCAATCAACACTCATAATTGTATCATTTTAGGATATGTTTGATGAATTTTAGGGGAATAAAATTTTTATATTTTACAAATCTTAATGGGCTTGGGCCTAGTGTAAAGATTTTTTTGGTATATATTTGTCTAAAGATTTAATTTACTACTATGTGGATTTGCTAGTTTTGGCCCATATTAATAGAAAATATCATTAATAATAATCAATGACAATTTTGATCCAATCAATACACGGTGTTGACCTTAGTCATTTGGATCCCCTGCAGTGAAAAATTCACTATAAGGAGTGCAGTGTAAAATTTAACCACATATTTTTTTATTATTAATTAAATAAAATATTAATAAAAATAAATAGGAGAACACCTTATCAATATACCTGGGTCGTGTCTAGAATTTCCAAGGCCTTAGGCAACTTTATATTTTGAGTCTAACCCTAATATGAATTATAAATTTACATTTTGTTCTTTTAATTTTTTAAACACTACAATTGTTAATTAAAATTTAATAATTGACAAATTTCAACATGCCAGTATAATCATTCATTCAATGACTCTTGCAATATATTTGATATCAAATTGAATATAAAAATTTGATTTGATTTTTAATAAACATTACATGCATTTAGAAATAATCAAATTTTCAGTACAGTTTAATACTTCTAATCGGGCATTGCTTTCTTTTGGTAGTATTTTTTTATTACCTTCGATTAGGAGGGGAAAAACCTAAACCACTAATATCAAATTAATGCCCACTGAAATCTAAATTCGTTTCAAGATTTATAAAATATATTTTTTATTTCATTCTTCTTTGAAAATCTTAAATATAAGGGACAAATTAATTTAATGATTGTATTTTTTTCTTTCAAATAAGTTTTAAATAAAAGAAAATAAATTCATTTGATAACAGTCAATTTTTTTTAATAAATGTCAGGATTGCAAAACATCATAGAAGAAACCTGAAATCCCAACTGGATTGGCATCCCAACAATCATCAATCTTTAACTAAATGTTTGATCCCATCACTATTATTTTCATCAAATATCTTTTTATGAATCATACTATTTTAACTAAATTCAATCTCTATGTTCACTTTAATGTCATTTTTATTTGATTTTAAAGAAAGTATAAACTAATTTTTCTTATACCATTTGAAATAAAAAAAAATAAACTTATCAAATAATCTATAACAAAAGTTATGTGTGTACATATTTTTAAATCATGATTATATTAATAAATTAATATAATAAAACTTATTATTATTAAATAGTTTTAATTAAAAACATATTTCGGAAATATAGAAAAAATTAAAATGAGGACTAAGACTACTGCTTAAGCCTTGCAGCAAGCAACCATGACTTTGATCAATATCCATAGATATCATCAATAAGTAGATAATACATAACAACTAAGATTCAATTTTTTTTTATATTCACATTTAGTATTCTTAAGAAAAATATATGTACATAAATAAAATTCAGTTTTTCAAATATTAATTAGTGGCATATTATATTAATTATATTAAATTTGAGAAAGATGATTAATCATATTTTTAATTGAGCAAATGTTGTCTTCAGAGAAATTAAGCCTATTGAAATTTATTCTTATTTGTTTTTTTTATCAAATAAGAATAGTGATACAATATCTATATGAAATTGTTCAAATTAAAAAATTATATATAAAAATACTATAATATTTATATTTTTTTGTAGAAAACCATATTTTAACTTTTTAATTTATTTAGAAATATTTAT
>PYAF01001714.1:806082-877896 GCA_007407185.1 Glycine tomentella | reverse complement strand
CATTGAATCCCAAACACAGAATGCACTTGAAGACCTCATCCAGTTTTTAGTCATTTCAGGAAAGTGTCTGTCAATCACATCCTTCAAAGTCTCTGTTTTGTTTACCCATTCAAGCCCTTTTTCTGTGTATGTTTTGGAGTTGAAATTCGTTGTGAAGAAACGATCAGCTTCTAGCCTCCTAAACATCACAGTTAACAAAGAAATACACAATACTTTAATACAATGATCAATTTTGGTTTTGTTTTGTTGCATAGTATAGTGCTGTGCAGGACTTACCTCGAAGCCATGATTAAGAATATAAAGAAAGCAGTCTCACTGATAGCAAAGCCTCTGATCTTCTTCTCTGCATGGAGACCCACTATCAAGTCCAGCTTTTCAACATCATCTTCATATACATCTCTAAGAGCTTCAATGACCTCTTCATCATCTGTTAAATCCTCCCACTTGCTAATAGGGATCATTAGTAAGTGTCTTCTGAATTCATTATACCTTGCAACTCCCCTTTCCCTATCTCTATATACTGGTGCAACATTTTCATCATTTTAGATCAAATTAGTTATACAAGATTACAAATGAATGCTAGAAAAGGACACTGTATTAAAAGAAATGTGAAGGGGATTACCTTCCATTGTAGCCATGTCTACAGGATCAGGTCTATCTTCTCCATTAATATCATGGGCAATGAGGTTCCTTAACCATGTTGGATAGTTCCACAAGTCAACTGCACCACTTGATTGATGACCCATGGATACTAGCATTTGCTCCATTCCTAAGTTTGATAGCCTTCTTTCCCCTTCTTTTCCCAACAGTTCCCTCATAGGCACCCTGAAATGCATTTGGCAATTAAACATGGATGCCCTTCTCATTACAAAAATAACAAAACTAAACACTCCGAAAAGGTGTTCATGTTTGCTTTACACGCAAAGCAGAAAGTTTTTTAGTGAAATGCAGGAAGAGATTGCAGGTAAAAGGAAGTAACTCCCAACATACAAAATGATTTTAGTGGGGTTTTTGGAAGACCTCATTTCCCCTCATATGGAAGTGGCTTTTAACTTTTTTTATAAGTTTTAGTTAATTTCAATAAGTTTCGCAGAAAAACTAAGTGAAATAAGCTATTTTTAGCTTCTATATGCTCTTTGTAACTTATTTCATTAAGTTTCACAGGTAAGCTTATGAATAAGCTTTCTCTAATAAGAATTTATTGAATAAGTGTTCAATTTAACTGTGTATCTATATGTGCCCTCTCAAAAGAACCATACAAAAGTTAAAATGAAATTAGAAATCTGAGTTTTAAAAGTAGAATGAGAGAGAGGGAGAGCAATATACTTTTCAAGTATTGGAGGGCATTTATATTCTCCTCTTGTAGGCTTGATATCTCGAAGGACAATTTCATCAGGTAGCAGTGAATGCATTCTGTAAACACTGACAAATTCTTCAGTAAGTGAGTAGGGAACTCCATGATCTCTTGGCTTCCTAAGACCAACTAATCCACTAAATAAGGGTCCACAAATGTTTCCAAATAAATCTTTAAATTTCTTCCCCAAAAATCCATACCTGTTAGGAAAAAAAAAATGAGTTTCTCCAACAGTTGCATAGAAAACTGCTATTGTATAAAGTAACTTATCTCCTTCAAAATTACATATATTTAGACTGACCAGTTGATTCTCATCCCTGCCAGAAGAGTATCAGTCTTTAGGAGTTCTACAGTCCAATCAATTGTGTGAACTTTTGCAATGATTGCTGAAGTCACCAATCTTGCATGTCTATAGAGCTGCTCATCATCAAAATCAGGATAGTGCACCTACAAGCAAAGAAAAATCCCATGCATTATCCTTCGAGGCCAGGTTAATGCAATCCAGTAAGTGGAGAAAAGGTATGCAAGAGATGGTAGGAAGTTGTCTTACTTTTAGCATATCACATACGGCATTGTGCTCTTTGACAAACAAGGCCTGCAAAAGGGAAAAGCCAGCCCAGTAATTTCTAACATCACCAGATATAGGAATACCTTTCTCATCATGCTCAAGAAGCCCATCTTCTGAGATCTTCAGCTTTCCATCTTTGAACGTCCTCACTCTTTTCGTGCCCTTCTCGTTATTCCCATATATGACACTTCCATCCCTAATCCATGCACCCCAAAAGAAAAAGAAAAATCAAGCTCTACAAAATTCTAAAGAACTTTTACCAACAGTCACTTTATGATAGGTTCAACATTTGGAGAAATTTGGAGAACAAATAATTAAATAAAGAAAAACCCGTTGATGAGTGAAATTGTAGACTACACCAATACATTAAACTGAAGATGTTCTCACAAAAGTCCTGTTTGTTGCATAATTTCTTCTATCAACAAAAAAATCCACTTTGTGGGATCATCAAGAAGGTGATTTCATTCCAAAATTTAATGAGTTTATCCTTCGTCGGTAAAGAAGATATAAGATTCGGTGTCAAGGTCTTACTTACCACCAAGGAGTCCTAATGTTTTGGAAGCCAAACTTCATACATGAAGCGTCTGTTTTGAACTTCTTAGTCTTGAAAAACATGTAAGACTTTAAAGGACATCCACTTGAATAACCATCAGGAGCTCTAATTTCCACCTGTTCCAAGAATTATATAAGAAATATGCATTAGGGACTTTGCTAAGATCCCAACTACAAAAAACAACCGTGGTTCAATTGATTGGCAAAATTACACGATAAGATTAATTCTTTTTCCTTCACATTTCATTTTGGTCAAACTCCTAGGGTATAATATTCAAGGTAGACTCAATAGCTCTTCACATGGTTCTGCGACTTAGTTTCAATCATTTTTATAAAACTGCCATTTTCTGTTGTGTCAGAATCTCTCTAATACTCCTCACCTGTTCAGTATCCTCTAAATGGTCAATCCAATCATGAATCATGAGCTGTATCCATGAGCAAGCTATCATGTTGAATTGCTTCCCTGCCTCTTTGAAATTTTTTCTTTCTAGGAGCTTTGAGGCTACCACGGTTGGGTGAGGGTCCAGTAACTGCACACAATGACATACATACAAGTCAAATTATCTTTATTAACATCAGAAAAAGTAGTTGAATGTTGGTACTAAAAGGAACAAGAACATCTGTAAATCATAAAAAATTTCAAGTCCAACATCCCATGGTATACCCCATAATCTAAGGTCGTCGGAGGCATGTTCCGGCCAAAAGATGTCCCCTGACTGCCGATCAAGTGGTCGGCAGGGTGGTTGCACATACCATCCGGTGTCCTATATGCAAACTCTTGTGTATCATACTTGTGCCCATTGACTCCTCCAACATGCAACAAATTGTAACGATAATGCAAGTGCCTCCTAATTCCCAAGTATATTAACCCCAACAACACTGGCAGCCGATGCCACAACTCAAGCTTGTCCACAAAATGTATCACCTACATAAATAAATTATGGCACATAAAAGACACAAACATGAAACATGTAGTACATACTTATACTATATAAAAAAAAGGGTATGGGGTACTACTAGTACTAACATAGAAGAGTACGGTGTCAAAAATGGTCATTTTGGCTACAATAGGGTGGAGTTGGGGATGAACAAAGGGTGCAGAGAAAACAGACAACACCATGACTTCTTTGGGGAGCTTAGTATTATTTGTCTGAATTTCTTAGAGATCGAGCACTTTTAAGTGCTTTAATTGTAACTGTTTTTTATGCACTGAAAAGAATTTGTGTTTTCGCACCTTGGATGATTGAGCTGCGAGCTCATCCCGAGATATATATCGAGGACAAATATGTAACGATGTTAAGGTAAACCTGCCTCTCTCAGTTCATTCAATACTTCAATGGTATCCCTTGCCTACGTCTATGACTATGCACTTTCTAGAATATTTTTTTAATACTTGAGCAATCGTTATCCATAGTTTGTAATTCATGGTAACTTCTGTATTACACTAAATGTCTAAATTACATTTTTCATGTTTTTTCCCCTTCTTTTTTGATGATTAGAAGGGCCGAAAGGCCAAAACACAGAAAGGAAGCAAACTAACGTCTATAACAAATACCAGCATCATCCGCCAGGATGCTTAGAAATGCTGGAGGAAAATAAAAAGTTATAGGTTTAATTACTCATTTCATTACTTTCTATACCTACATAACCTTTAGGTTTTATTCCCCCATACTTAAAAATTACTATTTTAATCTATACATATTCACTTTTTATCCAATTTAGTTCTTGTCAATAAAAAATTGTAAGAACAAAAACAGATTAAGAAATATATGTATATAGACTAAAACAAGTTAAGTAGATGTGTAGAAATTTAAACGAATAATTTTTTAGTGTTAAACAAGTTATCGTTCCATACAGTCTCTTTTTGTAGAAATTTAAACAAATAATTTTTTAGTGTTAAACAAGTTATCGTTCCATACAGTCCTTTTTTAGTTTTTTTTCCTTTTTATTTTTTTCATCCTTCTTTCATCCTTCTTTTCTTTTATCTTATTTTATTTTCTTTTGTTTTATTTTCTCTTTTTTCTTTCTTCCTTTTTTTTTCAATTTTCTCGTATCCATCATTGAATTCATCTATTATCGACCTCAATTAACTTAGATTAAAGGTGGTGTGAATATTGAATTTCTTAATGTTAAAATTAAAATGTAAAAATTGTACAGATATAAAAGTCTTTAAGTTAAAAGTTATACAACTATAATAAAGGGAGAGACCATGACCATCTGCAACAACATTAGCTTCACTATAATATGTTTCTAGACTGTGGTATGCTTTGGAACCACAAGATCACATATTCCTTGAACAGTTGAACAAAACCAAATTACTAATTGTCTAATTTAGTAGTAGCTAGTGTTTCACGAGCATCGCCCAATAGACTGAAGGAACCAATGGTGTTATTTGACTTGTTTCTTTCTCTTTCACACTATACTAAATAAATATATACATGTTGGCAGGTTTCACTCAATGTTATAGAGATAAATATTAATTTCAACATGAAAAATGTTATGTAATAGTGTAAAAGATTTTATATAATTATCTAATCATAATTCATCATGTGTAATAAATTTGTTAATTTTTAAGATTGTTATTTTAAAATAATTCAAACGATAATTTATAATTAAATGACGGTGTAAAACTATTTTATACCGTCAATATATAAATATTAAATTCTAATTCTAATATTGTTTCAATTTATTTATTTATAATTTGAAAAATATTTCTTCAACACCGTATAAGAAAATTATAAAGAGAAGTCATGGATATAATAAGTATATAGATTGATGAGGATTGTAAATGAAATGTCTAAAATGTTGAAGTGTACAATACTCTTGAACTTTTTTGAATGTGAGTATTTATTGGTTTAACAGTTTAAGAGATAAGAAGTTCCATAAAAAAAACGGAGATAAGAAGTTCGGTTCGTATTTAAATTTTGTGAATGAAGAACATAAATGTCAAAAAAAATTTACTCCCTAACTAATGAACTAAATACTGGGACCGTGGGACGTGTAATGGTCTTTGGGATACTGAAATTCTCAAAGAAATTTTAAATTTTTTGAACTGCAACACGTGTCTAATTAGCACGCTATGCAATTGCAGTTCTATTATTGTTTAAAGCAGATTTTGATACAGAAAGAAATGTTTTGATATTGCTAATAGGAATTTTTTCTCAAAAAATTGTCTATATCATTGAAAAATTAAATATATAAATATTTTTCACTCAAACTTATTTGAACAACCCTTAGACCATAATGACTAATGTACACACTTCTTTAAGTAAAAAATTGACTTATAGGTCGTCACTTAATGAAAAATTAATTTCTTATATTAATATTAATATGATCTATATTTCGTCACTTTAAGAATTTTTAATGCTTTTAATATACTCTTTTTAACCGAAACCTTACATATAAAATTCCTCCACATGTTATCCTATTTTTTTGGTATTGGGAGGAAAAGTCTACATGTTATTATCTATATAAAATGATTGTAGATACCATCAACATGTAAAGTAATTATTGAAACTCGATCTTACAATTACAATAAGATAAGACACAACAAATTTTTCTTTGATTTTTTTTCTTATGTTTTTTGTCACTGATAGAAATAGGATAACCTTTTTCTAATATAAGAATGACAATTAGATTTAAACAAAGTCTTTAAGTAAATGATTCAGTCGACCAATCCGATCTTTGTGTGAATGGACAGATCTAGCTTGTAAGTTGGGAGCAGTGATCCCCCTTAAATTTTGTTATTAAAATATTAATATATTCTTAGTATTTATTTGTAGTATTTGTTAATTATTTTCAGTATTTGTAATTCATGTATTAGCACTTATTTATAAGGTGATTAAAGTCTTTGCTCTTTATTGAAATGAGAAGTACAGTTTAACCATATGCATTTTGTAGAAATATTTTAGTCTATATTGTAACAACTCATATTCAAATATCTCAAACTCAATATTTATATCTAAACTAATTCTCATAGTATATAATAGTAAACTAGCATTAGCAGACTTATTTTTTTCAATTTTATTTTTAGAATTGTAATTTATTTTAAAAAAATTTAAACTACTATGTGATAAATACATGAAACTTTTCAACATCAAATTTTCTTATAGTAAATAGCAAATCAAAGGAATGATAATCCTATATATGTTATCAAAGACATGGCAACAGGCGGGGTGGGTATTGCATTTTCCATTCCTATTGGGGTCGGGTTTTCCCTGCTCCATCCTACTCTCGTTATTTGATTAAAATTTTAAAAAATAAAAAATAATATAGCTTTTTTTATTAAAAAATCAGACAAAAAAACTAATTAAATAACAAATTCACATTTAAAATATGTAATTATTATTTAAAAATTATAAAACAAAATCAATCAATTCAATTAAAAAATTTAGAAAATATTTTTTTTATTTTTTTAATATTATTTATTAAAGGACGGTCTGCCACGCATTTGGCTATCGGGAAAAATTCAAACCTGATAAACTCAGTTTTTTTTTGTTAAAATCAAGGCGGATACCCACGAGTTTGGGTCCCACTGTCATACCTAGTTATTATCTAGTATTTTTAGATAATAAAAAAATAATATTAAAAGAAAAATAATTTTAATATTTCAAAACCATCTTATAAAATTCTTAAACCACTTAATTATCTTTATTTTTTTCTTACCTCTTTTTACCCATCCTAACGCACTTTTACAGTCACTTATCAGAGTTGATACTACATCATCTCATGCTAAAATTAAGCAATGTGTTTGATACATTTATGTATACTAAATAATTGTTTCTAAGGTATCATCAACGATGAAGGGAGTGAGCAAGGGCTAAAGTAATATGTATTCACGGTTAGTCGGTTATTACCAAAAACAGAAAAAATATCATAGGACATTATCTGACAAATGCAAATGGCACATGACTTTTGTGACGGTGCGTATCACGTATCATTGCTAACTTATTAAAGGGAGGTACATCCATAACTAACCGGATTGTAATTAATTATGATATTATACTGATATTCTTCTATTTTGATGATAATATATGAACATTCATTTTAGTTATGATTTTTTTACTCCTTAATTTTTATAAATATCTCATCATTTTATTTTATTTTATTATAGCATTCATTACGACTATTAATTTCTTTTTCATTCTTTTTTCTATCTACTCTTAAGATATATACATCATCAAAAAGTATTAAAAAAATGAATTCATATTTCATATAATATATCAACTTAGAGGAATTGATTCAAAAAATAGACAATAAGGAGAGATATAGTAAAAAAAAATTGAATATATATATATATATATATCATTTTAAATTTTACATATATAAAGTTTTAGAAATTTTTAGTAAGGATAGGAACCTAGCTTTGTTCCCCTGTATCCATTCCGAAAACTAGATATCTATTGAAATTGAGTATCATGATGATAGTTCAATTAACAACGCAATATAAAATAATCAAGCAAGTCCTGTAAGTTGATTAGTTGAATTTTTTTCACATTAAATCAGTAAGTCATATTATTAGGAAGAATATTAGGCATTAAACTTGTTTTCATTAGTTAATCTTTTCTAACTATAATTAAATTATTATTTAAACATTTTGGAACTATATACAGTTAATGATGCATTATATTCACCAAAAGTTATCGCAATTGAGTCTTTTAACTAATATCTGGGATTTAATTCCTGACATCAACATGAAACCCCAATTAAATGTATCACTTTATTTTAAAATAAATCAACTTGGGGAGAGGAAAATTATTTGGGTATGGATAAGAAAAAACCCTAGAAACAGAGGACATATAGTTTAAAATCAGTGTAAAGTATCATCTATCAATCACAAATTATATTAAGTAATTTGTGTTGTAAAAATCAACAAAATAACCATATATAACAATCTTTTATTAGTTTGCAGTGACACCGTAATATTTACTATTTTCTCGATGTTTATATTAATAATTAATAATATAATATAAAAAATAAAGTCAATGTTCTAGTATGAGCTTTTTTTGTGGTAATACCTCTACTATAATTTCCCATTTAGTTTCAAAATTTGCAAACTTCAATAATTCATTTTAATCCCTAATTTTATATAATACTTAAGCTTATATAAATATTTTTTCAATCCATTTTCAGACAAAAAAATAATATAAAATAAAGTAAAAGTGACTAAAATAAATAGCTTTGTATAAAATTAAGAAATAAAGTAAAAGTTTTGTCAACGAATTAATTAGTTATTTTTTTAGAGAAAGGATCGCAAAAAACTTCAACCGGGTGAAGGTATCAGCTATTGGACCCTTTCTTTGCCATGAAGTCTGCATTCATATATGATTTCTAATAAATAAATTATTTAACCAGTACCCTAACTGCAGCACTCATAAATCAATCGATAAAATGAGGTTTCACAATAAGAGCAGCATTTTCTTAATTTAATGTTATCAAGGGAGGTTGAGCTTATGTAGCGAAGAACTTCCTCTTACCTTCTCACGCATAGCACCTATTTGGATATAAATTATAAATGTTTTTAAGAATTTTTCTATCCAAAATATAGAAATTTTTTTAATAAAGAAATTCTTAAAATTACTTCTAACCTTTTATCTAAATAGACATATAATAGTTGAGTAGAATTTGCTTCAGCTTGCAAGACTACATTGCCACGGCTATTTTACTGAATAGGGTTGAGGTCATTTTAAGCTTTTAACTCTGGATTTTTAAGATTAAGCTATCTTCCATAAAATATTTTAATTAATTTTTATTTTTTTACTAGTTAAAATCTCATTTATTTATTTGGTAAATAAGTTCTTTTTAGTAATTTCTCAATAGATTTTAGTATTTTTTTAATACGTTATTTTTAAGTAATATTTTTTTAAAACATTAGCTTTTAGCATTTTAGATTTTTTTCATTTTTATCTTTAATATATTTATTAAATTTTCTACTTACCTTTTTTTATATAAATTATAGTTTTATTATTTTTCAATCATTTTATACTTTTTAGTTACTTCAACAACTAATTTTAATAAAAACATAATTTAATAAGTTAGCTTTCATCTTCCAGCTAGCTTTTCATATAGTTTTATCAAAAACTTCTATGTCTATGTTCATCAAAACTAGCTGAAAGCTGAGAATCTACCTTACTAAATTAGAAGTGCTCAATAAAACTATGTTTGACAAGATATTTTAGCTAGTTTCTACCTTTTTTTTATTAGTTAAAAAGTTCATTTAACTTTTTGATAAACAAACATTTTTTTAGTAATTTCTCAGTAGCTTCTAACATTTTTTGAAACATTATTTGAAGTAACATTTTTAAAACAGTAGCTTCTAGTTTCTAGTTTTTTATATTTTCTTTGATTTTTATCCTTGATATATTTATTCATTTTTCTTGTTACCTTCTTTTAAATAAATCATGATTTTATTATTTTTATATCATTTTATATTTTTCGGCTACTTCAATAGATAGTTTTATTGAAAACTTCTTAATTTAATCAGCTAACTTTTCAGCTAGTTTTGTAGAACATAATCTAAAATTAGCTGTTGAAATAGCTGAAAAGTGTAAAATGACATAAAAATAATAAAATCATGATTTATTTAAAAAAAGGTAACAAGAAAAGTTAATAAATATATCGATGATAAAAATGAAAAAAATATAAAAACTAATATTTAGAAGCTCACGTTTTAAAAAACGCTACTTGAAGTAACATTTAAAAAAATGCTAGAAATTATTAAAAAAACTACTAAAAATAACTTATTTACTGAATAATTAAATGAGTTTTTCATATAATAAAAACAGTTAAAAATTAGTTGAAATATTTTCGTGCACATAATTATTTTGTAGGTGTTGGATCGTGTGGTGTTCCGTTTATTTAAATAAAATCATTGGTTAAATGCTAACTTATTACATCTTGAGATATCTACCTTGTGATCAATGTATATTGAATATAATATGTAAAGTATATTTGAAGTGTAATTTACGGTAACACTACTATATGATAGGTAAAACCATTACAGCTCCTTATAAATGGGTATTATATGAACCATTAATAACTCATAATAAAATAGTAGTAGTTTTTCCCCCCTATAAATATGTCTTAGAAACACATTTTTCAACTTTTTTACAATTACACTCTAGCCCATCTAGTTTTGAAAAAAAGAAGAAAAAGAATCCCGTAATATACACATGTGCATTTAGTGGACATTATTAGATATTTGCAAGGGATATTAAGACACTCGCGTTAAGTCAATAATCATGTCTTCCAGAAATATGTATCATCGATCATGTGAACGTGGGTGAAGTCAGTTGTAACAAAAGTCAAAAATTGAAGCACAAGTTTGTCTTATCATGTGTAAATAGGTTGCCTATGCGTTGATGGTTGAGAACAAGGCTCTCCAACTACATTTCAGTGAAGTAAATGATGGAACTCAATATTCACCTATTACTACAGGATTTATTTGGTGGTTCCTTTCCATTTTCCATAATATTTCACGTCATAAGATTTTTTACGGACAAAAAAAAAATAATAAATAATTAGAAAGTGAGAATTTTATAAAATTAAATTACTATTATTAATTTTTTTATAAATTTTTTTGTTTATCATTAATATTATAAGAGATATTAATAATATATTAAAAATTTAAAATAACAATTATTTTAAAAAAAATTCTTCTATGATAATTATTATGGGATGTAATCATTCTATCTTAATAAAGTAAGTTGTATAGTGTTCCAATAGTAAGATATGATTATCTTATCTAGCCAATTGTTTATTCTCTCGCTTTAGCATAGTTGTTAAAATTGAATCCGCTAGTTTAATTGGTTAGATCGTAATCAGTACGTCATCTATTCGAATCCAAACGAAAAAAAAAAGAAAGAAGAAAAACATCATTTAATGGATAAATATTCTATTTATTATGAAAATTCCCATTATCATCTATAGTGGAAACTGCTTGTGTCAAGGTGTAATAATGGAAGTCACCGATAGTTTTCCACATTTCTATCCTGCGATCCACACGAATTATTAGGTCCATTGCACCTTAAAAATCATTGCACCTTAAAAATTAAATAGGTCCATGCAATTTTTTAGCCAATCCAACCTAATCTCAAAAGGGCTTTGCTATTCTTATCTGAAATTTTTACGAGTTCACCCCAACCTTTTCTTAGAAAAATATTTAGTAACACAAATAATCTTGACAAAAACAAGTTACATTATTACGTTTATCGTAAAAAAACACAACAAAACATATTTCTGTAACAAAAATACATTTTTGATGTGTATCTCAAGTTAGAATCAAATGTTAAACTTTATATCACTCTGAATTGGCTTTTTTAAATCTAAGGGAAGCCGAAGGCCCCAAATTTAAGTGAAATGACAACTTCATTCGGATATCTATAATACAACTGTAGAATGACTCGGCTTCATCGTGTGGTTATCTTCACCGGCGGGATTGATTTTCAGTTTTGGCTTCACGTTCAAATATCCTCCAATCACATTTAAATCACTATGAAAATCTGTGGTTTCAGAAATTTACATTCAGTGCAAATCAAAATCAATTTGTTGGTAAGAACACATTGAATACAATAACCGTAGTTCTCAATACACTAATTGGATGAGTAACAAAACTAACTTACAACGTTGACACATACATATTTGGCACTTTTTAAAACGACCATCCAGAACAAATACTTAATACCAAGTTAATGCACTAAACGCACCTATCATTGGTAACCCTTTCATTAAACTTGGCAATTCCAAGTGAAACGAAAGCAAAATTCATGTATTGAACAGGTTTAGAGTTAAAACAAAACTAATTAGCATTTATCATTTAAAATGTGAATGTCATATTGGGTTAGTTTATTAAAATTCTTAAAAAGTGCTTTTAAAAAAATTAAGATGAGATTTGCTTCTTAATTAGCATAAGGAATCTATAATGAATCTCTTTATAGAAAATAAACATACGCACGCTGCACAGCATAGACACTGAAATACAGTAAAGCACAACCATAATCTTGAGAAACAGAAGGCTACACAGACACTAACTTAAGATTGATCTCAGTTTTATTAACAACGTTGCTTGAAATTAGAGATTGAGAAAGAAGGTTAATTTCAAAGCCAAAAAGAGTCTGTTTAGCGTTTAAAGAATGGAGTAGAAACGCATACTTGATAGGGAAAAACTTAATAGTTACGAAAGATAAACAAGTTATGAACGACACCCTGATTTAAGGGTAAATGTGTCATGTCAACCTTTAAAAAAAAAAAGAATAAACGACTGAGCCACTTTCTTAATTGAGATTATCTCAACCATATTCCGAAGTAAAGATAATATTGGTAACCGGAGAAAAACCAAGATGTTGAAATATCCATGTAACAAGTAAAAACCAAAACAAACGTTTTAAAAATAAATTAAAGGCTGCGCCACGGTCTTCAACATAAAAATCAATTCTACATTAGAGCAGTAACTAATTTTGTCCCAAAACTCAAAAACAGATTCGCATGTGAAAGCACTAAAGAGCTTAACCTAAAAACGACCACCAATACCCCAAACTCTGACCACGCCATCGGTATAGCCACTAAACAAAGTGCTTCCATCCACACTCCAGTTCAAACTTGTGCAGTAGATAACCTACAATATACAAATAAAGTGATAGCAGAGAAACACAACACAAAAGTCAAGCACTAGAACGATCAACATATCTTATCATATAAAGTATTGTAAATCCTTTAAAAATGATGACAACACATATCCAATATACAAATAAAATGATAAAATGATTCACGTGAAGTGAAAAATTGTGGAAAATATTTTCATTCCCTTTGCATATACTTCCTCCACTTGCAACAGAGATAGCAAACTCTCAAACAAGATTTGCAACATAGACAACTCTGTTAAACTACAAAGCAAACATCCAACTAGATTCAATTCGTAATTCAACAAGACCTAAACAACTGGCAAAATCCTTAGACAAAAAATCAAATATTTTCAGATTACTACTACGGATTGAATGAGCAAAAATGTAGATGAAATATACACATAAAAAAGTCAAGAGAACCGTAAGTGCATAATGAGGAAACTTCAATTCAATCCACGAGAACAATTCACAATGCCATATAAAATATAAAACCTAGCAATTGCAAAAATTGAGTCAATGAAATTTCAATCAATAATTAATTGAAAAATGAAAACATTTGAACAAAACAAATATACCTTCTTCTTGTTGGGGTTACCACCACCGGTGGTGGCATCAGCCTCAGTCTTTAGGTCAACCTTCAAATCCTCAACGATACTCTTGCTCTCCAAATCCCAGATCTTGATGCTCTGTTCAGTGGCGGCGCAGAGCCAGTACCTGTTGGGGCTGAAGCAGAGCGCATGGATGATAGAACCGGCATCGAGGGAGTAAAGACGCTTACCCTCAGCCAAATCCCACAGAAGAATAACTCCATCTTTGCCACCACTGGCACAGAGAGAGCCATCAGGGGAAACAGCAACAGTGTTCACATAACCATTGTGTCCAGCAAGGGTGTTCCTCAGCTTGCAGTTTGTCAGGTTCCAGACCTTAACGGTGCGGTCCCACGATGCAGAAACAATAGTAGGCTGAAGGGTGCTAGGGCTGAAACGGACGCAGCTTACCCAATCCGAATGCGCATCGCCGTCTTGGATTGTGTACTTGCACTCTCCCAGGGTGTTCCACAGCTTGATCGTGCGGTCACGAGAGGCAGATACGATCTGACGGTTGTCAATGGAGAATGCCACGGAGAGCACGTCCTTGGTGTGGCCCACAAAGCGGCGAGCGGAGGTGCCAGCAGCGAGGTCCCAGAGGCGGAGCTCGCCGTCCCAGGAGCCGGATAGGGCAAACTGGCCGTCAGAAGAGAGGACGACGTCCTGGACAAAATGAGAGTGGCCGGTGAGGCGACGGCGGGGGACACCGTAAGTCTTTTCCTCCTTGGTAAGGTGCCAGAGGATAATGGATTTGTCGCGTGAGGCAGTGACGATCATGTCGGAGTTGTCGATGGGAGTGGCAATCGCCGTCACAACGTCGGTGTGGGCGCGCATGGTGCCACGGAGAACAAGACCCTCTGCCATTTTTCTTTTAGGCACTGAGAATACCACAATTAGGGTTTTCCTTTTCACTCACTGCGACTGCGTGAGAGAGTCTTTTGGTTTCTAAGCGATAGACTTACGCGAAACAAGCAATATATAGTGAGGAGGAGAGAACCTCGATTAGGGTTTTGGGGACGGGTGGGTAACAAACAACTAGTAGTATGTAGATGCGTTGTTTCTTTATTTTTCTCTCTCTCAAGAGTTGTGTCGTTTATCAGGCCCAATCATGTAATGAATCGGATACTTCTTCCAACGGGTCCAACAATGAAATCAAAAAATTAAGCCCAACTTTGCGGTTTTCTTATGTATATTCTTTACAGTATTTAAAATTTTGATTCAAGATAAAAATATCTCTATATTTCAAATCAATTCAATCTTTTAATTATGGTAAAAAAAAAATATTATCATGATTTTATAATAATTTATTGAAAATATGCCTATGCATTATATTATAATGATAATAATTTGTGGTTACATTGACAATGTATTAATTATATGTAATTAGTTGAAATTAATTTTTTCTTTGAAAAATCAGTTTAAATATTATGTCATCTTGTTATCATTTTGAGTTTCTGCTCCCCGTAATGTTCTATCTATATCTCTTTCTTTTTTGAGTTTAATGATTATGTATATTAATAATGTAAAATTGTTTCTATGATATGATTTTTAGACAGTAATTATAAAATTTAACAGTCATATTATACATAAAGATTGAGTTGCGATTGAATGGATGGGGAGTTGCTATTTCCACTCCCCTTCTTTTCTAGAACACTCCTCTTCATTTTTTCTTTTCCAAATATACTACGGCAAATACACTTCCCTTCTTAACTCTCCACACTCCTTGGTCCATAGTCTCTCTTGTCGAGTTGTCGTCATGAACACTTTTTCATCTCCTCTGAACACTGCTATGTCGACAACTGTAACAAGCATGATGCTCACAAGATATAAACGTGTTTGAGCTAACGTGTTTTGATAAATGCTGATGCTAGGCTAATTTGTTTGAGCTAACGTGGATGTCATTTGTCAAATACGTATATGAACAACTTTTGTCAGGGTAAGTGAGACCAATGTTGACTTGTTGTGTGTTTTTATGAAAATAGGCGTGAGTGAGGCGTGATACCACCTGTGTCATGTTTAATATGGAGGTGTCCAATGACGTTTATTTTCTACGTATCTCATATTGATAAATAGTTTACAAATAACATCAGATTGGTAATTATTTATTTCAATTATATTATTTAAGTTTTTTTCCCTACATTTTTATGCTGTATGTTATTTTTCCCCATAGCCGCCACCATCATGCCATGAAAGATTGATGGTTGAGCATCGTCATACCGTCTCCCCTAAACCTGTCCTCAAGTCACAGTCGACAACAGTGGCGGAGAAGCCTTCGTCAAAGAGGATTATGAAGGGGAGTGTATTTACATGGGTATTCTTGAAAAAGAAAAATAAAGAGGGAGTGTTTTAGCAATGAAGGGGAATGGAAATAAAAATTCTCAATGAATGTGTAAAATTGTCTATAGATAGTTTTTTTTTCTTTCTTTTTTTAATCTTATGAACCATTGAATTTTTTAAAAAAGATGTTAAATTAAATAAATCGTAACCAGGACAAATCCATACTCGAAGTCGAATGACAGGGAAACAAACAATAAAAGATAATATTCATCTAACGAATTATATATCATCATTTGTATAGAAAATATTCTTAAATTGATGTTTCTTAATTACATTTATAATTAAATTAATTGTTTTGGTTTATGCAATGCGATGTTTTTTCATCATTGTCTCTTCTCAATATATGAATTTTCAGAATTTGAAAATTATGATAATTTCCTCTTAGTCTAATAACACCTTGAGAAATAAAAACTCGTTTAATGGTAAGAAAAAAAAAAGTTTAACAATTATAGTTTAGCAAAGCATGAGAAAAATAAAATTTGATTATATAATAACTAAAATAAATAAATATATAATATTCTGACAAATTTTATTTGAAAAGGATAAAATTATTATTGATTTTTTTAACTTAAATAAGTCAGTAGATAAAAATTGATCGTATAGTAACTGAAAATTTATAAAATATAATATTTAAATAAGGTTTTCTATAAAAAAAGATTAATATTTGTTGACTTGTATAATTTAAATTTTAAATTATTATTAGAATTTGTTAAGTTGTTATATTTTTTATTATTATATTTAAATAAAAATTAAGATTAGATTAATTTTTTATTATTTTTTATTATCATGAGATTGTTGAACTGTTTTTATATATATAAGAAATTCATCTTAAGAAAAAAATATATAAAAAAGAATGGAAAAGTAAACGAATGATAGCAATTATTTATGCGAATCTAATTTTTAGTAAAAAAAAAATAGAGGAGAGCCTAAGACCCCCTGGCATGAACGTGCATCCGCCCTGATCATAACATTATTAAGACTGTGTTTATTTTATGGATTAAAAGCTTATTTGTAAGAATGTAGTATTCCTTTAAAATGGCAAAATTTTGTTTGATTGATTATGAATATTTTCAGAAAACATTTATATGTGTTTTTTTTTGAAATAAAATATTTCATGTTCGTTGCTAATAGAAATTTCTTAAAAGCTCTAATTATTTATCTCATTAAATGATTTATTAAGCATAACATGATATTTTTCATCAGGGTAAGAAAAACAATTATAGAAAACTATATTTTTATAGAGATGTCACTTTTTAAATAATTTTCATTTCATCTTAAAATAAATATCGTATTAGGTTGTTTTACTTAATTTTAAAAAAATTGATAAATCAATTAAATATATTTTAATCAAAAAATAATTAATACAAATAATATTATGAATTGACTCTTATAAATAAAATTAAAGGAAATTTTTATCTCTAAATTTAATTTTAATATTATTTTACAGAATTATTAAATAGTTAAAAATAATTTTATATCATAATTTAAATTATTATTGTAAATTTAAAATATAATCTATATATCACAATATATTTTGTTATAATTTTAATTGCATGAAATTAAATACTTATCTTGTACAATACACAATTTAGATTTTAGAGTACTAATAAAAATATGTTTAGCAGATAAAAACATATTTTATATGTACCTTTTTTTAGAGGATATTTTATATGTACCTAAAAAAATATGTTGAATTATTTTTTTTCCTTGTATCAATGACAATATCATATCATATTTGGGGAGAAAGTGAGAAACGATGAAAATTACGTGTGACTAATAATTTTATTCACCTTTTGCTTCTAGTTTCCTTTTATATTTTCCCCTAATACTAAAACTAACCCATTTGATATTTGTTTCCGGCACCAATTCGGAGAAACCCACACCCTATTATTCCCGTGATTCATTCATTTCATTTCTGAGTGCTCGAGGCCGAGCTAGCTCCTAGCACCCTCGCCCAAGTCACTTCCTCCAATCCTTTCTTTGTCTCAGTATCAGTGCCCCAACCCCACTTGCTTTTCTGCATTTGTTTTATCCTTCGTTGGCCTCTGTATTCTAATCCCATGTTTCTTAATCACTTTCTTAATTCCATTGCTCCCTCTCTACCCTGATTTTTGGACCTTGCCATAGATTCTCTCAGATTTTCACTCTTCCTAGTATCTTCAGAATGTTTTCTGTGAGGTAAAGTATCTGACTTTGATGCAATCCTTTATCTGGGTCTGTCTCTTTAATTCCTTTCCCTCAACAACTTTTCTAGCTCCTTGCTTAATGTTTGATGCACAATTTGATTATTGTGACTGAAATTTGTAAACCTGGGCCGATTTTGTGGCATGTTTTTTTTTTTTTTTTTTTTTGCTATTCAATCGTGATCAAAATGTTGTCTTTAATTGGTTGCATCTTCGTTATTGTCCTGTATGCGTTCCTGCATTTTTTTGAGGGCTTGTTTGTTAACTATTTTGATTAATGTGTTTTAGGGATTTTTGGAGGCGGCATAGGAGGAAGGCTTTCGTCACTGTTGGTGTTTTAGGAAGTGGGTATCTTTTGTATAAGTTCTACGGTGCTCACAGACATGGGGTTCAGGAACTTGAAAGAGAACTCGCAGTTCAGAGGGAAACTGAGGAGCTTATGAAGGCTCAGTTGAGTGAAATACCTACCTTAAGTGTTTCATTTTTTATATAGATTAGATAGATAGATAAATATGCTTTTTTGTGATCATGAATTTCTAACCTCCTATTCATAGTAAAGAAATGCTGATGGCATCCTTTTTAATTTTAATTAATAATGATAGGATGCAAGCTCACTTTGAGAATATTCAGAGGATGTCTGATGTAACATTGCCGCATGCCATGCACGAGTTAAGTTGTCGGATCACAGAAGAGTTGGATCTTTCTCACCTTCTTGAAAGGCTAATACAAGGAAAGGGTCAGCCAAACACCTTAACTCAATCAGAGAAACTAGATTTATGGAGTAGACTCAAAATTTTAAGTATGAATTTGGTCTTGGGTTCCACATTTATTATACCTATAGCTTTGTGGTATTAATTAACCTGTGCAATTTCTTTTTCCATAGGTTTTACAAGAATGACATTGTCAGTATGGGCTACAACAATGCTTAGCCTATATACAAAAGTTCAAGTCAATATTCTAGGAAGGCATTTATACATTGATACAGCACGAAGCCTCGGAATCTCTGATTCAGTGGTAAGAACAACTGTCCTTTTTCTTTCTTTTTGTACATGATGTGTTTCATGGCTCTTTCTGAAGATTGCTGTTGACTGTTGTTTGGATGCTTTTGGCATATAAGTAGTATGAAGGAACCCATATCATTATCGGTTAAAGGATCTGTGGCATCACCTATAATATCTAGATGTTATCCAACAGATGGCCTGACCTTGGGGCATTTTGGATTTCCAGAGGGGTTTGTCACGATGGAATTGATTTCTGTCTGTCTGTTTGCTAAGAGAATGAGTGAGAAATGAAAAGAATTTACAACACAACACATTATTACCAGTTTCTCTTATCCAAAATTGAGTTAACATGCTTAGTGACACTTTTGTGAGTATCAGGTAGTATGTTTTGTTTACTATTTGTAGAACTTGTTCTTAGAATTAATCACAGTTCAGTGACTGAAAAAAAATGTTTAGGCAGCAGAGCTATGGAAACCAATTATTACTGAATATATTGAACAGAATATGAAGCATAGACACTTCTATAACTTGAGGTGTTGGAGTGTTAGGCACGTTTCTAGCATGGACACCTCCCTCCCAACACTTATAGGACACATGTTGGATACTTTCCATTCAGTGTTTGCTTAAAATAATGTTTTGGTTCAGACACTTGAGCTGACATTTTCATATGGCTTGGATACTTGAGCCAACACCTCCATATGGATGGTTACCTTAGTTACACTGGTACCATAAAAAAATATTTATATTTTTTTAACATTGAAAAAGTCAGTTTAAAATGTAATATAAAATATTAAAAAATAAGGACTCTTGGTGTGCTTTTGTTAGCCTCATTATCATATTCATAGGAATGTGCATATACAAGAAGATACAAATTTTAATTATTATTTGACATCTTTTGTTATATTGCATATATAATTACATTTACCTTCATTTGATATAAATATATAGTTTTCTATATTTTTTACTATAGTTGTATTGAAGTGTTCGTGTTACTATCAAATCCAGTTTCCATGCTTCATAGGGTCTTATCTATTGTTGTTTATTTTTATTTTCTTTTTGTGATGGGGTTCTGTTTTGTTACCTAAAGATTGTATTTTAATGATGAACTTATTTCTGGGACAAAGGGGGGAGAGAGGATTTGGAACTAGGTTCTGTTTATTTTTTGGACAGAGATTCTGTTGTCAAAATTGAGGCTTTTGCTCATTTGATTGAAACAACAGTACACATCGGTCAAATCTTAGGGTAAATCAGAAATTCAAATCTTTCCTGCCAAATTCTTTGGGGAATGTGTTTATTGTCTTTATGATAAACTTTTAATCACAGCAAAAGAGCCATAATTCAACTTCTATTTAAATATATACTTTTCACTAAATTGACATATGGAATGCCTCATTGAAACTCAGAGTAATTGTCTTTTCTTCACTTTTGTGTATACGCAGGAAAGTGGAGATGTGGTTGATAGGGAAGACCAAAAGAAATTTCTAGATAATGTTGATTTTCTCTCTCAGCATGGTATGCCTGCCTTGATTTCTGATATGGAGGCAGCAACAAAAGAAGTTCTCGAAGGGTGATGTTTCTTTCATTAATTTGATGATCAACAATTTGTGAATTGACTCTATCAATTATTAAAAATCTTCTCTCAGATATATAAACATTAATTTTTAACTTTTTTCTATAAGATATAGAACAATCTTAATTGTGAGTAGTTGATGCTGTAAGATAGGAATTTATTTTTCTATCAACAGGCATACGAATTGTCTGTAGCCAAGTCTATGTTTTAAAACTTCTCAAGCTTTGATTCTGTTCTTGATTAAGTTTCTGAATTGAGACCCAGAGTTTTTATTGTTTTCAGTTTAACCATCTACATTGTTATTAAATACCTACCTGAATAATTCATAAACTTGGTGAAAATCAAAGCTTAGAAACATTAACACATTAATGCAATCTTTAGGCAGCCTAACGTAGAAGTTAGCAGTTAATATATAATCAAATAGTTCACCAAAAATTGTGCCTCACTTAATCTCATTTGTATGTGTGAATAGAGAGGGTGGTCAACCATTAGAGGTAATCATTGAGTTTGAACTTGGAAGTATTGACATTATTGAATCTAAAGATATATTATAGATGAATGATCAAGACTTGTTTTAAATTGGTTATCGATAATTTCGATGTGCAGAAAGCAGTTGAGTACTTTCTTCAACAGCACAACACTTCATGAAACTATCATGCAGATACTCATCACCTTCATGAGCATGGGGACTCCAAATTCCTGGATAAAGTATATGATACCTGAAGATGCTAGACCATATTCCACAACCTCTGGTAGTGATGACCCAGTGCCATTTGACATGACTGAATTTGAGCAACTTATGATGGAAGCACGGGCAGTATTATCAAGGTAAATATTTTGTTTTTTGTCTTTTTGATGCATTGGTTAGTTACATCTTCCTGGAAACTCAATAGATTTGTGACTACCATGTCCACGAACACTCTTTGCCGGTAATGTGAGGGATGACTGATGTGCTAGTTGAATTGCTGAAAAAATATTTGAAAGGAAATCTCAAGTGTACAAGAAATTTTACATGAATTTATATAAAAAACTGGATCTACCTTACAATATTACATTAATGAATCACATAAAGTCTTTTATATGGTTAGGATCCCCATTTGATGTAATGTAATTCCTGGTCCCATTCAATTAAACAAGCGTTTCTGTGAAGCAATTTTGTATAAATTTTTTCTATATATAGCATTCCTTATTTGAGAAGAGCACTAACAACATACTATTTCTCGTTTGTTTTTCAGTGCTGAATTTGGAAGCATTGTAGAGATATCTCTGAAAGCAGTGGTGGATACACTGGTGGAGCTCATGGGGACTAAATTTAGTGGAGGAAGTGTAGCTGGGGGCCTGCCTCTGGCCAGAGTGTTGCCTCAAGTTGCACAGATGTGTCCTTTGCTCCTTGAAGAACCCAGCAAAAATAAGTTCATCCAAATCATTAAAAATATACAGGAGGTTGAACTTTTTTTCACACTCCTCTATGCAAATATGCCACATGCATAGTGATTAATATTTATGTTTTAAACCAAAGAGATTAAATTTATTGCATGAAAGGCATCGGGCAGTGTACAAAAAATTAGACGAGGTTCAAAAGAGATATAGGTGCTAAATTGTTAGCTTTCATCTTTTCAATATGACATTTCCCATTTGTTGTAATTAGTGATTAGTGATGCATAATGCTCCCCCTTTGGCTCAAACGTGGCATTTGGAGGAACTGGTTTTTTTTTTAGGACTATAGTTTGCTTTATGATCAGTGCTGTACACGGGAAATGACTTTTTCATCTAATCTATTTGCTTTATTCATGCAGTGCTTGTCAGATTGGCTTTTTAATGTTCTAACAATGCTAGTGTTTGCTCTTGTAGAGATGCAAGAGTTTTTTAATGATGCCCAATATTTTGAAATATACTTTTAGTATCTGGGAACATATGAAAATGTAGGGGGAAATTAAGTATAGTAACAGAGGGATTAACTGTCACAAAAACAAAAAGAAAAAGAGGGATAACTCGTTGTTTTGATGCTAAGACCACAAGAAGAGTTATAATGAAGAGGAAACTAAAATTGTATGTTCACCTAAAAATACCATTTTTGCTTTGTATTTTAAGAGACTGGTTTCTGGTATATCTAGGCTAAAGTCTAAAATCTATTTTTATATGAAAAAAGTTAAATAATATTCTCGTTAAACGGCGTTGAAACAATTGCTGCAACAACTAGCATAAATGAACGACGTATTCGTGACTTAATACGAGATTACGATGTAACTAGTTTCTTTAGATTAGTTTAATTTCAACATCTAATAAAAAGTAACAATATTATTTTAGTACTTGATAGACCCTAATAATCACCATCAGATAATTATTTTGGGGTTGAAAGGGAATGAATTAATTACGAAGACAGATGAAGTTAAAAGTGGGAGGAGTAGGACAAATAGACAATCGTAATATCTGAGGGAAAATGCAAAGGAAATCAAACTGACCGATCTGGAATTGTTTTAATAACACCACTGTAACTAATTCTTATTGAATCAAGTTGAGCAAAGGTAAACTTAACCTGATTTAAGTCATTTTCTATCCTACAATTTTTAATAATAAAATTGATTTTAACAATGGCCATTAATTGGTTATTTAGGTGCATTAATTGATGAAGAAGCCAAAATTGATCTTACTTATATATTTAAAGGGTGGGAATGAATATATTTAAAGTTATAAATGATGTCTTCTAAGAACGTGACAATAACTAGTGAGTCACTGAGTCGATGTTAAAAAAAAGTGCACAACAAACATGACCTAACTTTTACATCTATTTTTGGTTAGTAATAAACAATGTATCGAAAGAAAAGAGATGAAGTTCTCTTTTGTAAAAAAAAACAAGGGTAAGAAAAGAGACATTGAACTGTTAGTGACACATGAAAACAAGTATGAGAATTGACAATATTTATTTGCCTTTTGACGTAATGCTTTACTTATTTTGTCTATTGTCTACTTGATAGAATGATGTATATAAATATATCACAAAATGTATAATATGCTTGGTTCTATCGTGTAGTGGATAGCATTCTGGACTTATAAAATACTTTGTTATACATCCAAACAATCTAAAAGCCAATAAAATTTCTTTGATTTCTTTAAAAAAAAATTAACAAATGACCAATTTAGTTCCTAAATTTATATTTTATTGTCAGTGTCTAAAATTAAGAAAAAATCAAATAAATTTCTAGATTTTTCTAAGATTTTATAAGTTATGGAAAATTAATACATTTTTCTCATTTTGATTCCTAAACTTATCATAAAGAGGTGACAGTTTGGTTGGGTCAAATACGTGAGGAGTTGGAAGGAGATGCGCGGAAGAGATGAGAATTTTGCACATTTTGGTGATTTAGTTGGAAAGAGGTGCGCATATCTCTTAAAAAAATCCATTGGATAAGAAATTTTGACTGTTCATCAAACTTATCCGTGATGCCTTCTCAGTTCTCACGTTCCTAGCGAGTTGTGATGGGTACAAAGCTTTAATAAATGATAAAAGTATATCTTTTGTAAATATTAAATATCTTTTTATTTCTTTTATACCCATTAAATCACCTTAATTTAAATATATATTTTATGTTATTCTTTATTTTCTTAAATCAAATTACCTTTTTTTATACTTTATTTCTCTTTTCATTTGTTCTTTTCGCTTATCTCTTATTCTCTCCTAATAACCAAACATATTTTAATGTAATTTTGATATATTTTTGAATCTTGAAAATATTAATTAGGTATTGAAATATATTTTTTAAGGCAAAGATAATTATTCTTGAATTTTAGTCATGTTTTTTTACAGTGGGAATTTTAAGTATGTTGATTTATTATATTTAGATATATTTAATGTTCTATGAATAAAATCATGAAATTTTATGAAAAAAGACTATATATTTAATTTAGTTATATGATATTTTTTGGTTATAAAAAGTAAAATTATCAAAAAGAAAAAAAAAAGCCAATGATATGATATCTGATATGACTTATCTTTATAATTAGTTTTAATCATAAAATATGACACGTGGTTTGGGCTTGAAGGGCACCCTAGTCCCTAGGCCTTGATAAAATAGCCCAACACCAACACAGTTTTTCTTTCATCTTCCTCTTTTCTCGAAGAGGAAAAGCTTCACTCTCTCACTATGGCGGATGGAAGCACCGGGGAAGTTCTACTGCTGGAAGCCCCAGCGTCTTACGGTAGGTCTAGCGATTCCGACCCGGAAATAATCGACGCATTGCCTTACATCGACGACGACTACGCAGACCCTAGAGTCAAACTGGAGGTTGACCGTCTCGTGGAGGATGAAATGCGCCGCAGCACCAAGAAGCCCACCGATTTCCTCAAAGATTTCCCTCCTCTTCCCAGCTCCAATTTCCAGGTTCGTTTCATGACCTAGTTCGTCTTTCATTCTCACTGTCTATTCTACAATTTAACCTAATTCACGTTTCATTTTTAGTTGCTATGGTCTTGCCCTAGTTCGGTTCGTTTATAAGTTGAGTGTGTGTGAATTGCAGAACTACCCAATGATTGCCAGAGACTACGAACGTGTGAGAGCTGGAAGGCCTCCCGCTGCTCTTGATAGATCGCGCTACGAATTGGAAATGCCGCCGCCCAATAAAAGGAACGACGAAAGTGCTTGGAAGCAAGCTCTTCATAGAGCTCAACGCCTGCTGCAATATCAGATCATCAGGATTGAAAATTTGGATTTGATGTTAAAATATGGTCCCGATACCTGGAAACAACACAACCAGAGATTGGAAGTATACTTATCAAGGTTTCTTCATTCAATTAATTTAGATTTTGTTTTCCCCCTAAGTTCCTTTAGGCAATTAATTTATGCTTCCATCATATTTGTTCAACTTGATCTGCAAGAGTCATCATCATCATCTTTTTTCATTAACTTTAATTTGGACTGGTGAGTTCTTTAGATTGTTATGTGTCAATTTATACGCTGACACGGGCACACATGGGCATAAAAAGTGAGGGTTGGGGAGTTAATCTTGACTAATCAATATTTAATACATGGTTAAGGTTAAGTTTAAGCAAAAAAATCAATCTTAACCTTTCATGTAAAATTTAGGTTAAATTAGTTTTTTAGTTTTCTAATTTATTATTTATGTTCAATTTGGTCCTCTAATTTTTAAGACCGATTGAATTTGTTCCTCTAGTTTATCTTTTTCGATTTTGTCCTCTAATTTTTTTAAATGATTCATTTTTATTTGGGAAATATACATTTTGTGACAGTTTAAAACTACTTAGTGGTGATTTTGAGTGTCACAAGGTGTGATTTCTTATAATTTAGACTAAAGGATTAAATTGAATTCGAAAAAATTAGAGGACCAAATTGAATTTAAAAAATAAATTAGAGGGCTAAAAAATCAATTTAACCTAAAATTTAATAGTCTGACTCTGCAGTTGTCCCTCAACACACACAATTCACATTAAAATTTTTACAATTGTAAATAATAAATCAAAAAGATGTTGCCTGAGCAGCTGAGCTTAATAACACATGTTGTTTGCCTGCATAATTCATGTTCTATATGGCATTGGTTATAATTGTGTTATCTATTTTTAGAATGCAGAAATTAGCTCAGGAACAAAATGAAAAGATTGAAAAAGTAAACCGTGAAAGGAAATATCATCAGGTGATTATTACTTACCACACTTCTCTCCCTTTGCTCTGTTAAATTTCTGCTAACCTTTTACCCTTTTCTTAAAAACTATTGTCAGCAAAACACTGCATATGAGCTTAATGCGTTGTCCATGCAATGGAAGGAGCTTTGTCAGAAGAATATAGACATCAGTGCTGCCTGTGCTTCAGTTGAAAATCGCATAAATGAACTGAAAAGAGAAGCAGCAGAAAGGTGACTACTACGCATAGTTTGGTTTTCTTGGCTGATTTCCTCTAGTTTTGGTGTTAATTAGTTCTTTTTTTTTTTTTTTTCAGAGGCTGGAACTTGGAAGCTGTAACAGAAAATGGCCAATTGGCAAATTCCGAATTATGAGATTCGTATGTTCTCATCTAGTTTTGTATCCGTAATGAATTTGTTCAGCTTAAAACTTGACTCGCTATTGTACCTCTCAATGTTTAGTATAATATCATGAAAAAGTTACCCATTTACTCACCCTCAGAACAAATATGATAATTTTTTTATAGAGAAAACCGGTTCAAAAAAGAGGGGAGGGGCTGCATCTAGTTATTCAAGCCTTATTGAAATTAGTACTTCCCCCTCTTCCACCCTTAATGCATTAGCAGATCAAAATAGCCTGTTTGTTTCGGTGATATACGAACTTGATTCCATTGCAATTCAACATGGGATGGTTCTGTAGGTGAAGCAACTCCACATTGCGTTGGGTTAGAATTCATTTTCGAGGCATTGTAAACGAAATTTCAAAATAATTGCTGCATTTTATATTTGGCCTTCAGGCAATCGTTGTCTAATATCATCTCTTTGTATTGTTTAACTTTAACCAATCAAACGAAAACAAACATATATAAATAAGTTCTAAGACTATATATGGCCATATGGGTACACATGCCATCTCATTTTTTTTCCACAAAACACGTAAATAGAAAAAATAGCGTAGGTTTCATTAATTAATCAACTTAGTACCATTCTAATGAAGTTGGTTTTGATGGATCATGAGAAGCTTGGGACTGACCATATTCTGATTACACGAACTTTTAACTTCCAAGCTTCCCATTCTGGATATATGTTTCTCACCGTGTCAAAGGAAGTAAATATCAACAAAGTGTAGCTCAATTCCAAGGCAATGTGTCGAAGTCGAATTACTTGTGTCATAGCCAGGATTGAGTGAGTATAACATCATTAATGGAAACAAAATTAAAAACATAATATTTTTTATTAAAGAAATTGATTGACAAAGTATAGTATTTTTTTAATAATGAAATTTGATGACAAATAAAAAGTAGTTTAAAATTATAAAATAAAAAATATGACTAAATTATAATTTTGATCCTCTTATAATTTCAAATCCACGAGTTTGGTTCCTTTATTTCTAAATTAAGATATTTAGTTTTCTTATTTTAAAAAATAAGTAATTGTGGTCTTTTTATCAATTGACTGTTAATTAATCATCTAAAGTCTAACATTCATTAACTTTGTGATGTGATATATTGATAGAAGGATCAACATTACTTATTTTTTTTAAATAAGAGGACTAAATATCTTGATTTAGAAATAAGAGGACCAAAATTACCGATTTAAAATTATAGACAAACCAAAATTATAATTTAATAAAAAATTATAGAATAAAGTGAAAACATAGTGTTTAAAGGAATGTAAGATAAATTTAAACCAATTTGTGTAAATGATTTTTTTTTTATAACCATGACATGATTTTTTATAACTATAATATTAGTGTGGAATATTCACAAGTTTTACTAATGATTAATCTCTATCAAAATATTTGACTGACTATTTTTAAGTATTTGATACAAGGAAAGTTTTTTAATGTTCAAGATCACCATTCCTAAGAATCATGAATTTTTAGATTCATGATTTTTAAGAGTGATAACATTTTTGTTAAAAAAGAATAATTATATTTATTTGGTTGGTCATAAGTATTTTAATAAGAATAAAATAATATTTTTACTATAATTTTTAATTATTTATCACATTAAATTATTTTTAAGAAATAATGTGATATTTTATAATAATATAAATTATTTTTAACTCAAAATATATTATTTAAAATGATCAAGTCTAGTTTTATTCAGATCACTAACATATTAGATATGTAAATGAATTTGACTTTTTTCATAAATCCAAAATGAAGTACAATCAGCACATTTTTTTTTAACCAAATTCAACTTTTTTTTCAACACAAAATATTGAGCACTAAATTTAATGTCACACGCTAATTATCACTTTTTTGAGAAATATTTGACATTAAATTATGAAATTTAAGATATAATTATGACAAAATATAATTATCATTCTTTTTACACATGTATGGATTGAGTATTCTTTTTATTGTTTTAAAAACTGAATTATTATTAATTTACACATTTAGATATTAATGATTATTATTTCTAATTGTCATTAAGTACATCTTCATTGGTTCTCATTAACGATTACATAGCAACAAGATCAAGATCTTGATTAAAGAATCAAATATTAAATCCATTAATAATTTTTTATATCAAAATTAACATCATTAAACTATAATAAGTTGTTAGTACAAAATTTTGAACAAGAATATTAAGTTCAAGATCTGATCTTCATTAGATCTTCTAATAAAGAAATTGAAGAGATCTCTAACATAAAGGATAAATTATTGTAAAAGATTCTTTAAGATCTCCATATTGTTAAAAAAATATTTTTTTCTTTTTTCCTAAGATTTCAAAATAAGATATATCATTAAAGAAAAATATGTAAATGGTCTTGGAAGATCTTTAATTGTACATTATAAAATCTATAAAAAATAATCTAAAATCTTAATTTAAAATCTATCACTAAAAATATTGTAATGCGTATTTAAAAAAGAAAAAAGAGATGAAGGTGTGGAACTTCCTTCAATCTAAATAAGCATCTGACAAGAGGTAATAAAGCTCCCAAGATATGCACGCAACAAAACTACCACAGAATAAAGGCATGTCGTGTCATGGGTAGAACTGTGGGACCATGGCTCAGCAGCTCAATCAACCTAACAAGAACCGCATTTAGACTTGAAGTTAAGCTCCACTCCCTCACCCTTCATTTAATCACTTTCTGAAAATCAAACTCCAAACTATAACAGTTAATCACTTTCTGAATATCAAACTCCAAACTATAACAGTTAATCACTTTCGTTAACCAATAACTAACAAAGAATTAAAACCACCAATATGCAGCCATGCAAGAGAAAAGGAACATGCATGTTAGCATGTCCTTATTTTCGATCACGCACACACAAAATAAAGAAAACATATGAACACCCAAAAATTACAAATTTACAATCTACAATTGATCCTTTCAAACATATACAAAAAAAAAAAAAAAACAAAAAAACCATCCACCTAATTTAAGATCGCACAACAGATCAAGGAGAAAATTAAAAGTCCCGCATCGCATACTTATTATTAGGTTATATATTGAGCACTCATCTTATCATAAATATATAAAATAAGATGTTAAATACAAATTTTATAATATATATATATATATATATATATATATAAAAGATTAAATTATATCATTATAATTTTGACAACTGTTACATTATTTTTATAACTTGATATAAAATGTTATTTTTATTGATTTAACTGTTGATTTATATATACATATTATCAAAATTGGTTATGTCAATTTTTATTAAAATTAAACAACAATAATAAAATAATCTACATTTTAATATATTTTAAAATATTTATATTACTTTAATTTTAATTTATATAAACAAGTAACAAATAATTTTAGATTAATATGAAATTTTACATATATGATTTATATGAAAGAAATTTCTAATCTAAAGGTAAATTTTAAAAAAATATTATCTAATTAAAAATTATAAAATGATATAATAATTATGAAAATTATACTAATATAATTTGATCACATATATATATATATAATATAATCTTTTAAACAGTATGATAATACCCCAAATAACTTCATAACGTAATAACATAATACGATTTTATCATCACACATTACTAAATATGTTAAAAAAATTTGAGCATAATTCTCTGGTTAACATTGTCTTTATTACCAAAACTCCTGACGTCTACACATTGACATTATTTAGTAGAACGTCTACACATCTTAACAAGTAGGGGTAAGGATCATTTTTTTTTTCTCTTCTATTTCATAAGCCTCTTGGTATCCAAAAAAAAAAAAAAAAACTTCTTGATAAATATATAAAATAAAGATGATGTACATTTTATAAAAATAACAATTTTTTTAAAAGCTTGACAATGAAAGAAATGAAAAGAAAGAAAAATAGAGAAAATCCATGATAAAATCATGATTAGCACACTTTATTTATTTATAGGTGAATAATGTTTGAGTGCGATAACTAACATCTATTAAAGAACTTAAGAATTAACCACTTTTAGTGTGTCTTTTTTTAATTAAGACATCCAAACTCAATTCTACTTAAATAAATAACATATTGATTATGATTGACACACTTTTAGACAAAATTAAGTAGTCTCACTACTTCACCGCAGAGAAGCAACATTTTATTACTTATGCATTGGAAGGATAAATCATTTGTGTGTATTGACAAAAAAACACTTATAATTTTTCATATTAATATTTTATTCTAAAACCAATACCTGTTTCAGTAATTATACATTTAAAAGTGATTTTGATTAATATAATCCGAATAACATTTATTTTGTGAAAATCACAGTTGAGGTAAAATTATCCAAACCTAAATCATGTTATTACTTCAACATAAAATCTAACCAAAATTAAGATTCTAAAATCAAATTGGTTCAAACTCAAGTTTGTAATCAAAACACACTTAGTGAGGCATCGAGGAACATGTCAAGCTTTAACTCGCTAAAATTATGGAGATTACTTGTTTAAAGAGAAAAAAAGTTGTTCATTACAGCTCAATTTGTTATAATTCAACTAAGCATTACAGATGTCTCAAAATTTTGACCTAGCTGTTCTGTGATCCTCTACCGAACCAAATCTTAAGTCCTTTAAAAGTTTCAAAACAGAAAGAAGAAAAAAAAATGAGAAAGATTAAATAAATTTACTTGATTTGCCACTACGCTGGTGAGTAGGAAGCTTCGTTGCCATTTTGTCAAGTTAATGACATATTTTGGAAAAGGTAAACAAACGGATAATTTTGTAAATGATGGGGTTGGATGCTTCCCAACAGTTTAATCAGTTGGCACAGTGCAAAGCGACCCATGTCCAGGACTATGCTCTAGAGGATACATGGTTGTTCTCTTCACATACCGTAAATGATCAAGTGCTGCCTTTCTGAGCTTTGAAACCGCATTTAGATTTCTTTTTACTTGCTTCTTAATTATGGAACATGCAGCCAGTGGATCTTCAGATCCTGCTCCAATTCTCCTGTCAAAATCATAAATTTGAGAGTCTCCAAATAGTCTCAGATGCAATTCATCTGTACTCACATTAAGCTCAATTAATAGTGAACAACAATAAATAACATGCCATGTTACTGTGCAGAAAGACCATTGCAGGATAGTAGCATTAAGTGTTGATGAATGATTATCAATATTATATGCCCGTAGAATAGTAAACTATTTTGTATCTGAGTTTCATAATTTGAAAGATAATTTGAAGGTTCATAGAACAGAGAATTAGTAGGGACTCAGAATAGTGAACTAGCAGGGTCGTACGACTGATTTCAAATGAAGTTAAACAAAAGGGCATGACCTTTCAGTATTTTCTAGCCTCCCGATAGAACAGGTCAAAGACCAATAATACCCTTCTACTTATGAGCACTACCTACAAGGCAACAGCAAACTACAAAATATTCTATTTATTTATCACAACTTAAGGTTTGTCTTAATAGAGCACAGGGCAAGAGATATCAAGAGATTTGCTACTATAATTATACAAAAGGTCAAAGGTAAAATCCATACAAAGTTGTTTCGGGATTAAAAAAAATGCAAAAAATTATCATTTACCTCAGCAATTTCGCTGATGCAATTCTAGCAGACCTTATAATATGGTGGCTTGGAACCCATTTTACAACACGATTTAGATCAGCTCGCATGGGAGAATGAATTTTGATAAGCTTGACAATGGAAGCAGATAGAAAAAATCAGTGATTTGAAAAACAAGAACAATGGTTATATTTGTACTACTAAGTACAAAGTCAACAAGGAATATACATTCTTGCTTATAATTTATACAGTCTAATTGTGAAACTTCAACAATTAACATAATTCTCCACCAAGAATGAGGAAAATCTATTTCCTTTTGGTTCCAAAGGGAAGTTATTAGTATGACTCAAACCAATCACCTCCACAACTATGATTTACTTACCCCCAAGCACTCCATCATCTGGTAATAAGCTCTACCATGCAACGGGGTATGGCCTTGACGGGATTCAGAGAAATATCTTGTCCTAGAAGAAATAAGGATTATTGATTAGGTAACCATATTCCAAAGAAGTATTTAACCAGAGATACTAATCGGCAAAAGAAAATATAATACCATTCTTTATAACCAGGATCTACAGTGAAACCATACATATCCACTGAATCGCACATAGAGAGAGCAAATTCAAGAGCTTTAAGTCCAGTTCCTTTTGCTGCTGAGCCAAAGGATGCACCTAGCATGAGGTACACAGGATTTTTTATAGGAACCTCCTGCAGAAGACAAAATTCAATTGCTTTGCAAGTGTCGGATAGAATGTGTGACATGTAAATACAAAGCAAGGGTTTTAGAAGGTGGTTTCCCTTGACAAGGAAATATACCTGAATCATTTTGTTCATGATGTCATGAATTGTTGTTTTTATTATCAAGACTTCTTTTCTTTGTTCTGCAGAAACAGCATTTATAGTAAGGTTATAGAAATTCGCATTACAGCAAGTTGAAATCATAAGATAACAAGTGGCAATACCATCTAACTCTACAACTTTATCCAGTGCTTTGGCAGATCCTCGGTTTAGAAGGCGAAATGTGCTTTTCCTACCCACGTAATCAGTGTAGTTCTGTAGTCATAAGTAATATTAAGTGGTTGAGGTCTTAAGGATAAAATTAAAAAAAATAAAATAAGAAATATCTTATTGAGCAACAAACCTGTGTTGGAGCACCATTTTCTCTAATGACAACTTCATAACCATCTATCTCATTTCCAAATTTTGTTTTCAAGAGATCTCCCGAGTTACCAATAACAGCACAGCGCCCAAACTGTCTTGGGAAGTATGGTGGTGTTTCAGGGAGAACCAGTGAAAGTTTCTCCATGCACAACGTCTTGTTCTCACAGCGGTTGCTGCAACTCAGAAAGATCCTATTCTATGAGAATTTACACTAACTTCAATTTCCTTCTAAACAATAACCACTGACTTTAATACAATAACTAATTATAAATTATATTATATATACATTAAACATGGAACATGATATCTACGCTTTACACTGAGAAACTTATGTTGTACTTTGTTAGGGTACTACCATAACTAATTCTTTGTTATATCTAATAAACCCCTCTAACTAACTAACTAACTCATTAATAGTCTAACTATCTTAACCAACTCTTCCTTCTCCTTATATCCTAACATACTTAGCAATTAGGGTAGAGTGAAATAGATAACTCAAGAAAAGATTTCATGTACTCTACAAGAGCATGAGGTTTGCTTCTTAACAGCCAAATAAAAATGTCTTAGGAGTGACAAACTGACCGAGTATCCTAATTCAAGTAACATCATTTGCCTATTTTTGACACGAAGCTCACTATTGCATTTTTGGATAAAGAAAAACTTAAGATCATTTTAAGTTTTGAAAATCTTTCTTGAAGTTTATAAGCAGCTATATAAAACATACTACTATAATTCTTTTTCTAATAAATGAATTAAAATGCAATATAGTTTGTCTGTCATTCTTATAGGATACCATTATTGCATGATTACTTAGCTGTACAGTAAAATTGAGTTGCACATTTACTTACAGCTGTATTCCTTTATTGATCCTACGCCATGCATATTCCTCCCATCCATTTGGTAAAGAATCAATGAATTCCTTGGTGAGTATAGTGGTACTGTTCCGCACCTGAGAAATCATTTCAAGACATATAACAATAAAATGTGAAGCATAGATCATAAATTACTTTCACAATTAAAAATAAAAAATGTATTTACAGGGTCTAATAGAAATATCTATCAAATAAGATATCAGAAGCATCTGGATACATATAACAAGACAGAAATGATAGATTTCTGACTAATTGCAATCACAAGAACACAGACTAAGTTGCTTACCTGTTCCCATGTAGCCACAGCTTCACATAGATTAAAATCAAAAGACAGAGCTTCAAGTTCACCGGTTTTGGGATCTTTCTGTTTATACAGAAAACTCCAGATGTTAAAAAATGGGCTAATTGTTTAACTACTTTTAAGCCACACCATTAAGTATAGGAGGAAACCATTTTCCCACAAGAAGTAGGTTATCATAATTAACATATTTTATTAAATCACATATGCAACACTTATTCTTCCTTAATGAACATTGAACAACAAAGAGCTCGGTGAATGATTAGAAATATTTACCCATTTGGGGATGGTGTCACTGGGGAAACTTATTGTGGTTTGGCAATAATCTGTGCCCCTGGTTGCTTTTAGGCCAAGTCCATTTGCACTCTGCATAAAACACAAAATTAGCAACTCAGTTGAATCGTCCAAAGAATCCATAGTGAGAATACAAGATCTAAAAAGTGTCGAAATCATATGAAGACAAACACATTGAAAGCATAGAAGCAGAGGGAGGGAAACCGCACCACACACTTCTGGAAAGTGTCGTGCAGGGAAAGCAATGCTTGGGTGTCTTCATCCGTGAGGTGATAACTGGGATCTGCGCGTGTGGTGGTTACATTATTGTTAGATTCAAGACAGAAGAACAAAACTGACGCAGTTAGAATAACATATATATATATATATATATATATATATAGGTAAAAATACATATACATACATACATACAAAAGGATCAGAGAGGCCGGTGATGTAAATGGATATGGCTGCAAATCCAAATGCCAAAGCAAGAAACAAACCAAGTTGCAGAACCCTCATTGCCGACTAAACAAACAAATTGGGGTTTATCGACCTCTCCAGATCTGCTCCATACACTCCAATTCACACTTCAAATCTTTTATCAGCTCCAGATATTTACGTTTGTGAACGAACGAACGTAATTGAGTGTGGGATTCGTTTTCTTGGGTTATTTCAACTTTGGTTAAATTATAACATTTTCTTCCTACTTTTACAAATTGACAGTTTTGTTAACATATTTGATTATTAATTAATAGTTATGATTAATAAAGTTAATAGGTTACTATAAATATATAATTGATATTTAATGGTTAACTGATTAAAATTTCACGTTATTATAAATTTTAATTATTGGGTAAATTTATTTTAATTTTAATTTTTTATATAAATGTTTTTTAAAAACAAATAAACAAATATAATTATTTTTTTAAACAGAAATAATTTAAATAAATAAATTAAAAAACCAAAAACTTAAGCTTATTTTATTAAAATTAACATTTTTTCAATAAATAATTTTAAACAAATTGACTGACTACGTGAGCTCAAATTTTGAATCAATAATACTTTATTTAAAATTAAAAATAATAATTTTAAATTAAGTATTTATTTTAATAAAATAAATATTTTTTTTTCATTATCTTATATCTGTTTAACTAAACTTCTTTAAAGTACTTTAAAAAAAGAAATAAATTCTGCATAAATTAAAATAAGTTCTATGTTAATGAATATGAATTTTTATCCTAAAGATAAAAAATATTTATAAATTAAGTAATAGAGAATTTATTTTAGGTTTAGTTTATAAAAAAATATTTATTTTTTCTCTATTAAAAGTGGTCTTAGAAAAATAGATCCAAATTGGAGTCTATGAATTAACTTGAGCGCTTATGACTAAGGTGCAGGCTAATCCATAGACTGAGTCGAACCCAACCCAACCCAATAACAGAAGAAGGGAAAAAGGAACATAACAGTGGCAGACAGATAAAGATTAAAGAGTGGCTTACTAGTCCAAAAACCTCACACGACTCCTTTGTTGCGTTGTGTTGCCTCTCTCGCCGAAACCCTCGTTTGCAACTTCTACAGAAACCCTTTCTTCGCCATGGGTACGTCCTCTTCATCTCACTCCCTCCTTTCTTTCCTCTAATTCTGCATCTTCCCACTTTTCGATAGATCTGTGCCGCTTTATCGTTATCGGTTAACCCTACCGATCGCCGCGATTTTCTTTCTGCTCAACTTCAATTCATTGAGCTCGCCCTTGCTATGCAGTATATGTTATTGCGTGTTACAGTTCTTTGCTTCTATTTCAATTTTATCAACTTCTCTTGGTTGTAAGTGATTTTTTTGTACCAGTAAGCTGAGTTGCATCCTACTATATGGGCTAGTGGCTTGATTCATAATTGTTTTCAATTTCATTCCTACTGAAGAAAAAGAAAATTTTAAAGAAACAAATGAATTATTGCTTTTCCTGACTCGAATAAAAGCGCTCTACTTTGAGATGTTGTAAGGATTTGGGGAAGTTGGATATTTATCTGTTTTGTTTCAAATGGTAGATATTGAGGAGGACATCCGTTCTTTACAGCTCGATTCAGCAGGTAATCCATAGGCCTATTGATTTTTGAGTATTTATTCTTTTTTACTATGTATCTATGATTTTGTGCCATTTTATTTTAATCTTTTCTATCCAATATTGGTTGTGAATTTGTGGTATAGCAGAAGACAATAATGGGGTGGTAAATCCAGAGGATGGAAAGCCAGAAGAAGTTGAGAAATATGATAAGATGGATGAAGGTTGGTTGTAAGGAATTGGTTGATTCTATGTTTATATTTTCTGGGAAAATAAATCTCATCAATGTTAAAACTTAAAACTGTTACATATTTGTACTTCAAGATTATTTCTTGTTTTTCTGTTGCCTCTCTTTTTATTCTCTTGTCTCTCATTTGCAAAATTCATTCTAAACTAAAGTATTATTCTTCTTCTTTCTTTTGAGATCAACCTGCTTTTACTTCTTACGAGAGTAGCATTTCAGCAGCACCTTCCATTTCCCCCTTGATACAATCATTTATGAACTCTCACTTGTTTGGAAAGATTGTTTTGATGTTGAAAGTTATTATCATAAATTCATATTGAGGCTCTTAAAGGTATTGTGGAAGTCAGAAAATAAGTTTGTGTTCCTCTTTTTTTCCCTTTTCTTCAGGCTCCTGCTTATACTCCCATACTTATGTTGAATATTTGTATTTTGGTTACATCAGCTTATTTGTTTTGAATGCATGATTGATGATCAATAGCTGTAATACACATAATCTCACAACATAGTTTCATATCTCATAAGCTGTATTTTGCCTTGCCTATGATTGATATTGTTGTGAAGCATATGCATATAACTACTTGTTTGGAACTTTGGAGCTCAGTTAGCACCCAATGCCTCCCCCCCCCCCCCCAAATTTTTTTTTATCATCTGCTTGTATTCCCTCTTATTTTTATCCGCAAATGTTAGTTTTTGTTAATGGGGGGATTTGAACCCACAACCTCTCCTCACTTTACCAGTAAGCCAACCTTATAACCCGTATCTGCTCGTATTCCTACCAGTCGTCATTGTAAAATGATGATTGAGTTATTTCATATTTCATATCTTCTACCAATTAAGTATTGCTCGCTTCCTTGAACATGCAGAATTGCATCATGCATTAGGTCTGTGTTCTTTGTTGGTTGGTTTATTGGTTGTTTCACTTGCTTGTTGCTTATATTAGTATGTTATTGCTTAACTTCTGTAACAGTATAAATTAATGATGGAGGTTGGAGGGCATCATATAATGAATTTCACCTTGGTGATTTCAGATCCAAAGCAGGAGGTTGAGGCTAAGCCAAAGGCTGTTGAGGCTGAGCCAAAAGGTATTGGGAAATGTATTTAGTTTTCAAGTATGCAATTATATACATATTTTTCATTTGATTGCTTTTTTGGAATTAGACAGCTCTTTGTATACAAATATTCATTTTCATGTGCTCACTCCTTGACTTTGATCTGCAGTGAAAGATAAGGAGATTCCTTCTGTTCAAGATGAAGATGTACCTGAGATGACAAAAAGACACTTGAATGTTGTGTTTATTGGTCATGTTGGTAAGTTGATGAATTTGACACTCATCATCAGTATGTGTTATCAGGTTTTTTGTGTGTGTTTTGTTCAGCTTTGAGCCTTCGACAACCATGGGTATTGTGCACTATAGAATTAAATGGCCATTGGTTTGACTTCCTATCTTATGAGTTTTAGATGTTGACCATGGACTACTAGAGCAGTTACACTTGTTGCCTCTGTTTATTTATTTATTTGCTTTTCATGACAGAAAGAGAATAAAAGAATGTCCTGTATACTTGGATTGCATGCATTCACTCCCATGTTCATGTGGTTATTGATCTATGATTGATTAATGTCTAGTAATCTATGCAGAATTGGATTAAATATTTAAATTTGGAAGAAGAATAACTTTTGTAATGCTTAGTTGGTGAGCTTTTGGTTATAAGCTAGTTTGAACACAAATGAAGCTTAATCCAACACATAATAAATTTGCGCTATGATAAATACTGAGTACAGTCATATTACTATAATCTATGAGGTAATTGTAGGGAAAGGCAGTGCATAATGACTCACATGAGTAACAGAGTTGAGTTGGAAGGGAATATGCATGAAACATTTCTTGTAACTGCCTAAACTTGTGGCAGCTGGGAGGAGAGAGGAGTGAGGAACGGTGGATTCAGTTAGAGATGATCATTCTGTATATTTTGTTCTACTAGTAATTTATTCTTGTATTTTTTGTTCTAGATGCCGGTAAGTCTACAACTGGAGGCCAGATACTTTTCCTTAGTGGTCAAGTTGATGAAAGGACTATCCAAAAATACGAGAAAGAGGCTAAGGACAAAAGTCGAGAAAGCTGGTTAGCTCATTTACTTTTGTTTTTCGATTGAAACTGTTATGTTTTCTTATGCTGCTTTGCTGCCTCATCATGTGTTTACTGCAACTTAGGTCATAGGGTCCTAACATATTGTTTTCAGGCTAAAATCACTTACACATAGTTTACTCACCTTCATTCTATATTGTGAGTTATTAAGTTGGCTTGTCTTCTTTCTATAGTAAATTAGATAGTATCTGTTGTAAGCATTTAGAATGTCCAATAATTTTCAGCTATTTGGTACTGGGTTGTTGTGAAATGACAAGATAGTAACATAAGACTCTGGGCAGTAACATAATGTAGGATGTTATATATTTCCTAGGTAGCGTATTTGACTTGATTTGGATGAAATTTCTCAGTGCTGGATACAGTAATGTATTCATGTTGCTCAAGTAATCATTACAATGGTGAATGGACTGGACTGTTACATGCTGCAGTTTGATTAAATCAGATATAACAGAGGAAATGATAAGTATTACACAGTATACAAAAAAGATAGTCTGTCCTCCAGTTTGCATTGCTTAGAACAAGTCCTGTGATGGGTGAAGTAATCCAAACAGAACATTCAATTAGGACTTGTGTGGATTTTTTAAATGTATGTTTCTTTTGTATTTGACTTTTACAAAGTAAACAAAAAGATTGTCTGTCCTGCAGTTTTCATTGCTTAGAACAAGTGCTGTGATGGGTAAAGTAAAATCCAAACAGAACATTCAATTAGGACTTGTGGATTTTTTAAATGTATGTTTCTTTTGTATTTGACTTTTCTGATAATGTTTTGAGACATTATCATATGGTTGTTTCACCCTGTTGCATCTATCTGTGGTTTATAATGTGCATTGTTTCTTATCTTCTGGATATTTTATTTCCTTGCAACAACATAGCTACAAATATTTATGTGAAATCTCTCTCTCTCTCTCTCTCTCTCTGTCCTGATGAAAGTTGTGGCGGGCTAATTTAACCATCTTCTAGAGCCAGTTTGCTTTTACACTTGGTATTTGTCCATTACTCGATATATTCTTATGCTTCTCAAATTTAGCGGGTGAACTTTTTCCGTTATTAATTTTGTATGTTCTCCCACTAGTTCTAAACTGTAGACCAGCAGTACTAGAAATTCAAATTTGATGTGTTATTTTGTGTTTTTAGCTATTGGTATCTTAATTGAAGCATGGTGTTTTCTTAGCTTCTATGTTTTATTGTGTATTTTGTATATTTCACTTTGACCGTGTAGGGTTGAGGTGTTCAAACTATAAAAGGGGGATGTGGCCAATCGGATCTTTGAGTTTTTATATTCTTTAAGACTTAAGAGGAGTTTTTTTTTTTTTTTTTTTTTGGGGGGGGGGGGGGAGAAGGGGGAGATTTTTTAGCGTAGTGAATATACCTGATACTAATCCATTAGACATTAATGATTTTAAATTGATATGCTAGGTATATGGCTTATATAATGGACACAAATGAGGAAGAGAGGGTAAAGGTATGGATCAAATTGCTGATAAAATTAAACTGGTTTATCCCAATTGTTGTAGTTTTTGCTTTTTAATTGTATGGATTTGAGTAGAATTCATAATTAGGGCAAAGTTGTGATAATTGCAGGGAAAAACAGTTGAAGTTGGAAGAGCACATTTTGAGACTGAAACAACAAGGTTTACTATTTTGGATGCACCTGTGAGTATCTGCATTGCATGATTCTCTTCAAATTAGTTTTCTGTATTGTGGACATGCATAGTTTCTAGAGTAGTAGTCTTCTGTTTTGAACTACTTAGAGGACTTTCTCTGACAGATTCCTCCCTCAACTTGATTGTTTTCTTCTCCTATATTTTATAACAATTCAACGATATTATGCCTACTTTGAGGAAAACAATTAATATTGATTTACAATGCTTTCGCAGGGTCACAAAAGTTATGTTCCCAACATGATTAGTGGTGCATCTCAAGCTGATATTGGAGTGTTGGTTAGTTGATCTATGGTGTTACTTTGTTTATTGAACATATGTACGTGCTTCTTCACAAGCATCTGATGATATTTGTCTGTGTTTTATGCCCCATCAATCAGGTTATTTCTGCTCGGAAGGGAGAGTTTGAAACTGGATACGAGAGAGGTGGACAAACTCGTGAACATGTTCAGCTTGCGAAAACGCTGGGTGTGTCTAAGCTTCTTGTTGTTGTCAATAAAATGGATGAGCCTACAGTGCAATGGTCAAAAGAAAGGTTCTCTCACTTTCTCACTACACGCAATCACTCCCTTTCTGTGCTTATATTTTAATTAGATTCCTGCTGCTGGTGTACCACTAGGTATGATGAAATAGAGTCAAAGATGGTTCCATTTCTAAAGCAATCTGGATACAATGTTAAAAAAGGTATTTCTTTTGTTTGTTTGAGGAAATGTTGGAATTTTTGTTTCCTATCTTTCTAATTCATCTGTTTTTTAAATGTGTGATGCTGATGTGAATTTGATTGAAACTGGATCAGATTTGTGAATATAAGTATGAATCTTATTGATAAAGCCTAGTTCCCAAACCTGCCCCAATGTGGGTACAGTACATAGAACTGAAACTACACAAAGAACAGTAAATTCCCTGGATATTCGAGAGATCCAGAACTCTCCCTAGCCACAGTACCAACTGATCAACTCCCCTTCTTTTCAACTCCTTCCTAGTTTATATGCTATTGGGCTGCTAACATAAAGCCACCCTTACTGGGCTTAATCAGTAATGGGACCATTAACATAACCCCCTGTATTTCTTAGACTAACTAATTACTAACATAACTAACTACTAATGGGGGTTACCTAACAAAATGTGATTTATGATGGGTGGGTTATGTAGTTTTACATGGAGAACATGCTTTATATAATAAAAAATGTGATTTGGGGGGGGGGGATGTCTGTTCTTTTCTACTAGAGTGGGAAATGTTATGTATTGCTGAAAGCTTGGGATATGTTGAAGATGACTGGTAGTTTCTTTGCGCAAAATGATGAGCAGGTTTGAGATCCTTGCTATGAAGTTCTAAAAGGATGGGAGGAGGATGTTGAACCTAGTGTATGGAATGAACAACTTGTTTTGATTTAAGGAAGAGTTGAGATTCAAGGGTTTTTTAGGTTGTACGAAGTTTATTCTTTTCCTGTTATACAAGTTATCTGCATTGTGTAGAATTTGAAAAGCTTATGAAAATGGACATGGAAAGCCCTGTTTCTGGAAACCACTTAGCAACGATTTCATGTTTTATGCATAGATCTCCACCAATTTAATGGATTGTGGAAATGATTTATTTTACTAATTATTTATTTGACAGATGTCTTGTTTTTACCAATATCTGGTCTAATGGGTGCAAACATGAAAACAAGAGTGGATAAAAGTGTTTGTCCATGGTGGAACGGGCCTTGCTTATTTGAGGCACTTGATGCTATTGAAGTTCCACTGCGAGATCCCAAAGGTCCTTTCAGGTATTGCATTTCTGACCATCTTGTTCCCCTCTCAAGGTCCTTTATAATTTTTTATGTTTGAAGTTCAACTTCTTTGCTAAGATTGAGGTTCTGACTTGTGCAGGATGCCTATTATTGACAAATTCAAAGACATGGGAACTGTTGTTATGGGCAAAGTTGAATCTGGCAGTGTTCGTGAGGGAGATTCCTTGTTGGTCATGCCAAATAAGGTTGATTATTTATTTTTTGGGTTGTTGTGAACTGTCTTTATTTTACCATTCTTCTTTGTTGAACATGAACTGAAATGGTGACAACTGCACATGAACCGGCAGGATCAAGTGAAAGTTGTTGCCATCTTTATTGATGAAGATCGTGTTAAACGTGCTGGACCTGGTGAAAATTTACGGATTAGATTATCTGGTGTTGAAGAAGAAGACATTTTATCTGGGTTTGTTCTATCTAGTGTTGGTAAGGTTTTTTGTTGCCTTCATTTAGTTAAAATTTTGCTGGACATAAATGTGTTATGGTAGTACATTTTGGAAGATACTTTTTTAATTATTTATTTTTATAGAGAAATTTTAGTAAAAAGGGATAGAAATTTATTACCCAAACAATTTCCGTGTAATGTGTAAAAACTTGTTTTTGTCTCATGTTTCATTTCTTATTTGATTCTGATATGAAAAGTTTAGCCGTATAATATGGTATGAGATGTTGCCATTCGAATGTACTATTTGTTGCGGCTTTAATTTCCAAGTTAAACTAACTGTATTGTTTTTAGTTGGATCTGAAACCTATGAACAGATTATGGCAAGTATTTAAAATTTGGTTTAGTCATAATTAATTTTATTGATTCAAGAATGGTGTCAAAAAGGGCTTTGTCCCACCAAATATGTGCTTTTTCTAGTAAATTGAATTTAGATCGTTTACATTTTCATTGTTGTGTTGTTTTCATGTGGTTACACATTTGCTGGTTGGTGTTTTTAATTGGTCTTGTGGTTTTTCCCTTTTGCAGCTAATCCAATACCAGCAGTTACTGAGTTTGTTGCTCAGTTGGTGATCCTTGAATTGCTAGACAATGTATGCATCTTTTCTTCCCCATACTCAGCATTTGGATGTTAGATTCAGTTTCTATATATTAATGACAGCATTAAATCTTTATATATGATCTGTAGGCTATTTTTACTGCTGGGTACAAGGCTGTTCTGCACATCCACTCTGTGGTCGAGGAATGTGAGATTGTTGAACTCTTGCAGCAAATCGATACAAAGACAAAGAAGCCTATGAAAAAGAAAGTTCTGTTTGTGAAGAATGGAGCTGTTGTAATGTGCCGTGTTCAGGTGCATTATTTTGCATTGTGAATCTAGAAGCTAATTTTTCTTTCTTTTTTATCTTCTATATTGTATTGCTGTACATTATTAAAAAAATGTTTGGAGTTGTCATCATGTGACCAGGAGGTCATAGGTTTGAGTGTTGGAATCAGCCTCTTACAAGGTGAGGCTGTGTTCTAAATTCTAATGACCTACATGGTGGTTGACCCTGTCCTGCACATGGCAGGAGCTTTATTGTGCTGCACTGCCCTTATTGTGTTTCTGTATATGGGTTTTCTAGGGCTATGGAATGTTTTTTTTAACTGATTCTCAAAGTCTCAAATAGAGAGATCAGTTTACTATTGATGGTAGTTTGCTTTCCCCCCCATATATTCCAGTGTATTTCATTTTTGTATTGGAAATGTACTTACAGGTTAATAACTCTATTTGCATTGAGAAGTTCTCTGATTTTCCCCAACTTGGGAGGTTCACTCTTCGCACTGAAGGTAAGAGTTGGGAAATCTGTCTTGTGAATATGTATCTGATATTAATATATGTTTAAAGTTTAAACTGTATGGTTTACTCTATCTTACAGGAAAAACTGTTGCTGTGGGAAAAGTCACTGGTCTGTGAATTTGTAACAATTTTGACTTGAGGTAACGAGTAATTCATATGCATTATTGCTTCTTGTTAAGCTGCTCTTGCTTTTCATGGTCAACTTTGTAATACTGTTGAATTTTTCATATTTGTTGCCTCTATAGCATATATGACTTCATTACCATGATATTTCTGTTTATTTTTTTAACTTGGCAGTTATCTCTAGTCTTATTAGAAATTAAAGTGGAATTTGATTTGGAAACTGACTTGCAAAGGGCTACAAAGGGCTAAACTGAAAATTCCAGATATTTTGCATTATGTTTCAAACATTATGTCTACAAAGTCTACCCATTTTCTGGTGTTCTGTATTTATTGGGAAATAAAATGATTTTAAGATAATATAACAAATCAAACATTTTGCTAACAGGCAGTTTTCATTTTTGGTTGTTGCCTTTGTTTTTTAAGGTTAACAGTGATATCAAGATCGTAACAGCAGTTTTGGTGGACAGGACGGGAATTCCTGCACAAATTAATGGAGTGGCAGCTTTGAGGCATAATTGACAGCATCAAGTTTACCATATATTCATTTCGGTATTTTTTTGCTTTTACTTGGGGTGGTATATTCAGTGAGAGTTATTTGTTGCCGCTGGTGTCCATGATGTACTTGTATACGGCCTTACAAGGCTTGGATGCTTCAGTATTTTGCGGTTGGCTGCTTCCAACCGTGCTACTCTTGAGATATAATTTGAAAATGGATGGTTTTAAATCAATCTGCCTTATTAGCTGTGGAATCTGATGACTATTAGCCCAACAGCGGTTAAACAAGTTTCTAGTCGCAGTTGACTAGCATATTAGTTTTGATAGTGATATTATGATTTGTTTTAATGAATCATGTTGCTTAGCAAACGTGATGGAATTTTGTTGAACTGGAAATTTGCAAGTTGGGATCACCGGTCCATGTTGGTGATTTTATAATGAATTTATTTGTCAAGACAGAACTTATGTTGAGGATGTACTTGTGTTCTAAATCGAGCCTTGTAAAGGCCGAGTTACTTCTCCTGAAATACAATAGGTTGTCGGATCTTTCATAAGATAAGTTGATAGACGCCACGAACTTAAATTGGGAGAAGTTTCATTTAAAAAAAAGCTATAAAATAGAGTGGACTGTTCGGGAATGTTTGGTTTAGAAAGGGTTCATTTTTACGGTCTATCTTTTAATCATAACAATGTCACATTGTTTTTGGAGCATGAATTTCTCTAAAAATAGGATACAAAGCAATTATATGTAATAAAAGCATGAAATGAATCAAGTGTTCGGGTATAAATGGTATTAGGAGTTCGGTAGCTATGATAAAAATATTGTTTAAGCGTAAAATCCCAGTGCTAGTTGCAATTGGTTTGGTGCAGTTTTGCTACTTAGCAATTCTTTTTCCTAAGTATCAAAATATAGATAACATTTTCAAATTTGAGAAAACAGTATACACATTGAGATTGTATAAGGTTTTTACACCATAATTCAATCTTACACATATAAGTTTTAAAATTATACAATAATTGAGTCAAATCAGTTATACTTTTCGATAAATTGAGTGTAAATTTTTTACAACCACAATTTAAACTCAAAAGTCTTTAATGTCTTTCTAAATAAAATTATAGGTCTTGAAGAGGCGTCTGTTAAAATAAAGTAGCAATATCTTAGGAGTCATATTTAATTTATGTCAGTTTTGAAGAGTGTCTTAAAATTTGCCAAGTAAAAATATTTGGTAATTTTGCGAGTCACCTTAATTAGTGAAATTATTTTATGAATAAATTAATTTCTACTCTAGGCTAAACAATTTTTTTAGCTTCTCACACACTTCATTTCATGTATAAGAAGTCCAAATATGCAGCACAGTTTTCATTTTTAACATAAATTTATTTTCCTTAAGTTAAAAGTGCAAATAAAAGTTTAAATAATGATAGATATTATTTTAATTGATAATTGTTTTTACTCCATTCAACTACCAATTCAAATTGTTTTATTTTAATGAGAAAAAAACATTTTTGTGAATAATAATTAAATCTGTTAATTTCTTAATTATATTTATATTAATTTTACTATTTAAACTTAAAAATATAATTAATATAATTAAATATAAAACATTAATATTTTAAATAAATCTCATTTTTCATACTATCATACTTGTTAGAAAAAAATTATGGTGTTAAGTAAAAAGTGAAGTGGCTTGATCAGCGCGCTCCAGTGGCATTAATTATGGCGAACAGAGAAATTTAAGGACCACATACGTAAAGAACACGAGAATAAAGACAATACAATACATATGGCCACGAAAATATGCTCCAAACTTATATAAAAAAATAAAAAAGACACAAAAGTGTAAGATATATTATTATTACAGCTTCATTTGTAAATGGCAATGAGCTCAATTCATACGTTGTACGCTTCTTCCTTCCGTTTGTGTTTCCCAAATTCATCACCCCAATTTAAGCCTCTGAATGCCATTCCTCTCAGAGGAACAAAACACTACAACAACAACAACGTTAAATTTCCCAGAGAAAGAACAAGGACCAGAGCAACCCTTGATGATGTTGAAACAGACCAACTTTCCTCAACCCCACTTGTTGAGAATGAAAAAGTCAAAAAGGTACCATCTTATCCTTTGGGGTTCCCAATTCCCATTAATGCTTCAAGCTTTGTTTGGTTTCTTAGATAATGTTGAAAAGTCTTTTTTAATGCGTGTTTGGTTTTAATTTTTAATGTCAATGTTTGCTTAGGATGTAGAGGAAAGTGTGAAAGTGTTAAAAGATGCAGCTAAGACAAGAAAGGTAGCAGCAGAGGATATTCTTTCTGCACTGTCTATCATTGAGAAAGCAAAAGTTGATCCTTCTGCCTTTTTTGAAACCCTTGGTGGAAAGGAATCCCCAGGGAGGACCTGGATGCTAATTTTTACCGCTGAGGTTAACATCTATTTTTGGAAGCTCTTCTTTTGGATATAATTCTGTTTCTTGTTATATATATATATATATATATGTATGTATGTATATATATATATATATATATATATATGTATGTATGTATGGTTGTTGTATCTACACTTAGCAATTTCTGCTTGTGCTGAATTTTAGAAACAATTGAAAGGTGGTCGATATTTTCCTCTCACTGCTGTTCAGAGGTTTGATGCTGCTGTAAGTCTCTTTCCAATGGTTCTATCTATATTTCATTCTTGATGCATACTTGTCCAGTGTTTGTAGTTAAAATATTAAGTTAGCTTTTATCTTTTGTGTTTTGAGGACTGTTAGCAATACTATCTCTAATACACTTTTTCTAACACACTTTCTATTATTAGTTAAAATATTGAAAAATACAAAATTACAAGTAAGGTTCATTAAATAAGGTGTTAGATTCAAAAAATTTGTGATTTTCAATAAATTTCGGCCAATAATAAGGATTCTGTTTAAGAGAGTGTGTTATAAAGTCTGTTGCTAGCATTTCTCATGCATTATTGAGTTTTGAACTGAAGTTGTTTCTAGCTGGAAAAGCAAGGAGATCATGACATAAGAAACATTTAGAGGGGTGTTAAGAAAGTGTGCCAAAGAATAAAGGTTGTTTTGATGGCCTTGTTCCCATTTTTCAACACTTTCTAGAACTTAATCCTAAGTCTTGTGATTTGACTTTTCTTATGCAGTTGGTGGACAAGCTGCTTCTTTAGCCATTATTGTATTGTTCTGTCGTCCATTTACTTATTCCCTTACCGACATTCAGTGTTCATTGCTAACTTTTAAAATTATTAGTTTGTATCTGATATTCTGAAGTCAAGTATGTTTCTATTATCTTTCTAAATTTTTAAATATATTATGATGTGAATCATTACACCATTTGGTTTCTTAGCTCTTAAAATTCATATACAAGTCACCTGGGGTGAAGACATTCTTGAATTGCATCCTTTGCAGAGGAACCAATTCCCATCCTCTATCTCAGTTTTGGACCTAATTCAATTTTCTCTTTTAAACTCAATTTATGAAGAAGATAGAGAACTGTTCACTTTGCATTTCACATGTTAAAATACTAGTTAGACATATGGACAAAATTAGGGTGTTATAAATAGTTTTAGGCTATTTCATCTTAATAGTTAATTGATTGCATACCCTACTTTTATCATCTTCAATCTATGGTTGTGACGATTTTGGCTATGTTTAGCAAAAATAGTTGATCAATTAGTTGAAAGTTGAAAATATAATTTTTAGTACAAAGCTATTAGCTAAAAGTTGAATGTTTTTGAACTAACTTCTTGAATTAAAAGTGTTTAGTGAAATCAACTATTAACCTAGTTTATAAATATAAAATGAGTTAAAAGTACATACTTATATGATTTTTTATTTATATACTTTTTGTAGACGAAAAATACATGTTCAGGTAATCATAATTTTAATTTTTGAACTCATTACTGCTTGTTTAAAGATCAAACATTCGATTAAAAAATAACATGACGTGTAAATAGAGTAAAGAATAAAATAAATAATGTAATATTAATGAAGTTTTATAAAATTATAAGATCAATACTGTCTGAAAAAATGCTAGAAAATAGTGAGATAAGCTTGGTTATCAAACATCTCTATTTTAGTCAAACAAATTTATAAGCTTGTCAAATATGCTAGCTGAAATAACTTGTCAAACACAGTCTTTGGGGAAAAACTGAAAATCAAATGTTGCGCTGTTTCTTCTTAGCCACTTAAATGAAGTCAGGGAAATCAGGCCTTAGATATTATCTATGAGGACCCTGTGCATATCCACTTCATTCAGGAAAGACTATTGTGAATGTGCGAGTTAATGGCCTCTCTGAAATTGTTTTTTGATAGTCTCCTTCGGCCTTCTCATGCAGGCAAAGTTGTATTCCAGTTGTTTGTTTCGTTATTTGTAAATTTTCCATAAGCCAAATCAATGTCTTCAATGTCTTTGAATAAAAACTTGGCGCTTCTGTCTAAGTTGGAATGTTAAGTTATGCTGATGAATTATTAGGCAAAGAGGATCGAAAATGGAGTATATCTTGGACCCATTGGACAGTTAACATTTGAAGGCAGACTTTCATGGAAAACGAGAATACTGGCTTTCGTTTTTGAGAACATTCGAATAAAAGTTGGACCTTTGCAACCTCTAGAGATCAGTCTAGGCAAAAAGGAAGACAAGGAACCAAGTACCAAGGATCCTTTCTTCATCTGGTTTTATGTTGATGAGGAAATAGCTGTTGCTCGAGGCCGGAGTGGAGGAACTGCATTTTGGTGTCGGTGTCGTCGTGTCAATAACTGATTGTTTTTAACTTTCGTTCCTTTTCTATTTCTGACTTTTGATGGAAAGATACATGTATATATGTAAACATATTTGCACTTGTTTGCATAAATTCCAGGAACTTAAATATGTAATTCAAATTGAAGTTTGTGTTTCACGATAATTCTACTGTTGTGGAGGTAATCCTGACTTTTCCTATTTTATCATGGTCTTGAAACCTTTTCTTGTTAAAGAAGACAGTAGCATGGATGGTTGGATTTTTTCTTTCTGATGCATAGGATCTTTATGTACATACAACCAATGTGTTCCGGCTCTCAAGCAAAGAAACGAGGAATAAAAGAGTTTGCAATTCATCATCAATTTTCATTTATACTTTTGTCAATTTATTTATGATTTCCTTGAAGGTGTTTAAATGCTTGATTATGTTCTGACCATCTGAGTATCCAATTTCACCAACATTTTTGATGAGATGAGCTTTGTTCCCAGGAGTCTTTAAATCCAGTTTTGCTCATAATTCGTACATTTTGGTACAAGTCGATTCATGTTTGAACAAACTTTGAATCAACATTTTATGAATCATACCGATAATCTCTCGATTCTAATTCTTCAGCTCTTCACAACTTTTCCTATTTACCGGGAATGAAAGGATATTTCTCACGACGACTATTTATTCTTACTTGTTTATGTACTTCACCAATTAAGGAGAGGAATTCTAACAGATATCGATTATTGAATTTTTGTTATGCAAGTTTTATTAATTAATGATGTGACCAAAGGTAAATTCACACAATAATAATAATAATAATAAAACAATGTATTGATAAAATTTCTTGTCCAACCAAATCAACAAATATACAGACAGGCCGAAAATAAAAACAAAGATAAAAGAATGGAAATGAAGTTGATGGGACCTTGTGGAGCTAATCTACCCCTTTATCGTTGAAATACCATATGTCCTATATACGACTCAGAAATTTTATTGGCTTTTACAAAAAAACTAATCATGGCACGACATTTACACAATTCTTGTTGTATTCATAAATCTTCTCAAATGGTATAGGTAGCTGCAGTGGCTTAGGGGTGTGTGTGTGTTGTAAACAAGAATCTTTCACTAGGACATGAATGCAAGACTACTTCCTCGGCATAATTAACCAACAATAGAATGGAGGTGCTAATTACTAATACTTTCCAAGATTGATATCTGGATTTCTCATGGTTTTGAGCCACATGTCAGCAACTATTCGTGATGAAATGCTCCACAACAGGTCTTGCTGTTGTCCCTTTGCCAATGTTTGCTTCCCTTTCTTGTTCCCTGCCTTTCCCACACCATATGCAACCAACCATTGCATTGCAGTGAGTCTTTGCTTCCCACTGTCCCATGCATTCTTCTTTATGACACTTGTCAACTTGAAACCCCCCACATGCATGCTTGTTACCTTGAACCTTTTCTCTTTCCCCTTTGTCTCAGCAGCACTTGTTACATGAATCAGCACCATCACAGGTCCTCCAACTGCTTCATAGCGTCTCATTGGATCCCTCAATTGGACAACCAATACCAGTGTCACTTTTTCTGGTTCCCCATCAGAACCTCCTGCAGCAGCAGTTTTAGTATAGCTTTGGTCTCTGATCCATTCCTCAAGTGGAATAGCCGAAGCCAAAAGATCCTTCCCAGCCTCTCCTTTCTTTGCAGAAATATCAAATGGGGCTTCTAATTCCTCGGCCATGTCAGCTTGAATTTTCAATGCTTCAAATGTCATGGACTCAACCTTTTGCATGGCGAACGCCAGAAGCTTCTCTGCTGTGAGTGGCTCCTCTTCAACATTCCAAAGTCCTGTTGTTATTCTCTCTCTTCTTCCTGAACTCATGGCAGTTCCCATGCTTTTCAAGTAAGAAACTATTCTAGCAGCACTGGAACTTGCTCCTTCCTTGTTCCTACCTTGTATGATGGCATTGGCAATGCCTTCGAAAGCAACCTGTTCTGCAGTTTTGCCTACCATTTCATCTATTGGCATTAAGGACAGAACCTTGGAGCTGAGTTCATCAAAGCCAATGTCAGCCAATTTCTGAAACAACTCGAACCCTGTCAAGGATTGGTGTGATGCCATTGCCAACACAAAAGGCCTTGATATCTGCATAGCTAGCTTTGGAGCATCTTTTCTAGCCACAGCGATATCCAAAGGGTTCATGGAAACCAAGTAGCCTCCATCCTTTGTTTGAATTACACAACCCAAGCCCTTTCCAAGGTCAGGAAGATACACTTTGGATTCTCCATCTTCAGCAGAAGAAGCATCATCGTGTCCTTCAAGCTTTAGAGGTGGAATTTCAGGTTGATTGAACAAGTAGTAATCACTGTTTTCTTGATCCTCAAGCATCTGAAGAAACTCCCGAGTCACAGTTTCTTCATCTGCATCTAGCCTCTGTGTTTCTGTCTCTTCTTCTATATTCGTAAACTTATTATCATCTTCTCCCATTATAGACTCAAGAGCTTTTATCTGCTGAGCAATTGAATCAAGCTCAGACAATCTAGTAAGGTGCACATGATCAAGCACTACTTCCTTGACAACCTCACTTGAAGTTGATTCCTCTTGTTGGACAGGTTCCTCAGCTTCCTCTCCTCCATCTTCTTCCTTCTCTTGAACCTCAACCCCTTTATCCACAACCTCGAAATCTGGAAGATCAAAATCCTCCACCTGTTCCTTACTACGTGGTTCATCAACTTTCTGTGTAGAGGAAGAGGAATCCTGAGCCGGCTCCGGATTTGGATCATCATCAAGGTTCAAATCATCCATTCCTTGAATATCCTCTCCTATTCCTGATTGGGAAGGAGTCCATGCATCATTTCTACTTGCCATTTTAGGACTAGACATGCTGAATGATGTCTTGGATTGTTTACGAGCAAAAGAAGAAGAGAAGCTACTAAGCTTGCCAGAGCTGGACTTTGAATTCTCCACTTGATTATTATGATTATTATTATTATATATATCAACTCCTCCATCTTTCTCCATTATCTGGAAGCCCAGTTTGAGAACAAGTTCTCCTCCTTTTGCCTTCCCAGACAGGCCAAAGCTTGTGTCCCATTGCCTCACCCGCATGCCTTGTTGGTTTTTCTCAATGGATTCTCTTATCAACTCAGTCAAGTCCACAGAGCTTCTTCCAAAATCAAGCTCCTTAGCATCAACAGCAAAAAGGTATATCCAAAAGGGGCGTGGCTCAAACTTGATCTGCTTTGCAGCAGTGCCTTGGTTGGAGGTATGATAAACATGACACCTGATGAAAAGGGTCTCTTCAAAATCAGCAGCTCCTTGCGCAACCCTTGATGGCATTGTCTTAACCGCTCCATCCTTTGTTTCCTTCTTTCTAACACAAACGGATAGTCTAAGTCCAGTCATGGAAGAAGGAAGGCCTTGAGCTGTGACCACTTCAACAGAAAACAAACAGCTTAGTTTCTGCATTCCAATGTGAGACAAGGCCCGAATAGGCTTCCACTTCCAAATCCCTTTCTTGTTACTGTAACCTGAAGAAATTGTTGATGTGTTGTCATCAAGCTTTTTGGTTTCTGCCTTGGCAATGGCATCATCATCAGGCTTTGGCCTTGATCGCCATGGGGACATGGACATGCGCCGCCGAGTTTTGTTGCTGCTTCCAGCATCATCTTTGGCATCTTCGATAGGCGGAGCTGAAGTTCGAGGCAACACAAGGGAAGTTGTTCTTCTGTCTGTGGTAGTGGAGGTGTGTTGTTTGTAAAGGGATTCGCTCAAAGCTTCCAGTTCTTCAAGGAGTTGTGCATTGGGGTTGCTCTTGTTATCTGCCATTACAAGGGACTAGTGATTGAAGATTCTGAAGGAGGTCCTGCAACGAATGGTGATGATGATGTTTAAGAAGATAAGATTCCTACATGGTTGGAAGTTGTAAGGAGCTGCTGCAGGATGATGATGATGGCTAGTTCTTTCTGAACCAAGAAAAATAGGATGAATTGGATTTGTGGAGGATAGAGGATGAACGGTGGCGTTGCATTGTGGCTTTATGAGTCAGACAATTTTGACAATGGATATCTGTAAGGCAAAATGGTCCCAACGAATTTAATGTTACTTTGTCCTCATTGTTTCCAAGTGGTAAGCTTGGTAGTGAGAAAGTGAAACTTTCCTACCCCAATTTTTGTTGGGAAGTAAAGAAAATCTGCTCAATTTTCTTAAAAAAATGCAGTATGCATGTAAGAAACATGGCAGCAGAAAAAGGTTCTTTCAACTACTTAGAAAAAAATTAAAAACTAAAAATTTATTGAAAGGAGTTGGGGTTGGGGGGGAAGGAGATCCCTTGGGACTTGGGAGGATCTCAATGCTTTCTTTCTTGCTGGCTATCTTCTTTTCAGTTCATTTAGGATGAGCTCAATGCTATCTGTTTGTTACTTGTGAGATTTCCATATTTCTTTTGTTTTTGACCATGGTTCTTTTTCTTAGCTATCATCACATAATTTATGCTTGTTGTACTTTTGTGCTGAATCCTAGCTAGCTAGAATCAATTATAATGTCGGATTCACGTCTCTTTTAGCTGTCATATTGTTTGGAAGTTGCTGCAAGCTTTTCCTGCTTCCTAACTGTATTTCATATCCTTGGAGAAAATTTGAAACTATCGGTTTTATTTTTGAACGAAAGGTTAGCTAAAAAGCAAGATGAAGATCGTAAAGAAAAAGTGGTATAGATTCTTTAGAATTAGGTGTTTTTGTTTATTCCTACTTCCAAACATTTCCCATGGAAATCACTTCCAAGGTTTTGTAGAGTCATAGTCTTATGAATATCAACACTGTTCTATCTTCCCATCAAATACTGATCTGAACTCAGGAAACTAATTACTTTCATTCTTTCTTTATCTTCATAAGTAGCCATCGTCAGTTGACTGATCACTGATGCAGTCTTAAACGTATCATGATCACACTAATATCCTTGGCAAGTTGATGCCGGCTGAAGATCATGCATATACTCTTCCCAGCTCCGTTAATTTAGTGTGTGTGTTAATAACAGTTGGAATGAGACAAATTAACCTTTAATCATTTTCATACAACATACTTTCTTAGACAAAAAATTTCCAAAAATACTGTCAAAATTTAGAGAAAAACAAAAAATAAACCATTCTATGTTAATTGTAAAAAACACATATTCCTTATTTTTTTGGGGGTACATTAATATTTTCCTTATTTTAATTATTAACTTTGGTATGCCATGATAAGAAGCTATTAATTAAAGAGAAATAGAGAGAATGAGGCAATTGTACAGTATTAGATATTCTTGTGGGAGGGAGGGAACAAAATGTCGGATGTCTAGTCAACATGATTAAGTGACTTCTCCAAATTAACTTTTATATATACAAATTTTTCATTTGTATTTATAAATTTTCTCTTTCTCTTACCCATTACATATATGGACATGAACCACTTTGTCTCCAGAGTTTTCACAATCATTTTATCCAAAAAAAAAAGAGTTTTCACAATCAACGTTAGCAACAAAACAATATAACTGTGGAGAATAGAGTTCTGAAAAAGTGTATTTTCAGTGATCAAAACTTAAGATATTCGCTTTGAATATCTTAAGGTATATTAAATTATTTTTTATTTTTAACAAATTTAGTGGAGATGAATTACTTATATAAAATATTTATATTAAATTTAAAAAACTTACTATGTTAACCAGATTTATTTCAAAAATAATTTTTTTTTATTCTATAAAGTTCATCAAGCATTTTCCTTGGAATATAATCAAGTAATTAAACAGTATAATCAACGGCTTTTTCGCTTTATGACGCTCTCTCACGACGCTCCCTTATTCGCTTTTACTTTCAGGTTTCAGCTACAGCTGCTGTTTATTTCACTTCTTCAACCCTCATTTCTGGTTAAATCAGTACTCACTCTCTACCCGTTTCCTGATACAACCCTAATTTGATCCAAATGACTCACTTGTAATTTCTCAAAAAAAAAAAAAAAATCAATTCTAATCACTTCAATCAACCCGAATATCTTGAACACGAATGTCAGACATGGATCCGTCCAAAAAAGTGGCCGATAGATATCTGAAGCGTGAAGTCCTTGGTGAAGGTACCTATGGAGTTGTGTACAAAGCTATTGATACCCATGTAATGTCTCGAAACTTTCTTCTAATAGTTACGCGAATTCGAGACTGAAAAATCGAATTTTTCCCTATTCTCTTTTCTGGGTCGTGTGAATTGGGTCTTTACTTTCAGTTGGTGCAAAGAAAATTTCTGAATCAGAGTGAAATACATATTCATGCAGGGCCTTAGAGAGTAATGTAGAAAGGGAAGATGCATTTATTTGCTTTGGGTTCCTGAGTTTGATTTAGGGGTTTGTTTCAACAATTTGCTTAGGGGGCTTATTACTTTATCATCTTTGCATTAAATAATTATTTAGGAAGAATCACATACTTTGTGTCATTGGGTATGACTTATGAGGAAGTGGTACTTCTTACCTTTTGTTTAGTGATCTTAAGAATGTAATGGAAGGAAAGCTTGAAGCTGCTTAATTAGTTTCAGTATAAGTTTTGTAATGTTATGACTTGTTATTCGTATAACTTGCAGCACGTGCAGGAGATATGCTTGTTTACATGTCTTGATGAACTAGCTTTTTGTTCAATAATGAAAATGACAATACTATTATAATGTCGTCTTCTTATAAACATGAATTCATTGGCATTGACAGACAGGGCAGACAGTTGCAATTAAGAAAATTCGGCTTGGCAAACAGAAGGAAGGGGTAAATTTTACAGCTCTTAGAGAAATTAAGCTGCTAAAAGAGCTCAAAGATCCAAACATTGTTGAATTGATGGATGCATTCCCACATAAAGGGAATTTGCATCTTGTGTTTGAATTCATGGAGACGGACCTTGAAGCTGTCATACGAGACCGAAATATTTTTCTTTCACCGTCTGATACGAAATCCTACCTGCAAATGACGCTAAAAGGTCTTGCTTATTGCCACAAGAAATGGGTTTTGCATAGGTAGAATATGATGTGGATTTGACCATTACAAAGCTGTTACTTGATTTCAGTGCTGAGCTCAAAAGTCTGCTTTCATATTTTCAGGGACATGAAGCCAAATAATTTATTGATAGGATCTAATGGACAGCTTAAACTTGCAGATTTTGGTTTAGCACGGATGTTTGGAAGCCCAGATAGAAGGTTCACTCATCAGGTTTGCTTCTTTATGTATAATGGCATGTGGGTCCCTTTGAATATGAGTTTCATTGTGTCAGTACTTTGATTTAGGGTCTTTAGCTTATTAGCTATGAGCTTGTTTCTCTTAAAGAAAACTCAGCTTTTCAAATAAACAGTGAATTTGAAACTCAAATCATTCTGTTGACAATCCTACTTGCCGCAAATCCTTTTGCATTAAGTAGTGTAGTTTCTTAAAATATGGATATTAGAGTTTGCAAAATTGGAAAGAAATTTTCCTTAAAGTCAATGACTTATATGATGATTTAGTTCAATTTTTGTATGAAATCCTAGAGGGCGAGCCCTGACACAGAGATAAAGTTGTGTCTTGGTGACTTGTTAGTTATGGGTTCGGATCCGGAAACAGCCTCTTTGCATATGCAAAGGTAAAGCTGCATACAATATCCCTCCCTTTTACCTGCGCATAGCGTGGAGCCTCCCGGGCAATGGGGTACGTAGTTTTTTTTTTGTATGAAATCCTAGGACTGTAATTCAGCAGATTTTTTACGTTGAAATCTTTATTATTATCCCCCATGTATTGCTCGCGAAAAGGCCAAGCCTTGACAAAATGGTATGGTGGTTGGTTTGTGATTTGGTAGTTACAGGTTCTGGTTATGTAGACAGCCTCTTTGCTCACATGATTAAGGGTTCATACATATATCTTATCTAAACCTCTTCACACCAAGTGATAGGATCTCATGCATTGGGATACCCTTTTTATATTACTTTCAAATTTAAGAACCAGGGGAAGATAATTGGAGACCAAACATTGGAGCATTGAAGTGGAGGTATACTAAATTCTGGTGAATGTTTTCTAGGATTGTGGCTCTCTATGGTAACTGAATATAGTGACGACTTTTATGGCATAAAACTTTTGGTGCACTCTTCCTTTATTTCTAGAAGAGCTACCTAGATGTTACTGAACATGTTTCATGATTTCATCTAATGTTGTGTATTCTGCACTTTCTATTGGTGGATTGAGTTTCTAGTTTCTACATACATGACACTGGTGCTCAACTGTTTATTATACGTGAATAGGTTTTCGCTCGGTGGTATAGAGCTCCTGAGCTTTTATTTGGTGCCAAACAATATGGTCCTGGAGTTGATGTTTGGGCTGCAGGCTGTATATTTGCTGAACTTCTTCTTCGTCGACCTTTTTTGCAGGTAAAAAAGATTTACATGATTGATATTCTGAAGTAGATGGGTTTTGACATCAAGTGTGGTTCATTTATTGGGACATGTTATCCATTTAACTTTATCAACTAGTTGAAATTAATTTCTTGCAGTCTGAAAATCCTAAACCATTCAAAGCTGTTTTAACTGAGCTTGAATTAGCTCTGAAGCAACAGGCTATGGTATTTTTATGCATTGATGACTGTTTATTGGCTTCTATTTATTCCCACTCTATATTTTGTGAATAGCTGGTTTTAATATAATTTCCAAGATTTAAATGTAATTCATTGCATTGGCTGCTTTTCTTCATTTTTATTTTATACTTGGATTATTAAGCATGTTTCTTATGGTTTTTTCATCAGTTTGTTATTATCACTTGTAGGGTACAAGTGACATTGATCAATTAGGAAAGATTTTTTCAGCATTTGGCACTCCAACGGCTTCTCAGTGGCCTGATATGGTATACCTGCCTGATTATGTCGAATACCAATATGTTCCTGCCCCCCCTCTGCGTTCTTTATTTCCGATGGCAACTGATGATGCTTTAGATTTGTTGTCAAAGATGTTTACATATGATCCAAAAGCTAGAATTTCAGTGCAGCAGGCACTAGAGCATAGGTACCTGCCTTCAGCATACCAATATTTTTTTTTTTCTCCATAATTAATCTCTCCTCTTGCTTGGGTTAAAGGTGCTGTTGATGTTGAATTAATCTCTCCTTTTCCACTTTAGGTACTTTTCTTCTGCTCCTCTGCCTTCGGATCCAGACAAGCTCCCTAGACCTGCTCCCAAGAGGGAATCTAGGACTTCTGACTTCAATTTACAGGAAGGTCCTACTGTATTATCACCTCCAAGGAAGTCTAGGAGAGTGATGCCAGGACGTGATGGGTTTGAAGGAAGTTCTCTGCATGCAGATAAGGTTGATGTCAGTTTTGGTGATTTCAGACAGACAACTGATGATAATACGGGCAAGAATGAATCAGCTTCAATGTCTGTAGATTTTTCTATCTTTGGATTAAAACCTCCAAATAGACCAACAGTTAACAGGTACAATAGTATTGGTTGTCTAATCAATTCAAAGTGGCCTAATAGTTTGTAATTTTAACTGAGTCAAACATAAAATTATCCTGCTGAGTTCATCGGCATTGGAAGAAAAATAAGCCAGGCTTATATTGTTAGGATATTTTTCTAGTGAAGTTGCTGATTAGAAACTATCAAATTTTAATATGCTATAACACGATATGCTGTAATGTGCTAAACATATTATGTTGTAATTCCCAAGTAGTGGAAGAATGTGCCAGTTGTTTGTTATCTTTTAGTTTCTACATGTAAATGATGTTAATTAACCTTAGTTCCTTCTTTTTGTTCTGCAGTGCTGACAGATCATATTTGAAACGTAAATTAGATCTAGAATTTCAACAGCCAGAATGAATATTCTGTGGCCGACACATTCATACAAACTTATGGAGGGCAAAATACAATTGAAGAAAAGTGGTGAATCCTCAAAGGCTTGTTAGTATGTCATTCTTTATCCCTGTTTCTCAGTGTGAAGCAACAACAAATATGTAACTGAAGAAGTCACTGAAGTTTAGTTGTAGTTCCGATACCTTAAAGTAACTTCTATAGAAGAAAAAGACTTCTATCACACACTCACTCTGGTCCCCCCTTGTACATTTTTGTTCTGTACGTTTTCAGAGAACTAGTATACTTGAGTTCATGGAAAACATGGAGTGTGAGGGCATTTTCTCGAGCCGTTGCTGTATATGGCGCTTGAAAAAAAAAAAAAAACTTTAGGGGAACTTAATTTGAATACAAATTTGTTATTGAACATAAGAATTTTTTTTATATGCATATGGACTTGTGGAGTGTGTATTGTATGTACTTTATTGGGAGCTTCAGACATGTGAATTCCAATTTTAATTGGTTGAATGATTTTTTTCTTTTGGTGTTTTTATATTTATTGTAGCTGTTGATATTAATGACTTAGTTGATTCAATGGTGACAACGAGCATGAAAGAAATTGGGTGAATCTTATGTAGGAGACTACTTGACAGCAGCACAAAACTTTATAGTTAAACTTTCAAACAATTTTATTATTAGTTGAATTTTATTGAATATCGTGTGAGACTCAACCTTTATTTCATTAGTCACATTTATGATTTCACGATTTAAAAAAAATCAATGGATATCATAATTGTGTTTAAAAGAATATTTTAACAATCCTCTTTGTTGAAATGGTGAAGAAATTCATTTTGAAATTAAATAGTCATTTGAGTGCTTATTGGTTCTTCCATTGTAATTTACAATGTCTAAAAGTTCTTTGAATGTAAGTCTCCCTAATCCGCCTGTTTCTTCCTTTCACAAATTTTGTTCCGGTGTTTGCAACTTTATACAGCATCAGTTCTATGGCGGCAGGCTTTGTGATCTGCATGATAAAACCTATAACCGTAAATTGATTAAGGACAGGATCATGCTTGGTTATATATTTTGTGCATCATATGATCAAAATCATCCTTCCATTTCCAAAGCCATGTTTTTATGAAATTCATTATGAAATAGATGGATGTGTGATTATACGAAGATGGATAAGATAAGAAATGAAGATATTCGACGAAAGGTAGCAGTAGTATCGGTGAGTGAAAAGATGAGGGAACATAGATTGAGGTAGTTTGGACACGTAATGAGACGACCATTGGATGTTTTGGTAAGGACGGAAGGTTGTTACTAAGAGTTTGACACAAAGAGAGGTAGAGGTGGATTGAAACTTATCTGGTGAATGATAATTAAATAAAACTTAATGAAGTGAGATATAAATTGGCAGACGGTGTGTCTTAGGATGGAATGAAAAAAACTATAAATTTGATGGAGGGTTAGATCCGTTGTTTTCTCTATGTTCCAAATGGTCCATTTTTAGTCTTTTTTCCTCTTTATCTTCCTCTCCTTTTTCTCCCCTTTTTTTCACCCTCCTCGTATTTATCATTGGGTTCATCTACTACTGACTCTAATTAACTTGAATTAAAGGTGTTGTTGATGTAGATTTTGAAATAGGTAGTCATTTAAGTTGTTATTTTTGTTCTTCTAGTGTGGTCAGACTGCACAGAAGTTCTATGAATGTATGTCTTTGAAATCCATGGTCCTTCCAATCTTTTATTCCATTACTTGTTCCCAATTTGGGGCTGTATACAACAACATTAGTCCTTTGGTGGCAGGTTTTGGTATCAGAATGATAAAGCCAATAAGCATAAATTGATTAGGGAACTAGTTCCTGTTTTTGATGCGGTAATACGCTGTCTCTAGTAGTTGGCGGGATGGTTATGCGTTCAACTCTGCTTTGAGCTTTCCTTGCCTAATGAAGAACAAGGAGGAGTTGTGTAAATGTAGTAGCAGGAAAATGAATAGAGAAGAACGTTGAGAGTGAGTTTTGAAATTGCTTACTTGTTCCTCCCAATTAGTTCGAAAAGTAATGATTATGTAAAGTGACACTTGCACAATAAATGCAAAAATGATCCCCATCCAAAGCCCCTGTGTGACAGAAGAAAACTATCAACATTTACAAACAAGGAAGGCAGATTCAGCATGAGTGGTAGTAAATGATAGATGACAAAATTTTAACCTTGGCTTTCATGTGTACAACAAACGCTAATACTACAGCACAAGGAACGCCCACAAGATAAAATGAGCCAAGATTCACGTAGGCACCAATCTTCTGGCACCCACATCCTGCAAGAATGCCTGATTGTTGTGTACACAAAAATTGAAACTGTTAGGATATTACTAATATACTCTTTTGTAGCAGATATTTATCGCTGGAGGAAATAAAATAAACATGAGGGATTAGCGAGGAATACCTGAAAGTGTACCTTGGATCCCATCTAGAAAGCTAGAAAGGGCCAAAACTGGCATCATGAATGAAACATATCTGATCACTTCCTTGTCATTACTATAAACATGTCCCCAGACATTCCGCAGTAGAATCATGGCTGAAACTAAAATGATCCCTTCAATTAAGGCCATTGATAACACCACCCTAACTGCTAGACTCGCGGCTTGTGGATTTCCACTCCCCAGTTCATTCGAGACCCGTACACTGAAATAAAGCATACATAGAATATTCAGTTTCAATTATCCAATAAAAGGTAAAAGAATTAATACTTAAATAAGTGAGCAATTGCCCATACTTAAAATACCTTACAGCAGCACTGAATCCGAAAGGGATCATCCAAGCTAGACCAAATGTATTAAGGCTGGAAAGATATAGGAGATAATATATCAATATATAATAAAAGCAAAGTAAAGAATATTTTTAGTTTGTGTGATTGTATGTAGTTCAGACACAAACCATATTGAAAGCACTGAAGTTTCTAATTTTGGGTTAGGAAGAAGACCAGACATGAGGACCATCAGTTCAAATGTCCACACTTTCAAGCTGTTCCATGTTCATGACAAAAAAAGAAAGAAGAGAAGAAATGCTGCATCAGAAATCTACAATATCTAGTTAAGAGCATCACATTCACATCATTTTGCAAGGGAATTTACCATACCAGTGCATAACAGCTGAAGGAGCAGCAAGTTTAAGGAAATCAAGAAGGTTGTGCAGGGCCATCTTGGAAAAACCTGTCCAAGAGTGTTTGCATGCAGAAGAGAACGTCACATACAGAGAAATCAAGATTACATTTACCCAATACGATATGGAATTGGCCAAGGCTGCTCCTTTGATTCCAAGCCCTGACTTGAAAACCAAAAGCCAACACAAAAGGACATGAAGCACAGCTGCAATTCCAGAAGTTAGCACCATTGGGAACACAATCTTTTGGGTTTGCAAGAACTTGAGAATGCACTGAAGAAGACCATATGCAAATAAACTCGGGATCATGTATCGGGTGTATGAGCCTGCTTCCTTGGATATGGCTTTGTCTTGGTGCATAGCCTTGAGAATTGGTTCTGTGTTGTACCACATGATGGAAAGGAACACACTCATCATTGAAACAACAAGCATAGATCTCTGCATATGTATGCCAAGCATATGGTACTGTCCTGCTCCATTTGATTGACCACAAAATGTGTCCAGTGCAGTAGCTAACCCCAACAATAAGTTGAAGCCGGTGGCCGATGCGAAGGAAGAGGCCATGGAAGCGCTGGCAAGAGGGAGGGTACCAAGATGGCCAATAAACATGACAGAGATAGCTTGAAGAATGTATTGTAAAATTCCAACTGAGAAGAGAGGCACTGCTAACCTTAGCAGCCTCTTCACTTCTTCCACCACTTCTTCTCTCACAATTCTCATTTTTTTTCTTCATGTACATGCAAACATACAGACTACAGACTCTTCTGCCACCTTGTTTTGTTTCGGTTTCACTTTCACTTTTGTGTATGAATATGAATGTATATCTACGTGAACAGGGATGAACGGTTTCCAGAATTTACGGTTGAAGGGTCCACCAATATATATATATATATATATATATATATATATATATATATATACACATATATATGGGAATAGTTTTAGATATTTAGACGTATACTGCGACTGGAAACGTTACCAAATAATACTGACCGTGGAAACGCTTCCCAATCCTCAAGTAAAGTTGAGTTTCGATCTTGTAAACAGAAAAAAACATACTTGCAAGATAAGATTCCACCAAAAGTGGCTAATTACATTGCCTATCATGGGTTAGTCATGTGCATATGCAAACTATGCCATTCATTTACATCATATCATTGATTTTATTTATATTTATTGCTTTTAGTTTGAGAAAAATGTAAAAGAAAAGGAAAAATAATAGAGAAGAATGTGAGTTTTAATTTGGAACTATTGACACTATTTTTTATTGAATAAGTATCATATTTAAATACATTTAAATAACTTAATAACTTAATAAAAAGATCATGTTTCGTTATTTTAGAAACCATTGTGAAAACTATTTTGATAGCATCTAAGACAAGTTTAACAACAATATTTAAGGTAATATCATTTTTTATAAATATTAAATGAAAAATTAATTTTCACCAAGGTTTTTAATATATTATTAATAGTATATATTCAGTAAAATTTATTTAGTTAATTTGTAAGCTTATCATAATAGTACAGTCTTAGATCGGTATACTTCTTAACGCGAGTTGCGCCTGAGTGTCAAAAACTATTGATTACTTTAACGGCATATATTTTGTAGTTTAGTACTTTAACAGTGAAACTATTGCACAAAACAAGTCACACTTATCCCCCAATTTATCCTGTAAAAGGTAATACAAAATAAAAAGTATACTGAGATTCAGGGAATGCTTGGTTTAACGTCCAAACTAACAATTACACAACTTGCGTTAAGAGCCGTCAAAACGGCAACTTGTGTAATATTCATTAGGGGATCATTCGGTGTTCATCGTCTAATTTTATGTTGTGTCTCACAATTACACAAACATTCAAACAAGAAGGTTGCTTCGGAAAACCATCTGGGGCAACAAAAATGACCATATTAATTTAGACTTATAAGAAAAAAGCTTTGATCAACTTGACTGTTAAAAACAAATTAAAATTGAGCAGAAAATTCAATTTTCCTACACTGAGTTGAATAATTAAGAGAATCACCATCCATACATTTCAACAATACAGACTTGCAGATTGCAGTGCAGTCCGTTGTGCCTTTGTGCCCGTATTGTATTCTTCCTCTTCTCTTCTTTTCTACTCACTGTCACTGTGGTCCCTCTTTGCTGTTTTCCTATATTCATTCTATTATTTTATAGCTTTCTGTTCTTAAACTTACTTTTCTTAACTGTGTTATGAAATGCTACTTTTGTTGTATTGTATACTAAAATAATTATTTAAAAATATTATAACTTCTATTAGCTACTCCTATTTTCTTTGGTAGTGTATTTTGCCTCGAATGCCCTTTTCCTTCTCTTTTTTCCCGTAAGTTTTTGAATTGTGGTTCATTCTTGAGGATTAATTTACCATGTATGGTTTTAAGTGATCCATGATTTGAGGTTCCAAAAAGAAAGTAGATGTTGAATCTAATTTCAAAACTCGATCTAATTGTGGATTATTATTAACAGTATGACAATTTTGAGAATGAACTAGAGAATCGACCAGCATGAATCAGAAGTTGATAATTTCGTCAGACTCAGAGGAGACAAAGATGTTACAGATTGAAGATATTTAATGCTATACCGCTGTTTAAAAGCTAAACATATAGTCATATAGATGTGCGCAGTTGAGAGACTTGGTTTATGATTCTTCAAACTTAATCAAGATTCTCTTGCCTTGTACAGAAGCTCTCTTCAAATTTAGGAATGTTCACTTCACGGTGCTAGCAGTTAAAATATATAATGTTCACGAGACTATGACCTCAGCTCTCATAGAATCGTAGACTCTGTCTTTCACCTTCTTTGCCTGAAAATGAAAGGAATTTCCAGAAACATACAACCATATCACCCCCCAGAGCTCATCAAATCAAATAAAAATATTAAAGTAAGTAGATGAAGGAGGTATAACGAAAAGGAAAAAGTTAACCTCTTGCTCCCAATCAGTACGTATTGTAATGATCAGAAGACATGACACTTGAACAACTAGTGCACATATGATCCCCAGCCAAAGCCCCTATACAAAGTAGAATGGCATTTTTTTTTATATGAAAATGACAAAATTAAGAAGACTGATTTCAGAAAAAATGGACTAGCTTACCTTCCCACCAATGTGCAGGACAAAAGCAAACAAGATAGCTGATGGAATCCCAACTAAATAGTATGATCCTAGATTAATGAAAGCACCCTTTTTTTGCCAACCACATCCTCTAGCCGTTCCTGCATTAGAGTCGATGATTAGTCTAAATCTTTAGCTACATACAAAATTGTACATTCTTTTTCTTGGAAATAATGAGTTACAAGCAACCTTATTTCAACATGTAACAAATATTATTTGTTTTGATCACAGAATTTCGGTATTGCAAGCAACCTTTCGACTTCAAGTGAAAAGATGTTCTGTAACATTTTGTATTGAAGATTTTATTTCCAGACCTGTATCTATTAGGACAATAAATAAAATAAATATAAGCAAGAAAAACCTGAAAGAACACACTGGAGTGCATCAAGGAAAATGGATGTTGCAAGAATTGGCAACATGGTAGCTACATATTGGACCACTTCTGCTTCATTACTATATGCATAACCCCAAATATTGCGTATTATTATCATCACTGCTCCAACAAAAGTTCCCTCAATAATGGCCATTATAAAGACAAAATACACAGCTAAACGTGCAGCCCGTGGATGACCAGCTCCTAGTTCGTTTGAGACACGAGTGCTGCAGATAATCATGAAACGTATTACTACTACAACATCTGTACAGAACCAAGAAACAAGTACTAATAGACAAAGTAGCTAGGAAGAGGACAGAACACTTTGACAACTCGGTAATTTAGCAATTTGATCGTGTTTTTGAAAACTTATAAAAGCTACTCACCTTACAGCTCCACTGAGTCCAAAGGGGATCATCCAAACACTTGTCGAAGTATTCAGACTGGTTAAACAGAAATTGTTAAACATGTGTAGCAGCTCAAAAAACATATAAATGTTAAATATGATACTAACTAACCAGATAGAAAGCACTGATGTTTCTAATTTTGGATTTGGAAGAAGGCCAGAGAGGAGTACCATCATTTCAAACGACCACATTTCCAAGCTGTTCCGGATAATATAAATGAAAAATGGAAAAACAAAATCATTATCATTAACCTAAGTTGTATAGGATTGGCCGATTCGGAAAAGAAACAAAATGTAACTTTCACAAGTAAGAATTGGTGGTAAAAATGTATGAAGAGAATATACCAAACCATAAGGGCAGAAGGAATTGCAAGTTTAAGAAAAGAAGGGATGCCATGCAATGCCTCTTTAGAAAATCCAGTCCAAGTTTTTGAGCACGAGGGAGAAAACTTGACATAGAGTATGAGGATCAAAACATTTATCCAGTAAGATATAGAATTTGCTATGGCAGCTCCTTTGTACCCAAGTCCAGATTTGAATACCATAGTCCAACATATAAGAATATGCAGTAAAGTAGTGACTCCAGAGCTGAACACCATTGGAAATACAATATTTTGGGTTTGCAAAAATCTGTTAAGGCACTGAAGAATGCCATAGGCAAAGAGGCTTGGAATCATTAGCTGAGCATATTGTCCAGCTTCTGCAGATATTTCAGGATCTTGGCCAAGGGCAATCAGAATGGATCTTGTATTTGCCCAAATAAATGCAAGGTTTATGCTAACAATCATAAGGACAAGCATAGCCCTCTGCATGTGTATGCCTAACATATGGTGCTGCTTTGCTCCATATGATTGCCCACACAAAGTATCCAAAGCACTAGCCATTCCCACCTATTTGAACAACATTAAAAACCAATAACATCTCAGAGAATTAAATATTACCACATTAGTATTTGGAAGTTGTTTGGCATAATACTGCAAAAAATAATTTTTAAGAAATTAAAAATCAAGTTATTAGGTGTCTGTACTCTCAGTAATTCAATAATATTGATTGATTACGTACAAACCTGTCTTATTGCTTGGAATTGAAATCACTTGTATTCTTTCCTTTATTTTTTTTTAGTTATAGATTAATATACATGTTTGCTGATTAACTTGTTATTGGTAATGATGAACAAATTTAACTTGAACCAGTTATAAGCCGCTATATTACATCATGAAAATAATAACTAGACAGATTCGCTTTACCTAATTAACTGCATACTAACTTAGTAACTTCTCTATTAGACATTGAACACAAGGAATTTAGGATCACAAAAATAAATAAATAATGTTCAGCTACACATGCTAGAAACAGTACACAGTACGCACACAAAGGCAAGGAAAGCAGGTCACAACTAACCAATAAGCTAAAACCAGTGACAGAGGCAAAAGAAGTAGCCATTGAAGCACCAGAGAGAGGCAATTGGCCGAGATGCCCCACAAACATAACAGATATAATTTGTAGGGAATAATTTAACATAGAAACAGATATTAAAGGCCCTGCTAGCCATAACTGCTTCCTCACTTCTTCATACAGTTCAGCTCTCTCTATTGCCTGCTGCTTATCCTTGTTTCGCTGTATGTTATCAACTTTGAGTCTATCTTCCACTGTGATATGTATCAATTGAGACAGTAGAGGTGCCTTTGGATCTTCTCTATCCATTGTTGTTTAAGTGGAAAGACACAAGCCAAAGAAACCAGAAAGAAACAGTACTGTATATATAATACAAAAAGAGTTGAAGAGATATTTATAAGAAAATGACATAGGAATAGAATAGTACACTTTCGTCTTGTTATCATGCTTTTAGATATTTGCTTAATCCTTAAACTGGCTATCTATATTGAAAATACTCGAGTGCCAACTCTGTCTAATTACTATTTAATTTATTGATGGTGTTCAGAATTCAGATTCAGAGGGAACACTTCTCCTGATCCTAGCTACTGAGGGTACTGCTACTGGAAGTGGAAGAGATTGAGCTTGCTTACTATAGTTGTGACTTGTGAGGGTATAACTATACGTTGTGTCATTTTCATATTAATCTCTTTATGGAAGAAGCAGAATATTTCAAAACTTATTTATTCTTTACGTAAAGGAAATACTATGTTTTACATGAGAATAATTCAGATTTGTTTGATGTGAGGTATTTGGTAATGGAAATTGATTTAAATTGTTTTTTTTTCTCCTGCAAATTTAACGATTCTTGAATATTTTTATGTGAAAGTACAAATATTTATGAGAAAATAGTTATTTTCGTCCATGAATATATAAGACACTTACAAATTTGTTTCTTAGAGATGAAAATTCAAATTTTGTCCCTGAAAGTGAAAAAAAAAATGTGATAAATCTATCATTTCGTTAACTTTAGTACGTTACTATTAATACCAGAGATGAATTTGTCAACACACTACATTCAGGAACGAATTTGTCAGCGCTTTACTGAAAATATAATTTAATCTTTCATGTTGATTATTTACCCAATATTTATTTAATATCAATTAATCTCCCACCTCCCATCTCTCTATGTATAACTAACAACTAAGTAATATTATTATGAATGTGTAAATTATTAATATTAGCGCAACACATATGATATATTGGCCAAAGCTTATCTCGATCCGCTTAGTGTTTGTGCTGTTGTGATCGACCGGCACATGGGATTAATCTCGTTAAAAATATTAAATTTATTATTTTAGTGTGTTTTATACGTAACAACTAATAAATATTATATTCTGTACAAAAACTAAGAAATATTATTATCAATATATTCATTATTATCTCCGCTCGATGTATGTAATGTCGTGATTGACGTGTATTAAAACTAGATATTCTTGTCAAGATATAATAAAAATTAGAGATTATAGCTCCCTGTAATCAACAAAAAGTATTAAAATTAGCGATTAATTTTTACACACTTTAATATTTGTTTACATCAATAATTAATTAAAATTATTTTAAGTATGATTTTAAAATAATTACTATAAAAATTAATAAACTTATCATTTAATACCATTTGTAATTGAATGATAGTATGAAAATATATTTACCTTTTAAGTCGTAAGTATATTAGCCTTTAGTTATCTTTCCCTAATAAGGTTATCTAACCGATTCTTCATAACCAATTATAGTTGGAATATAACAACTATTTGACATAATTGTTGTTAAATAATTATGGTTAGGTTATTCAAATAATCTAACAATGAGCAGCCCTAGTGTTGAATTTATTATTATATTAGACATTTGGACGGTTATACTTTTCTAGAGAATTAATAATTCAGCATTTTTCTTAGCCATCTCACAAAAAAATACAAATATTTGACTTCAAAATTAATGGAAGAAAACCAAGGCTGGAATATTGGTCTCGAGTCTGACTTGGTGAGGGCCGAAGCAAAAGAATACAGAAAAAATATATCCTATCAGTCACAGTACGATTTGATATTTCTTATTGAAGTGAAAGTGGTTAAGGTGGAAAATAGAATAATAGCTTTGGCACGCGAATCTTTTATAAACATATATAAAGGCATTTTAAATGGTTAAAACTTAGAAAACTATTTTAAAAGTTAATAAATTTATAAATTTGTTTTATATCAATATATTGGTTTAATCTACAAATATAATTTTTAAAATAATTATTATATTTACATTTACTGTATATTTAAATTAAACTCTCCAAATATAATGTTAATTATTATTTTACACCAATAATTAAAATCTTTTACTTTTCATCTGAAGTGAAAAATCATTTCTTTTTTGATGAAAAAGTAAGACTTCATTTTCAAAGAGTCAAATTTATTGGTTGGTTGATATTTCTGTATGAGTTTAGTTTTCTACAATATCAATATAAAAAAAATTACACTCTTATCTAGTAGAAATAAAAAATAACATCAAATATAATTTTTAAAATAATTATTATAATTCATCCAAGCATAAAAAGATTATTATAATTTTTTTTATCATGAAATATGTGATTGGATGCACTACTGATATATATATATATATATATATATATATATATATATATAGATTTGGATTGCATTACATTGTTTTTCTTATAATTATTTTATGTAGTAAGTTTATTTAAAATGAATTATAATAATATTATGTTGTTATGATAGAATTAAATTCAGCTTTTTTTGACTAACTGCTCTGTAAGTTGCTTCTTCCTTTTTTTTTTTTGACATTTCAGAAGTTCGGTTTACTAAATGATTACTTTTAAGAAAATAATTCGCATTCGATAATTTTCAATTGACGCGTACAATTACTAAAACTGAAATAATATGGGCACAAATTCAATTTTCACGTTTTTCACGTATGGTAAAGTGAAAAGATAATAAAGCCATTCTTTTAGTGTTGATTGAAGAGTTTAGTATCACTCCCTCTCCTTTTAAAAAAAAGTGTCACCCCCTTTTAAAAATCGTTAAACTCGTTTATTTTTATGGTAGATCGTTAGTGTAGAAACTCTTATATAAACACAAATTCAACATATTATTCTTAAACACAATCAATAGAAATTTTACAACTAATAAAAAAAAATAGAATGTCAAATAAATTTAAATTTAATAATCTTTCTATTTTATTTTATAATCTTCTTCCTAATTTTTGCTAAATTGCATAGAAATTGAAATATATAAAGGATTATAATTCGAATTTAGAAAATATAATTTAAATTTCAAAATAATATATTTTGGTGGTGTAAAATTGTATTTTTTTTTATTTTAAATAATAAATTTATTAATGCAAATAAGACACATTGATTTTAAGCAATCGTAAAACTTTGTTGTCGTTGAATTTATAATTTTAAATTTTAGAATATAATTTTAATTAGGATTGATAAATATTACTGTAATATTAATATTCAATGTGTTTATAAAAGAAAGGCATATTCAGTTTATACA
>PYAF01001714.1:777480-805982 GCA_007407185.1 Glycine tomentella | reverse complement strand
ATACAATATATCAAAAGTTTAAAATTAAAATCAAACTATAGTTATAACTAATAATTTTTAAGAAGAAAAATTATAAATAAAAAGTTAAAATTAAGAACAAAAAATCCTCAATTGAAGTCGCATACTATTTAAGGTGTAAGTGTTTTAGTCTTTAACTTTTTATTTTTAATTTTTAAAAATTAGTAATTAATTAAAATTATAAATAGAATAAAGTCTCACTCCAATTTTTTGAACATGCTGTTATACATATTTTTTTTATCCGTTTCTACATCTCATGCACTTCATTAAAATCAAATTTTTATGAAAAGTTTTCTACTTACCTTCAACATTAATAGAAAACATGAATATTATATATTAACAAAATTATTTTAAAGAAAGTTTAATTTCAATTTATTGTCATTATTATTAATTTATTTAAATTAGGTGTTTAATTGTTTGTATAATTTAAATTATATATTCTTTTATAATGTTGTTTGTGTACTTGATTAAACTTCTATGGTCTAAACATTTTTGAATTTGTAAGGTCAGAATTTCAATGATCATTATTATAGTAATAATAACTACTAAATGTATTATTTATGGTAGAATGTTTATAGAGTGCTTATAAATAATAGTTTTTGATTCTTAAGCTTCACACTAAAAATAATAATCTAATATATCCTCTATAATGAGAGAGAGAGAGTTTGGAAGAATCAAGTCATGCAACTCTTCGCAATTGCAATGATGCAAGGTAATTTTGATTTAGTTTATTTCGGTTTTATTTTTATTATGTGTTTTTTATTTAGTTCCGAAAATGCAATGAACATCAAGTTTAATCTCCGCATCATTTGTTAATATATAAAGATAAAAATCTCATGGTTCCTGTATTTCACACTTTCATGAGCACATGATTTCAAGTGTAACAACAAATTGAGTTTAGAAAAATGATTTTTGGTGAATTAGATTTTAAGAAATTTCCTTATTTGTGTTATTTTTTCATGTTACTTTCTATTTTTTTTTAATTGTGTTTGTAGAAATGTTGCATTGCTTACAAGTCAGGTGAGTTTCTTTTTTCTTTTAGATATAATTGTCATGTTTTGATTTGTATTCTATATACATTGATTTGTATTTTTTATTATTAATTTCTCATTGAGTTCTTATTATATTATTTGAGATCACTTTCTTAGATGAATAGTTAATTTTTTTCTATTTATTTTTTTCTAATAATTTTATTTTTATTACCCTACTTTTTTCATTAGATATGTATTTGTTTTGTTTGCTTCCACCACTTTTCCCCACGCAAGTATCCTATTTCTTCCATTTTATAATCAATATTTTTTACAAATTAATAAAATAGTTTACCAAACAAAGTTTTTAAAAATATCAATTATTTAGGACCCATTTGGGGTGGTCACATTTTTTTTTAGTTTCAAATGTAATTTTTAAAACAAAACATATTTAACAAAGATGAAGATAAAATTGTTTTCAAATCATTTTGAAACATTTTTACACTTATTTTTAAAACAAAAAAAATATTTTTTGTGAATTTGATTTATAATTTTAAAAAATACATTTTTCATATTTCACAATAAGATTTTTTAGTATCATTATTACCACCATCATCATCGTCATTGTTAATGTCATCACTACCAATACAACTTTTGTTATTGTCACCACCACACCACTGCTACCTCCATCATTACCGCTGTCACCACCACCTCCATTATCACAAATATATATAACCTTGTCATTGTTACTACTACAATGTCGCCACCACCATTATTATCATTGTCACTATTATAACTAAGTGTCACTATAACCAAGAGTCATGCCTCTTAAAAACACCAATTTTTGTAGAAAGGTTAAGAATTTATGTTTTGTACGGATATTTAGAAAATAATATTGTTAATTTACATAAAATTCATATATTATAGTAGCAGTCATGTTTAAACTTGAGAATTGCATGGGCTAATTTAGGTTATGCCATCACTAGTATAAGTTTAACAAACAATTTATGGGAACATACTAGGAAAGTTGGGTTAGCGTTAGCCGCCACATGAGTCCAACAAATACCAAAGTTGACGATTCAACGACGTAAACTGATGTTGGCATATAATGATTGGCCTTACTAACTACTAAGCAATAGCATGCATCTCATGATTCATGAACCACACACGAAAATTTACTTGTCCTAGTGTCCTCTTTGCATTCCACTATAAATAGCATACACCTAGCTTCACACTATGCATTGACAAACACATTAAGAATTTAAGATACAGGAGAAAGAAAAAGTGAGAGATGGAGAGCTTCCCCGTGATCAACTTGGAGAATCTCAATGGTGAGGAGAGGAAGACTATCTTAGAGCAAATTGAAGATGCTTGTGAGAACTGGGGATTTTTTGAGGTACCTCACAAAAATATCTATATGTATATTTTCAATCTAAAATTTTCGTCATGTTCATTTTAACTAATATTAGTAATGTTTGTTTCCCTATTGTAGTTGGTAAATCATGGAATACCCCATGAACTTTTGGACACTGTGGAAAGGTTAACAAAAGAGCATTATAGGAAATGCATGGAGCAGAGATTCAAGGAGGCAGTGGCAAGCAATGGGTTAGAGGGTATCCAAGCTGAAGTTAATGACATGGACTGGGAGAGTACCTTCTTCTTGCGCCATCTCCCAGATTCCAACATCTCCCAAATTCCTGATCTCAGCGAAGAGTACAGGTTAGACAAATCGAAAAACTAAGAGAGGCATTCATATGCAATGCATGACATGTTATATTGTTGATGATATTTATGAATTACCAAAAATTACAATTCAATGCTGCATCTAAACGTGTCATACAGAGAGAAAAAAAATTATACATTGACAATATAACACTGTACGTTGTCACTGTATAAACATTAAACTCGTCATATATATTATATTGTATGCATAGAACACAAAGAGATAGTCTGAACTAGATGAGGTATGGATGCAGGAAAGTGATGAAGGAATTTGCACAGAAATTAGAGAAACTTGCGGAGGAGTTGCTAGACCTTTTGTGTGAAAATCTTGGATTAGAGAAGGGGTACCTGAAGAAGGCCTTCTATGGATCAAAGGGTCCAAATTTTGGCACAAAGGTAGCAAACTACCCTCCATGTCCAAATCCAGAGCTGGTGAAGGGTCTTCGTGCCCATACAGATGCAGGTGGGATTATCCTTCTCTTGCAAGATGACAAGGTCAGTGGCCTGCAGCTTCTCAAAGATGGCCACTGGGTGGATGTGCCTCCAATGCGCCACTCCATTGTTGTTAACCTTGGTGACCAGCTTGAGGTACATTTTTTCACTAATATTCTTTTTTATCGGCAAATGTAAATTTGTTAGTTTTGTTAGAAATGTTAGATGGGGGATTCGAATTCGTGACCTCTCCTTCCTCCCTCTACCCTTCTCCAATCACGGGACCAACCTTATATCTCCTCATTCTTTCGCTAATATAATGTCTCTAGTAGTAGTAGTCTAATGCAATACTCTATTGTGGTTATAATTCTCAATTTCTCATCCAACATTTTGGTGAAACAGGTAATCACAAATGGAAAATACAAGAGTGTGGAGCACCGTGTGATTGCTCGAATTGATGGGACTAGAATGTCCATAGCCTCATTCTACAACCCTGCCAGTGATGCTGTTATCTACCCTGCACCAGCATTGTTGGATAGCAAAGCAGAGGAAACAGACAAAGTATACCCCAAATTTGTGTTTGAGGATTACATGAGGCTCTATGCTACACTGAAGTTCCAGCCAAAGGAGCCAAGATTTCAAGCTATGAAAGAAGTGAACTCATTTTAGTTTAGTTCCAACTCGAAAAAACTTAATTGGAGCTGTGATATATTATACTGCTAGAAATTTTTTATTGATTTGGAAAAAAATGGGGAAATAACCTGCAATAATAGCAATGAAATATTGGTTCTTCAAATATCCAATTTCTTTTTACAGGGGTGAATTGATTATTTGTACTTCAACAAATAAACAAAATGTTCAATCAATATGCAACATTTTTTGTTTTATCTCAACCTTGCTTGATCTACTCTCTTTTTTCTTCCTCTTTTATTTTATTCTTATTTATTTAAAATATAGAATGACACGAAGTGTCTCTATTTTCCCTGATAATAAGTGGTTCAAATTATGATATAAATTTATTTTTAATTATAGATAATTTTATTTAAAAAACAACTAAAATTTAATTTAGAGATGAAGATATTAGAGAATATTGTATATTAAAAGAAATACTAGTTAATGAAGAAGATTAAATATATAAATAAAAATAATTTAAAATGATTAATATATACAAAAAAGTAAAAAAGAAAAATATTAAAATGTTTAAATAGTGGGGTAGATATTTCAAGTAGGGTAAGCATTAACATTGATAGTACTCTCAAACAGCAACACAGCGTACAGAGATGATTAGAATTCCGTTCCCGTTATATAAAACAAAACTGCACACGTTTCTACCGAAAGAATGAACGGCTACAAAACAAAAAAAAACGTCGTTTTTTCATCCAAATATTTGTTCTGAACGTGTAGCGCAGTAAAGACACTGCACCAATTTATGAAACTATATATTCTCTGGTATCATTGAATCGTAGACTCTGTCTCTAGCCTTCTTTGCCTGAATAAGAGAACAAAATTTTAGAAGAAAAAAAAAAAAAAGATACGGGTACATGAAGGAAAGGAAGAAAGATAAAACAAAAAGGAAAAAGTGAACTTCAGAAAAGAGACAAACTTAAATGAGAATAAACACAAAAACATACCTATTATACAATCTTTCTTTTCACTTTTTATACACAATCAAATAATATAAAGAATAATAATCTCATTTTTTTTTCTATCCTTTTATTTTCTTTCAGTTTTTCAAGTTTTCTGTTAAAATAAAATCCTTTGCAAAAACGATATCATATCGCTCCAAATTGAGCTTATTGCATGGCATGTGAAACAAGAGTGTCACTGAACCTCAACCGAGCAGCTGAGGATGTACATAGTAGAACACATAAACTTTCTTATGGGTTGGGCTTCCCTAAGCCATCCTTGGCGTAGAAGATCGAGTGTTCACAAAACAGGCTTATGATATTCACAGATCCTATTTTTGCTTTTCACACACCTCACTCTCTTTGAGTTATTTTATATTCCCAATACCTCTCTTCTTCTCTTTCACCTTCACACTTTTTAGCAGGTTTTATAAAAACTATTTTTTTTTTCAATGTAGTTATGTTATAAATTTATAATACATTACGGAAACTAATTTTGTAATCTAGTTTTTTTACATTGTCTCTGTAGTATATAAACTTTTACATTACGGAAATTTCCATAATGTAATTTTTTCATAACAAATTTTTATACTACAAAAATTAGTTTTTGTAAAGTATTAAAACATAATTATATTAAGGATATATATATCCATAAAAGGTATTTTTCATAAAAATGAAATAAACGGACAGTACAAAAAAATAAAAAAGATCATGTAAATAGCATCACCCTAGAAAAGATTGGGATTAGAATCGATGTCCAAATTTGTTAAGGTTAAAAAGAAAAGAAAAGAAAAATGGATGCCCAGATTTATTCTGTTCACCGCGAGAGAGAATTAAACCCCTTCCTGTCCGTTGGTTGATTAGCACAGAATATTAGACCAGCAAGCATTACATGTTTTCTATCCCTAGAATTTCCTATGAACTTCTCTTGACGCACGAAAAAAATGCATAAAGAAACAGCTTAAAGAGGCTCCAATTACCCTAGCTAGATAGATTTGTATCAACATCTCACATAAAGCAACGTTAAAACTTCTAATTAGTATGCTTGCTTGCATTGGCAATGTCAAGCTTCGACCTTGCTTATTGGTACATATATCTATTATCTGTATATAAATTAACTCCTGAGTAAGGACAAAGATGAGATTTTGACTATTCAGTACAGTTAGCAATGGGTACATATATACGTAGTTGTTATGTATGTACGTAGGTTCTTCATCTTCTACAATATAAAAGAAAAGTTCAACTTCTATGTAAAGTGTGATTTAAAAGAATCCAGATTAATTGATTTATGCGTACACGCGCGTTATATAATTTTTTTCATCAGGTAGACTCGTGTTTAATTAACTCACTAATTTGAAAACGAACATCATGTATAACGTGTTAGTACGTTTGTTGGTTAGCATCACAAAGAAAAAAAAACTACTTATAAATTACAGACTGTTATATGATAATTAAAGAGTCTAATATAATTGATTGAAAAAAACAAATAAAAATACGTTGAATGTTTGATATATGTCTTCAATTCTTACATATAATTTTTATATATATATATATATATGATATGGTTGTTGTCATGAGGAGCAGCCTTGTCTATTTGTCCTCATTTTGTTTCAAAAACACTAATTATTAAAACTAAATATATAAGTTAACTGACGTACGCAATGTAATTAAGATAAATTTTCATTCAACTTATTTTTTTTTTCTAAGAAAGAAAATAATTATAACATAATTTCATGAGAGAAATCAGAATTAGGAAGAGAAACGGAAAATGTTTTACATTTATACTTGGCTAATTGATGCACAGAAACTCGAACATGCATCCCACGCACGGTACATTTTAATTAGTTACACTTACACATGTTATCCATCCTAATCCCACAATTTGCTACCTAACGTTGACTTCGAAACATCAATATTGGCTTGCACAAAATTTTAAGGTCAAGGATTTGTTGAGTGTTCAGATTATTCTAATACCTAGCGACTAAATTTTTTGAAATTTTATGTGCATGAACGCGTATGATTAGTGTGAGGGAGAGAGAGAGCAACAAGAGCGTTATATATGATTATCACCAACAATTATCTAAAATGCATCAAACCTGCTAGGTAGGGCCTAGGGTGGTTGCAATTTTTACGTCATCAAATCCATTAATAATTCTTACTTTTAGATAATCAAATATTTAATTATTTTGATATACACACGTATTACTCAAGAAGTGATCAAACATATAATACCAAGTCTCCCTATATATTACTCCAGCCTCATCATGCACCCCACCAAAAACTAGAAGAAAAAACACTCATATTGTTAAAATGTCTTGCTCTATGCTACCAAACGACTTTGTTTGAATATGGCTTTCTTACTAGAATTGGATTGCTGAAATTAAGGTTCCTGCCGACAACTCCATTCCTCTTTGGAGTAATTTCTTGTTTTAGATTTTAATTTTGTTACACGGAAGGAGAATGTGACATAAATTGATACGAAGCAATCGTTATTGTAATATTGTCACTTGAATTGCCATCTAAAGTGTTGAACACTATTTAATTTATGTCTACATGTTGATAGCTACATATTATAACTTTACAAAATAAAAAGAGAAATCCAAGCATCAACCTCTAAGAACTTGGCCCATTTTACACTTTAATGCAATGCCTTTTAAATATTAATCATATTATAGTTCTAACTGATTTTTGATTTGTCCTTTGTTTTTTGTTCATCAAGTTAACTAAGCTGCTATTTTCATGCAGGGAAGTTGCAAGTAAGATTTTCACTTGAGCTAAATATGTATCACCAAGTAAGGTAATAAACTAATAATCTAGTGGTATTACTACGTAAGGGTGATTCGAGAACAGCAATAATTGATATCAACATTTTAAGCAAGCTTTAGTTGGTTAATACTTTTCAATGCTGGGTTCCACGGTTGGCAGTTTATGCTTCATGTGTGAAAAAAAAAATGATCTAACGAAATACCAATCATTAAAAAGGTTTGTTCGTCGTAGCAGTCAACCAGGGTCATTTTCCTTCACTATTAAATATTAGTTTTGGAGAATCCTATTGATTCAAGACATAACAACTACGTGGGGGGCAATATGGAATAGAAAATGCACCTCAACCTTCCTCCATTTGTCATATAGAAGTGTCTCAAAATCTTGCTTAGCCGACTACTCAAACCTTTTAGGCCGTGTGCAAATTTTTTTATGGTCATCCACTAATCAAGTGTGGATCAAAATGGCTTCTATTTTTGAGATGGTATTGTAGTCCTGACATAAAGAAGGGTTCTCGAGTGATAAAAAAAATGATTTACGACTCAGTACTAGCCAAAAGCTTTAGTCGTTATGATCAGAAAAGGTTGGGATATGGAGCATTTGTGAGCTGCTTTTTCATAATTTTGAGTCTTTGCACTGTGTTTAAGCCTTACTTGGGTCCTGTGCATGTTTGTGAGTGCTTCTACACCCACTTGCATTAGTCACTTATTTTCATAATCCAAGACCAAGTACAAGCATACATTGTGCTTTTGCAATTGGCATGAAATGTAGAGATATATTCCATCATTTCGTTTATAACATGTTTATGGTAGTCTCTAAGTATGACTTTAATTCATTTGTTTCTATACAGTGAGCCTGAAACTCTTCATCGATGTTGACACTAAAATGCTGATCACCAGCAGCTCTTCACAAATAGCCAAAGGTAAGATATTCTGACTCTCAACAAGGTTAACACAAGTACAGCTCCATCGAGATATCTTGCCTAGAAAATTAAATAAATAAACCAATCCTTAAATGCTGATTATACAGTGTGTTGAGGTAAATTATTCGTGTTTCTGACAACAAGTGATTATGACAATATGGCCAAAATTCTAGTTGAAAACACTGGCAGTTCTCCACAAATAGATAACGATACACATGAATTATTTAGCTAGACCTGAGACTAGTGATTCTCTTAAAGAGCCTTTATAATGTAAGTTACCGTTCTCTATTTTGCAGTTAAAGGAAAAGAAACAAAGAAAGAGGAGCTACTATGTACTTCAGAAGAAAGAACAGAATTTTGCCAAGCAAGGGGAGACATCAGAGTCCATGGAAAATCCTCCACTGTATCCATTGTTTCATCTAAGACAACAATGTTGGAAAAAAACATGTCATGGAGTTTAAAGCCTTATGCACGGAGGGACGATGTAGATGCAATGACTCGTGTAAGAGAATGGTCAGTGAAGGCAGTAAATGCTAGCCAGAAAGCTCCCCAATGCACCCAAAATCACAACATTGCAGCTGTATTATTTTCTACTGGAGGGTATTCTGGTAACCACTTCCATGAATTCACTGACATTGTTATTCCACTGTTTTTGACTGCTAGACAATTCAATGGAGAAGTACAATTTATCATAACTGATAAACGTCCTTGGTGGATTCCAAAGCACAAACCACTTCTTAAGAAGCTTTCAAACTATGAGACTATGGACATTGATGGAGATGATCAAGTTCATTGCTTCCCAAGTGTGACTGTGGGTCTCAAACGGTATCATAAAGAGCTAAGCATTGCCCCTCAGAAGTATTCCTATTCAATGAAAAACTTCAGGGATCTTTTGAGAAGTTCTTATGCATTGAAGAGAGTTGAAGCAATGAAAATCAGAGATGGTCTACATGGGAAGCCAAGGCTCATGATTCTTTCAAGAAAAAGATCAAGATCCTTCACTAATACAGATGAAATAGCAAAAATGGCTGCGAGTTTGGGCTTTGATGTCATTGTTAAGGAAGCAGGGTGGAGCATGTGGGGCTTTGCAAATGTTGTGAATTCTTGTGATGTGTTATTGGGAGTTCATGGTGCTGGTCTCACTAACATACTTTTCCTTCCGGAAAATGCAGTTTTCATCCAAGTTGTGCCTTATGGTGGGTTTTCATTGGACTGGCTTGCCACAAATGACTTTGGAAAGCCCTCAAAGGATATGAACTTAAAGTACTTGGAATACAAAATAAGCTTGGAAGAAAGCACTCTTATACAACAATACCCGCTAGATCACATGTTTATAAAGGATCCCCCATTGGTTGAGAAAATTGGATGGGAAGAATTTAAGTCTGTGTATTTGGACAAACAAAATGTAAAGCTTGATGTTGATAGGTTTAGGCCTACATTGCAGAAAGCCTTTGAGCTATTGCATCAATAAGTACGGTTTGTCTTGTTGATCCAGTAAGCTGGAATGGGAGCTTTGAGTGTTCACAGTTAGGATCAGATCACACCTTTGAATGCAGTATTTTTTTTATTTTTTTTTTTTACTGATATTTATGTATTGTTTTTCAATAAGGTGCATACAGAACGAAGGACAAAGAAGCCACCATCTGCAACAAAGCTTCTGTTTGGAAAGGAAAATGATGTTCGAAGGACCTGAAGCGTTTTAGGCACCACGTTTAGGACATCTTGTAATGACAAACATTTTAGGCTATGTCCCGTGTTTGGCTATGTCTTGAAGATTAATTTTAGGAAATAATGGTTTTTCTTTTTTAGAAGTTCTCTTTGCAAAATAATGATAATTATTGAAGCTATTTAAAATTTTAAGTTGTTTGTTGCTGGCATTTTTTTCAGATGTGATTTTCCACGGCAAATGGCAATTAGTTATTTTACTAGCAAGTGAAATTTTAAAACTAAAAAGTGTTACTGGTACTGAAATGTAGTGACTTACATGAACTCAATTTCAAACTCTCTATAGGACAGCATGCACCTGCTACTTCAAAAAGTGGAGTTGGTGGGATAGATTGATGAGTTTTAGTGAATTTAAGGTTTAGTTCTTCCTCTGATTTTTCTGAGACAACTTATGTGGAATGTTTTTTTTCTGTAAAATAAAAATTCAAAACCTTCTCTTCCAGATACCACAAGAGCTTTTAATTTACTTCTACTGTGTTTTAGATAGCATGCAAGAATAAATTCTAATCCAAAAAATCATGGTGATACCATGAAAAAAACAGAAACAACTATTTGTTATTATACTTTCAAATAATTGATTATTTCTCTCCATGAAATTAATCTAAATACACTATACTTCTACTTATTAGTCAATAATTTTTCCTAGGTCGCTCCAGTCATATCATCATTACTGCCCCGCAGCCACCATCATCATAATAATTATAATATTTTATATCCATTTTCTGCAAAAGTTACTTTGTTGTTTAGAAAATTCACATTTGTAATAGCTCATGCAACAAAAATGTAAATGATCAAAACCACCAACTTGGGAGTTGTGGAAGGTGTTTTCGCTACATCGGCCGACCTCCGAATTCCCATTCTCCGGTGACAGACAAACAAGGTACGAAAATGAAGTATAAATAATGGAAATATGATAATAAAAGAATGACTCAGAATAAAAACATAATAGGATATTATTTGCAGTCAATTTGTGGACGAAATGACCTAAACTAAGGTAGAGTTGTTTGAACGTTGAACAAGGATAAGATATGAAAGAATCCAACCAACGTCCATTAAATTTGATACACTGCGCGAGACTATGATACGCATCATTTGGTGCCTAAGGGTTACATTGGATTTGTAAATCTGTAATTTTCTATAATTGATTCTGTTAATTGAATTGAAAGAGGCTTCGTTTGAATGGTCTCTTGTTCTGGGTTTGGGAGAGAAGAAATAGGATGGAAAGAAAGAAGTTTTTGAAAATTAGTGTATATCCCACACCTATACCATTTTACTTTAATTCAAATATTTCTTCTTTATTTTTTCTTTTCACTCTACCAAACCCACCCTTGATCTCCATTCTCTCTTCCTACTCCTTTCTTATTCTGATCAGACGATGAACTAATGCACTGTCATAAGAGAATCACTGTAGACGATTGCAGGATCCAAAAACTATACAACTTTAATATCAGTTCTATTGATTTTCTACTCGAACTGAAATTTATTGGATTAATTACCTCCCACAGTTTACAACATCAGTACCAAAAAAAATCCACCCTCAGGTGTAACAACTAACAAGCCTCGTAATAGGCTTTTGAGAGTCAAATTGATCCTCAATACATATATTCTATGTCAGCAGGCTTGATTAACTTAAAACATGTTCCTGAGCAACTACCACATCTGACTATGAATACAAATTAAAGGACACAGCTATTTCTTCCATAAAATGCCTGATCTTTTAATTCTCCCCCATTGAATTGTTGCAAGTGAATCCTCTTGAAAACTATATCTACCGCAAGAGCAGTGCAAAACGAAAGCATCAGCAGCATATGGATACAATTATTTGCTGCTTACACCTCTATCGTAAGAATTCATTTGCAAGTAGTCCGAAGCTGCTCAGCCAGCCAATCTCTGCTCTGGGAAAAATTAGCCCAAAGCAATTGTGCAAATACTCGTATTGAACTGTGCCCCAAATCTAGATAGGCTGGATGCAATCACTCTTTACAAAAACACGGGCTCTGATCTGTACCTGTCATATATTCTCTCAATAGCTCTGTACACTTGCTGTTGAAATGATGCATGGTAAGCTTTTAAAGGCAGCTCAACTCCATTTAGCACCACTAAACGAATTTTTCCTACTTTTCTTCTTGTTCTTTTTCAAAAGCACTGATGCATGGTCAATATCATCAGATGAATGGCCATCCCCTTTTAACCATAGAAGAGCCTCAGCAGCAGCAGATTTTTCTGCTAATTTTTTGCTGCTGCATGGCTGACCAACAAAATTCAACCCATTGAATACGACAGTAGAACGGAATTGGTTGTTTTTCAGCTCCTTTGTTTTGTAAGTTGGTGAATCATGTCCAGCCCTGTTAAGGAATGCTTGAAGATGATTTTTATAATTTTTACCCTCAGCTCCACCACCAGTTTTGGAGTTTGTTTCCTTCTTTGATTGTGGTAGGACCTGGCGACCAAAAACAAATCTCCCATCACAATGATCCTCTGATACCAACAATCTAACGGCTGAAAGCAGCTCACTATGCGATTGTGTTTCCAACATGGGATCCAAAAGCTGGCAAAACACGCAGAACATAAAGTAAATATTCAGGGACTTGGAAGAGAAACAGAAAATTGATGGAAGAATGTGGCTAAACACATAAATAAATCCAGAAGAAATTGACAAGTATGGATTGAACTTACTTTTTTCTGTATCAGTTCTTCCAGTTCCATCTTTAAGCTTAAGTAAGTCTTGGCTAATTCTGGTTTCATGAAAAACTCCAAATACCCTCCCAACATTTTCAGGTGACCATCCTGTCAAAAGAATCACATGCCAAAGCACAATAAGTAGTCAAAAGGAAACACCTAGTATGTGCAATCAAGAACAACAGATCCAGGGGGGAAGTGAAGAGGAAATATGGTAAGAACTTACTAGTCCACCTCTGGATACATTCCCACCAAATAAGAGAAGCACTGAATCTGATATACCAGTTGAATCCCTAAGGAATACTGAATTCACTTTCACCTTTTCATTAAACACTAACCATGGGAATGGAATTCGGGATACACAACCATTTACAGAGCTCTACACCATGCAGCACCAAAATTTTAAAATTTAATGATTAAATATTCCCCCAATTAAAACTTGGTCATTAGAATACATGGATTGTCAAAAACATCAGATATTTGAAGAGAAACTTACAGAATACAAAAGAACCTGACCATCCTCCATTGTTTTCAGCGCTATTGACTTATCTTTGTTCTGCATAACAAAATTTGTACAGCCTCACATAAAAAATAATTACACAATAAAACTGCAACATCTTTATAAATAAAACATGACAATATTACGGAAATATCAATTTACAATTTTCGTAATGCTAAATTTAACAAATATCAATTTACGTCCACCTAATTGCAATGTAATGGTTATCTCCCCGGGGTTAATCCTGCAGTTGGTATGGCAATACTCTTTCATTTTTGTTGATGTAACATTAGATTTGATGAAATGATATACTTTTGTTGCTTGTTGATAAGGATTAGAGGATATGATGTGGCATTGATAGAAAAGTGTCATATCAACAAACCATTAAGGGAACTTAACTGCATCACTTTGAAAACACAGAGCATAGTTGCATATGACATGATAAAACAAAATTGAACTTTGACAAAACAAAGGGGAGCAAAATTGTAAGTCAGCCCATGTGGTTCATTCATGTCCTTGGGTGTGTGTTACACAAGTATGTTACTTCCATGAAGATGCCAAAAATAGAAATAGAAAATGGGTTCTGAAGATGGGCACACACAACAGATATAACCATAAAGTAAATAAATAGAAGTGAAAACTAAAAAAATTGAAGTAAGAAACAAATTGAAAGGACTAGTAGAGTTGATTACCACAACAGAGGATATTCCAGGAAACAAACCAGCACAGATGACTGCTCGGAGTAGATGCTCTTCATGACTCCATGTATTGTAGGTTTCAGAATTGTTATTGACCATACCAATATCTTTGAGCAAATAAAAGAATTGCTTTCGAAGAGAGTCAATGGCCCTAAGTGTCTGAGAAGAAAGAAAATTTCGCCAACAGTACTCGTAACCAGCTTGCTGTGCTTCAGCATCTCTCCAACCCTCGTAAGCCCGGATGAGTGCAAGATGATCACTATAGGCACGAGCAGCTAATTGGGCTTTGGCAGACTCTGCAAGCTGCATAAAACATAGACAGTATACAATTAAATAAAAGCCAGGCTCCTCTCTACTTAACAGACTTTTAACATACTGATTATGATTTACGTGATCCAGGCTAGTAATGAAGGCAGAGCACCAGCATTTTTAATATTAAAAATGAACCATTATAAGCACCTAAAAAAGATAAATATGAAGTCATCTTTATTCAATGGTATCAAGTATCAACCAATACAGAGTGCATGCTTGATAGGTCTACAAATTTGTTATAGTTTACTTCCAATCATAATACTCTTGAAAATAACTGGTCTCACTTGATACCATCAAAACTTATAAAATCCACCACCATTTCTATCAAGAATACATCCCAAGTTCAGCAAACAAAGAAAAGTCAGGGAGGAGGAAATATCAGCAGTGATCATAACAAAAACTTACATCCTTCTTGTCAGACGGCATCACAAATGGATCTCTTACACTAAGACCAGCAACAACAGTCATTATGGGATCCAAACACTTGAAGATTGCTCCCAAAATGAGCATCTTGCCAAGTTTGGGCTCCACAGGAAGCATTGCCAATTTGTGCCCTGAAAATTAGCATTTCAATATCAGCAGTAGCTCTGGAACAAATCAAAATAATATGTTATAAAGGCTTGGAAAAACCAATGACGAGCAAATTCTTTTCATAAAAAAATGGCAAGAGAAATAGAGAACACGATGCAGTAGTCGTTTTACCTAAAACTGTTAAATTTTCATTCTCATCTAAGGCCCCAATAATCTTCAAATAATCAATAGCATTTTGAACCTGCAGAATAAAATTAATTGACAACATAACAAATTGAATAAAACAACACTGATGCAGGATGCAGAATATCACAAGTTCAACACATACAATTCACAGGAAATATTTAAATAACCACTATATTTGAAAGCAAGCTCCAGAAACATGCTCAATGAATTTTACCGATAGAGGCTCTGGTGGCTGTAGAGCTCTAGATAAAAACTCAGAGATGCTTCCAAGTTGTAGAGTTTTGATTTGCAGACATAAGGACTGCAAAGGTGTTCTCAAAAGCTCTGGCAATTGATAATCAGCAAAAGCATCATAAACACATCTGGGATAAAGATGGTAGCATTCACCAGGCTGAACACGACCAGCCCTTCCTCTTCTCTAAGAAAAGAAACGAAAATTTATAAGCGACCAGGTAATCTAAATGTTTAATAGAAAAGAAAATCTGAGAAAGAAAACATTATGAAGCTGTACATTAACAAGGGAGTCATACATGGTAGTTTAACTACTTTAGAAAATGTAGGTCAACTTGATAGCAACAACAATTACATGTGAACAATCATTCATAGTCCAATTTCATAAATCCATCAAAAGTACTGAGCATGAGCATCTGATTTCAATTGACACATTACTACAATCTAAAATTATTAAAGAAATATATATATATCTTAACAAGACTAGATAGATTACACAAATATTGTTGATATTCTGATCTGTATAGCATATAGATATAGATAAAGAAAAACAACATATCTTGTGTATCACACACGACAAACCACAATCTAAACATTCACATTTGTTATTAACCTAATAACATAAGCTCAAGTTCTATATATAGAAAAAACTTCACCCTTTATTAAAAAAAACAACTATATTTCCAATGAAACAACAGTCAAGCCTAATCTGATTTGGCTATATATCCAAAACTGAATTTCCAGTAAAACTATTTGGAGCAAGGTCTTCAAATGGTTTGTGCAAAAGTTTTCTTAGGTATTCGGTATTCCTCTAACCCCTTTAGTTCGAATATCTTCCATTCGAAAAGAACAGGAAAATTAATTCTCAAACAATTCAAATCCACAAAACTAAGTTGAACAATCACAAATACCTGCCGGGCAGCAGCTTTTGAGATCCAAGATGGAAGCAAACAAGGAGTGTTATTTAATGCGTCATATGATGTTTCTTTTGCTTTTCCAATGTCAACCACAAAGACAACATCATTGATGGTAATACTAGTCTCAGCCATGTTAGTTGCTAGAACAATTTTCCTCACCCCTCCTTCAGGATTTTCAAATATCAACCTCTGCAGAAGAGGCAAATCGAACAAAACAAAATTTATTATATACATTATTGAAATGCATAAATATGAATAGAAATATATGGTGAAATAGATATGTGATTTATTATATCCAGCATGGAAATTTAATTGCTTCAAAATTAAAAGAAATCTCCTCCCCTAAGAAAAAAAATTGCATTAGCTCCTTTAAATAATCAATTACTGCAGCAAACCAAGAAAAATTGGAAAAGTTAAATTCATGTTTGAAAAGACTTTCTGAAATCTTGTTTTCAACTTTCTTATTAGAATGTCTTTCATTTTCTCAAGCAAACTAAAGAAGTGTTCTCAGAAACCAATAATGAAGCACCCATCTTCAGCAGAATATACTTAATAACAATCACTTCAGAACTATTATTTCCAATATTGAAGAAAATTAGCTATTAGATATCTTGAATTAAATTGTAAACTAGATACCGAAAAGCACTATCTACTGTGGTTACTAAGATAATCAGTCTTTACTAGCAAGATCACCTGCTCAGAGCTGGCCATGGAGCCATGGCATGAAAGAAGCAATACTCGGCTCTGATCACCCAACAAAGGATGAGCTTGAAGTTGATCCTTCAAAGAGTTTATATCATCCCAACCAGTCATAAAAACTAAAACAGCACCTGGCCTTTCATTCTTAACAATGTGGCAAAGCACATGTTCAATAAGGTTAAAACCAATTGAGTCAGGGCACCAGCAGGACAACGAATCTCGAGTGCGTAGGCTATACCCCTTAAATTCTGCAACTTCTAAAGCATCCTATGCAAAATCAGAGAAGAAAACAGAATTAGCCAAAAATTACAGACCGGCAAAGCTTTCCAGCTCAATTTGTGTACCTCAACAGCAGAAGCAATCTGGCTCTTTCTTTTTCTGAAAGCTTGAGCTTGCTTCTGCATTTTCCATGTTTTCTCTTGACCATAGTCATCAATTTGATTACAAGGTGTCAACCGATATCCAGTCCTTTCCAGAATATCCTCAAGAAAATGTGCTCGAACTGGAAATGTAAAACCCTAGAAAGTGCACAGGTCCCCAAAATATTAAAATAAAATAAGTTTATCATATCTTTCATATCATCTGTAAGCAAATGTATATCGATTTGTCAAAGCAACAAAATGTGAAATTGCACGTAAAAACAACTTCAAAAATACAAGGGTAATATGCCAAAGAATACCAACCAAAGCTTTTTAAGTGGCTTAACTGCTAAAATACATAGATTTTCTTATTGAGAGCTTAAAAAATTGTTTATCACAAGATAAAAATCACCATGTCCATAAAAATGGCATATAATGGGTCATTAACAAGTTCATCATAAAATCACATCAGAACAAACATTCCAACTTTGGAAATAGGATGATATGATAAAACATATTAGGGTGACAGCAATTGAACTTTAACGTAGATTACAGAAATAAGTATCCTGAACTTACAGGAATATGCATAGTTGGAGCACCATTAAAGTATGAAGAAAAAAGCTCGGCATTTAAGGTAGCACTCATCAAAATCAACCTCAAATCAGGACGATGAGGGAGAAGATCCTTCAGGACAATGAGAAGAAAATCTGACATGGGAAAACCAGGGGTAAGTATCATATAAAATAGAAAATTGAAGTAAAACAGTTATTTAGCTACCTTCGTTCATTCCACGTTCATGAATTTCATCAACAATAACATGAGTTACACCTTTTAAATTCCTATCCACAAGCAGTCTCCGCAATAATACACCTGTGGTGCAAAAAAGAAGACGAGTATCTCTCCCTTTCATACCCTCCAGACGAACTTTGTATCCAACCTTTCAGAAGGAAAAACAAGCAAAAAAAATTAAGTTAATCAACATAAATATAAGCTAAAGTACTTCAAGCATCAACAAGCTGAAAAGGTCCACAAACTAACAGATTCTCCCAATTTCTCCCCACGTTCTGCTGCAACTCTTTCAGAAACAGACATAGCAGATATTCTTCTAGGCTGAGTACAAATGATGTTACATACAGCTCCACGTGCAGCTTCAGTCTGAGATTCTAATATGTATTGAGGAAGTTGTGTGGTCTTACCACAACCAGTTTCACCTGAGACAACAACGACCTGCAAATTTTCATTTATGATACCGCTTAATATAAATTATCATTCAGCACGCAAACATATTGAGACTCATGGTCTCGACAAGAAATAAATTTGCAAAAGAAAATATTACTATGTATGTTACCCTTTTTTTATTTTGTAGAAGTAAAACAAATCATTGAAGGAAAGTAGTAATAAATTAGAAATCACAGAGGGTACCATTTTTCCTTTTTCACCTGATTCTGTGAAATAACTCTCAGAAATGCATCCTTCTCTTTGAAAGCAGGAAGACTTCTACGAAATTCAAGCATCTTTTTCCCTTCAGGAGACTCCTATAGATAAACCAGCATCTGTTACAATTTCTTTAAAGGATAAAATAATAACAAAGGACATCTAAGTACAGAAAATTCCATTGCTAGGAAAGATCAATAAACAGCTTCCATCATGATGTATAATTGTCAGAAGCCAAATAACATGAAATACAACTATCAAAATCTAGATTCTAGACTATTCAATCATTGCCATTAATCAGCAAGTTAGAATAACTGCAATCAAATAACCATATTACCCTAATTGATTTAATATGTCAACAGCTTTGTTATTCATCAAAAATCTATTGCCAAATTAAAAGATACAATTGATGTGATAAAGATCAAGGTTGAGCCATATGCCCATTTTTAAAAATTTACAATGCTATATATATGCACAAGAAACACGGCTGCACTATAAATTTTTTACAATTTATAGCTTTCATAAATTTACACCCACACTATGAATGGGACTAAGGTCAATATACTGAAATACAAAATTGCTGAAATGCCAGCTGAGACTATAACAGCAAATGAAATGTACATCAGACTAGGAAGGCAAATAAACCTGCCAATCATGTTGGCGATGAAGCAGTTGCAAACTTTTTCGTTGAAGCATTTTCTCCTTGACAACACTATTATGGGTCATGGGCTCTAGCTGTTCATTCATTCCTTCATTGGCTGGGATGTTTCTAGAATCCCTTGATTTATGCAAGGAATCATTCAAAGAACCCCACTTGTTTCTAGCCTTTTGCGAAAGATGGGCAAGGAGATGAGCATCTACTTCTTTATGAACACCAAGTGGTAAGACTACCTGCACAAGCACAGAAAAAACAATCAATCAGGCTACATGTTATAGAAGATACAGCATTTACCAAATATCACAATTTTATAATATTAAAACTGTAAAGAAAGCTGTTATCTGTTGACAACCACTGGCACTGATTGGTGCTTGGCATTATGCTCAAAATTTAACATGGGGATTGGAATTGAAATAGGGACACTAAGGAACCGTTTGATTTGAGAAAATGTTTTCTGTTTTCACTTTTAATTACAGTAAGGACCCCCCCCCCCCCCCCCAAAAAAAATTCCCACCATCACCATCACTAACACATCTAAACTGTAATTCTAAAACTTAACGTCCAATTGCATTGTTGGATAAGGCAAGGCATCCTCTAAAAGTGGTTTCTTCACCCAAAATTGTCGGTTCGCCCAATTCATTTTAGTTAATCAAGATATTGAAAAGCAATAAATACCTCTCTTTGCGGACGCTTATCATCCAAATCAGGGCGGTAATTTGGCAAAGGCGCCTTGCTAAACACAACAACTCTTGCATACTGCCGGCTGCAAAAGTAAAAATCATTAGTAAAATGTAATAAATGGAGAAAATGCAGACTAAAGTGAAAATGGTATAGCTACCTATACAAACCCATCCTGGAAGCTAAAGTGGAAAGTTGCTCGAAATCACGACGGTCCTTCTTCTCCCTGGACACCACTTCTTGGTCGTCTTTGTTGCGCATAAGCATGGTGAGCTTCCATCTCCACTCGTCAATGTTCTCGTGAGTTGACTCACCCTGAGAATAATCAACACATTAAAAAAATAAAGGAATGGAAGCAAGTGAGCTTAAAGGAATGGAAAGTGAGGAACCAGTTGTTGGTTGTGAGAGGGAGAGGAGGCGAATTCAACATCGGATTCGTCACTGGAGACATCCTGGTAGGCGAAACGACCGTAGGTGGAGCTACGTTGGTGCCAAAACGGCAACTTGAGGGTCCTCTGGCGCGTGTTCTTGACGACTGGAAGCGCGAAGGAGCATGAGTGATGGCGGAGGCGAATGGCGGTGGGGTGAAGAGGAATGGAGGGAAGAGAAGGTCTAAGAGGAGTGGAACGAAGGCGCGACATGGCTATGAATCTGATGAAGCCCTGAAATATGCCGGAATATGCCATAGTCATGGTGATGGTGGTGACTGCTGTGCCTCAGACTGAAAGAGAGGATGCACTGCGCAGACACACGCACTTTTGCATCCCTAACCCCCACGCTATTTATATCTTATCTTTTGTTATGTTACATTAAATCAAAATTTAACTGCAAATAAAACTACTATTTTTACTGCGATAAAAATGTACAATACCTTAATACATAGGATATTTATCACAAGTTTCTTAACTTTTCAGCTTATCAAATTTTACCTCACGAAGTAGTATGTGTTTGTAATTAAATTATTTTGGATTGGATTAGCTTCTTTTTCTATGTTGATAATTGAGTTATTATTGTCGTTAAGCAAAATTAAGCACGCTAGGCATGGTTCACAGACAATCTAATCCCTTATATTTTATATTAATAAAAAAAAAAACCTCTGTTAACAACGCCACACACACATAAATAGCAACAAATTTTTCATTATTTTTATTATTTTTACTCACAATATGAGTAAAAAAAAGTTTTATTTTTTCATGCTATTTATTTATACATGATTTATTCAATTAATGTTGATTTAAAATTTATAATAAATTTTATTGTAAAATCAAATATTTTTGTTTTAATATAAAAAAATCAAATTTATTATTATGCAAAATTATATATGTTAATTTTTATTTATTTAAATTCACTAAGTAATAGAAAATTCTAAACTATCACAAAAGTTTGAATTTCTTTTTTATTTAACAGAAAAAGTTTGAATTTATTAGTATTTAATATTATTTATACAATTTTTATTTTATTCTAAATTATAGTAATAAGCAAACTTAAAAAATTGTGAAGTAAAAACTTAAAAAATTAAAAGAATTCTCATCTTATTTTTGTTTCATTTAATTAAATAAGAATCTAATTCTATAAAAAGTACTCCAATTTTCGATTCTTATAAACTATTTTAAATTGATAAACAGAAAAAACAAATTATTTAGAAAAACCAAAAATAGAACAGGCAAACAAAACCCCTAGACTTGGCTAGAAAAAGGGAAACGCAAAACCCCACTCCTTCAACTTACTCTGAAGTAACCAACGCAACCACATCACTCTTTCTTGCTTTCCTCCTCCCTCACACTCTTTTTTCAAATCTAGGGTTTCCTCCTTCTGCAACCATCAATGGCGGCAATCGCGGCTCCCCAACACCGATCCTCGAAGACAGAGTCCTACGTCGACAACAAGCGCAAGGAGGACATCCGCCATGCCAACATCGTGGCCGCACGCTCAGTCGCCAACGCGGTTCGCACCAGTCTGGGCCCTAAGGGCATGGACAAGATGATCTCCACCTCCTCCGACGAGGTCATCATCACCAACGACGGCGCCACCATCCTCAACAAGATGCAGGTCCTCCAGCCCGCCGCAAAGATGCTCGTCGAGCTCTCCAAGTCCCAGGACTCCGCCGCCGGCGACGGCACCACCACCGTCGTCGTTATCGCAGGCGCCCTCCTCGATCAGTGCCTCCTCCTCCTCTCCCACGGCATCCACCCCACCGTCGTCTCCGATGCCCTCCACAAGGCTGCCGTCAAGGCCGTCGACGTTCTCACCGCCATGGCCGTCCCCGTCGAGCTCTCCGACCGCGACTCCCTCGTGAAGTCCGCCAGCACTTCCCTCAACAGCAAGGTCGTCAGCCAATACTCCACGCTCCTCGCTCCCCTCGCCGTCGACGCCGTTCTTTCCGTCGTGGATGCCGCCAAGCCCAACATGGTCGATCTCCGCGATGTCAAGATCGTGAAGAAGCTCGGCGGCACCGTCGACGACACCGAGCTCGTGAAAGGTCTCGTCTTTGACAAGAAGGTCAGCCACGCCGCCGGGGGACCCACCCGCATGGAGAACGCCAAGATCGCCGTCATCCAGTTCCAGATTTCGCCGCCCAAAACCGACATCGAACAGAGCATTGTGGTGAGTGATTACTCTCAGATGGATAGGATTCTAAAAGAAGAGCGTAGCTATATTCTCAGCATGATTAAGAAGATCAAGGCCACTGGTTGTAATGTGTTGTTGATCCAGAAGAGTATTTTGAGGGATGCTGTTACTGATTTGTCCCTGCATTACCTTGCAAAAGCTAAGATTTTGGTCGTTAAGGATGTGGAGAGGGATGAGATTGAGTTCATTACCAAGACACTGAATTGTTTGCCCATTGCTAACATTGAGCATTTTCGCACTGAGAAGTTGGGTTATGCTGATCTTGTTGAAGAGTTTTCTCTTGGGGATGGGAAGATTGTGAAGATTACGGGTATTAAGGAGATGGGGAAGACCACCACTGTGCTTGTACGTGGTTCTAATCAGCTTGTGCTCGATGAGGCTGAGCGGAGTTTGCACGATGCTTTGTGTGTTGTTAGGTGTTTGGTTGCCAAGAGGTTTCTCATTGCCGGCGGTGGCGCCCCTGAGATTGAGCTCTCCAGGCAGCTGGGTGCCTGGGCTAAGGTGTTGCATGGGATGGAGGGTTACTGTGTGAGGGCATTCGCGGAGGCGCTTGAAGTTATTCCCTATACTCTGGCTGAAAATGCTGGTTTGAACCCGATTGCCATTGTTACTGAGCTGAGGAATCGTCATGCACAGGGTGAGATAAATGCTGGAATAAATGTGAGGAAGGGTCAGATTACCAACATCTTGGAGGAGAATGTGGTGCAGCCCCTGCTTGTGAGCACCAGTGCGATCACCTTGGCGACAGAGTGTGTGCGGATGATTTTGAAGATTGATGATATTGTAACTGTGAGGTAGAGTTGATTGAACAATGACGAATTTGGAGAGAAACTGAATCATCCATTATCTTTTCTTTTTGTCTTTCGTGCTTTAATTTATGTTGGTAGTTTATGTTCTTTCTAGCTACTTTGGTTAAGTTATTTTGACTTTGGCTGCTGCTGTTGTTTACAATTTTGAATGTCCTCATGGATTGTGATGCTTGCAAGTCATCAGATTCAAAAGTGTTGGGAGTTTATCAATAGTTGATACTTTTTATGAGCACCACTGCTTCAATTGTGTTCATGCATTTTCCTTACCTTAGTCCTTAGCCATACTTGTATATCCTGTGTCTGTATGTGACTTTGAGTGGAATGGTTGCTAATTAAAAGACGTAATTTTAATATCCTGTATGTGACTTTGATTGTGTTCGTGGAATGATGGAATATCCTTAATTTATAGTTGAAGTTTTAATTCTGATGATGCGATGGAATGTGGACGTCTTTGCTTTGGAGAATCCATTAGTTGCTTAATGTGTAACACTGTAATGTAAAAATCATATGGCCGATGTGATGCTCTTTCTTCAGGGAGGTTTTGTTTTAGATCCTTGTAGACATAGGTTTCTTTAATACATGTATACTGTACTGTCTGTACAACTTGTACAGGACTTTAGTAAATCCTTTTACTAATATGATAATAATAATTAAACTAATCTTTGCCTTAAAAAAAAATCAAATTTTGGGGAATCTAATATTAGAGAATTTTTATAAATTAGTTTATACATAAATTAACTTTAACTTACAGACATTTTTCTTTTCTTATTTTCTTGTCAAACTACTTGTGAAAAAGTTTATCCAAGCAAATGCCTAGTCTTCTGCCATCCATTTTTATCAGTAAAAGAATAATGTGCCAGTTTTAAGTTTGGTATCTTCCACTGATGGCTAACAAAATGTCTGCACAACAAATACAGAGCCACCCTTTTGAATAAAGAGAGATATGACAAGCCAACTCCCTGAAGTGGTCAAACACAGTTGAACGAATGAACTGAATTGACTTTGTATTTGCATATTGTAGGGATTATTTTATCTTACAGATTGTGCATGTAGGCAATTAATTTATCTTACAGCTACCTTTGAAAATTCAAATCGCACCGTCGTCTTCCCAGCGTAGAGCAAAGCAAACAAGTCAGCCGCCTCATACGGCTCCTCTAGGGATGGAGGTAGGCCCAGCCCAAGCTTGTGCGGTTAAGGTTGTTGTACACGACCTCATCAAAAAAGAATGAAGTCATCAATCAATGGCATGAAGGAGTTAAATCAGGAACAGAAAGACTTTCAAAGCAAAGGCATGAAGGCAGGATAAATACCTTTACTAACCAGCCAAACCCGCCACCTCATGTGCCAAAGTCAAACGGTTGTTCTTCCTTCCCCGCTCCCTACAAGCTATCAGCGCTGTCTTAGATTGAACGTCGACTTATCTTATTGCCGTTCAATCTCTAAGGCGGGTTTACGCTGAGAACGGAATAGTGTTCGAATCATACATCCACTCAGAATGCCGAGGATCCTCAGACGAGATCCTATACTAGGTTCCACGGGATTCATCAGGACACTGGCTTAATCGTTCTAGCGGGTTACTGGACAAGACTGTATTGGCAATACCGGAACATGCCGCGTTGGCTAGAAGAGAGGGATTAGTCCCCCTCCAACACTGACTTCTTAGTCGAGTAGTTCTCTTTCTCCTTAGTTTCGGTTTAATCTTAGGTGCGAAGAGAAAGATCTCTTTTTTATGACTTCCACTTATCTATCGATCCCGGCCCGGAAAAGTGACCGACCAGGGCCCTCTTTTTGAATGAAAGAAAGGAAGGAAAATGTTTTCCATTGAAAGTTGATGCTGAAAAGTGATAAACATCACCTATCAGCTACGTGGTGTTTTAAAAATGGTCTCAAAAGGAATATCATTTTGTAGAAGCTTTAACAGTCAACCCTTTCGAAATATAGTGTCGAACAAGTAGGTGTAACCGTTGAGTTCTATGGTGGCGAGCTTAATGGAATAAAGGAGGAATCCGTTTTTTTATAACTTTTATAAGGGCTAAAATCATCGAGCATACTATAAACAAATTGAAGTGTTTGGATCAACATTTGGAGAATTGATTTGAGATCATCGTGATTTTAAGGTAATGTAATTTTGTTTGGATGATATAATTAGAAATTTTGATTTTTCACATTGAATGATGTTTGGAAAGTAGTTACCAGAATTGATTGAGTGTGTAATTATTAAAATGGTTTTTTTGTGAATCAACCCAATTGTTTTTATCTGTATTAAAAATGGGTTGTAGTTGTTTGTAGATGTCTTTTGTTTTTATCGATTTATTTATATTGATATTGATATATAAATTATAAATTATTTTATCAAAATAGATTATTAATTTAAAAATAAATAGCTAAGTTTGTAACAATATTTTTTATTTACAATTAGTGTATGTATGAGAGAATGATTGCTGCCACACATGCATTATTATGCCTTTCCTGGGTTTGGATAATTAGCAAATCAAGGAAATTAAAATTAAAATACAATGCCTTACAACTGAATTCACTTCATTTTCCAAATGCTTTGGTTGGATAAAATAATTTAAATTCTTTGTATTTTAATTCCTATTTGGACAGAATAATTCAATTTCTATCAAATGCAACATTTAATTTAAAATATTTATTTTATACAATAAAATTTCAATATTTTTTTTATCAAAAATAAACATTAGTCAATTTTTTTAATATTTAATAATTTAACAATAATTTTAATATAGACAATATTTAATAATTTAACAATAATTTTAATATAGACAATATTTAATAATTTAAAAATACAAATATTTTAAAAAATTAATTTATACATGTGAATATTCAAATTTAATTACACTTTAAGAATAACAAAAGTTTGAAGATAATCTAGTAGTTGAATAGTAACAAATATGCCATTACAGATAATCCGAAGGAATTCTGATACAATGTCAAAATAAGGTATAACTCTAGCCATGATAGAATCCTTCAATCTACTTCCACCAAAACCATTTTGTTAAATTGCAAGAATCCTGTGTCTCTTAAAGCACCATTACTTACATACAAAACTAAGCAACTAACCATCTGTTTCTACATCGATAGGTTATGCTTTCCAAATGATATCTTGCAACCCAGCAGATAGATCCTTGTAGAACTGCAAACATTAACAACCCATTCCATACTCAAGCTTATAAACAAGGAAAATTATTTATTATAAGAAAAATATATCCTTGTTCATTAAGGTTTATAGAACGCACCTTATGAAATGCCAAAAGTTTTATGATGATATTTGCATGATTCCATAAAGTAAAGTGATTCTTAAAGCAAGTACTTGTTAATAGTACATATTGCAGGTTAAACAAAAAGAGATAAAAAAAAGAAGACAAGGATTGTTTTCTTTTTTCTTTTTAAATTTCAGTACAAATCAAATTGCATACACAGTTGCCAACACCAAATTCCTACTGCAGAGCAGAAGTCTTGCTATAAAGGATATTTTTTTATACATATTCAGCTAAACCTTCACAAACTAAAGAAGGACCGCTTAGATTCCAGTTATTAGATTGGAATTCGATAGATGATCTCAAATTCAAAGTTCATGTTTCAACCCAAAACCCGACTTTGAAAGAAAATATGGGTGTTAACAGTTGAAATAGTGAAACTAGCACCTAACACCACAGAAGCACAATTCATTATAGACTTGATTAATTATAACTAATGTGGAACATATGGATCACTGTTCTCCTTCTCATGAATTATTAAAATTAGTATATTTAAAGGAAGCAAGTTAAAAGCAATTAAAGGACATGAATAAGACACGACAATCAACCTACTCAAGCGAAATTCACATGATAAAAATAAATTTTAGTCAATTAATGGTCGGTTTAATTTCCTAAATGATAACAAGTACTAATTTTTTTGAATATGATCCTCCTAAAGTGACTAATGACCCTCCTAAAATTCATTTTAGCTTTTTTCAATATGCTAAATGGGAAAGCTAATAAAAAAAAAAAAAAGCAAAATGGGAAAGGTAATCAAAATAACCTAACATAAGGATTACAGGCCATTTAATAAGATTAACCTATCAAAAGCTCTTATTTGATAAGCACTCCATTAAGTTGTTTATCCAAAAGTGTCCTTGATCATACAAGAACAGTTTGTAAAATAGACCGAAGCTACAATGTGAATACTGACAAAAGTTTACAGAACATGTATCATAACAGTTAGAAAAGTAGAGTTTCTCAAACCATGGTGCGACTATGTTTACTAAAACAGAAAATAGTTTACCTTTTGACTGAATCCCTTGAGACTTGAGAGTTACCCTCAAAAAAATCAAGAGTAGGATGTTTGACAAAGTATTCCTTCCATTCACCATAAATTTTTCTCAATACATGAATACTTGCATCAAGGTTATCCATTTAAATGACCCTAAGTCCTGACAAGTCTGCATTAGATAAATTTAATAGCTTATGCAGTGTACTAAGTTAAGATAGGAAAAACCATTAGCAACTGAGGGCTCTTTTTCTTAAAAAAATAATCTATACTTTTAATCTCCAATTTTTTACATAGCTCCACCTAGGTTGGAATCTTTAAAACATGAGTTGATTGAATCAAACCAACTTAGTAGCTTCAGTCAGTGGGTAGTTACAGGATATGAGCATATTTTATAATATTTAAAAAAATTATGCAATGAATCCAATCAGAGTAAGAAGTGCCAAATGCAAATAAGCAAACTTCCACCATTATTTTAAGTAACAATTTCTCGCTAGGGACAGAAGAAGAAACAAATTACATGAGTTAAAGTCTCTACCTTGACTTGTGTATTAGAATCTATAACCAGTCAAGATTTCTCTCCCCAAGCCAACAGCTGCAGCTAACAGGACATTAGAGAGATCAATTAGATATTGACAAAGACATGTATCTGGATTTTAGTAATATCTATTGACTTGTGTATTAGAATCTATAACTCGTAATATGATATTAGTAATTTTCCAGAAAAAAAAAAAAAAAAA
>PYAF01001714.1:726897-777380 GCA_007407185.1 Glycine tomentella | reverse complement strand
TTTAAAAAAAAAAATCAGTATAAAAATAACAGAATGAGAAATCTGACACGAAATGGGTGAAGGGGAAAATGAAAAATCTGACACTTAAATCTGAAAATTAATTCTTCCATGATGCAGAAGTAACCCAGGGTAGCTTCAACCCGAAATCGATTTTCCCATGGTGAATCATGTTCCACAAAAAAGCAAAAATCATGGTCTTACAATTTTTCCACGTTTGACCATAACTGACGCACGTTTAGGGGATTAAGATGGTCTTACATTTTTCCCACGTTTGACCATAACTGACACACGTTTAGGGGATGATGATGTGCATCCAAACACCGTCAAAGTTTGAGATGACGCTGGATTAGAGACCGGATACCCTTGAACAAAAAGTTTCAGTTTTTTTCTTTCACCATTGGCACCAAGCCATTCATTCAGAATCTCCATGGTTATATTATCAGGACTGCATGCATCTATAATCATTCTGTCCATAAGTTCAAATGCTTTTCGCAACATTTTCTTAGTCCGAACTCCTTTAAGAATAGCATTACACGTGGTTGTATTAGGTCGAACCCCCTTTTTTTTCATGTCATCCATCAAAGCTAAAGCTCTTTCTACATTGTTATTCTTGCACAGAGCATCTATTAAGATGTTGTAAATCAGTGTTGGGAGGAACCTTGGATGTAGAACACATTTCCTCAAAAATCTTCATGGCCTTATCAACATTCTTCTTTAACCAATATCCATCTATTATTGCTCCATATGTGACAGCAGAGGGCTCAAGACCCTCTTTAATCATCCTTTTCATCACCTTGCGAGCAGTTGCAAAGTCTCCAATTTTAGCAAGGTAGGAAAACCAAAGTGTTATAGGTGGCAACATCAGGCTTAACTCCAGTTTCTTCAATTTCGTTAAGCATTTCATAAACTCTTTCCAGTTTCTCCTTCTTACAGAATCCACTGATGAGGACATTATAGCAGGCTAAATCAAGACTAAACCCAGCCTGTTTCAACTTTGAAACAACAGTTCATCCTTCCAGCAATGCTTAAACCAGATATAAGACTATAGTAAACAATAGCATCTGGATAGCATCCAGAACTTAACATCTCGTCAAAATATTGCATGGCTTTATCAATATTGTTCACTCCACAGAATGCAGATATCAGCGCAGTGTAAGTAACAGTATTTCCCTTCCACCCCTTCCCTTTCATCTCGTTGAAAAACTCAACTGCACTGCAGATCTTCCCATGTTTGCACAAACCATCAACCAATGAATTGAGGGTGACCACACTTGGCTGTACTCCTTCCTCAATCATCTGACTAAATAGCTCGCGATCCTTACCAATGTTACCAGCTTTGCAGAACCCATTAATCAAGCAATTATATGTAACAGCATTTGGCTTACATTGCTTCTTTGTTTTCATCTCTTCAAATAAGCTCAAACCATGCTCCTCCCTCCCAACTTTACAAAGCCCGTCTATCAAACTATTTCTCAAACCATGCTCTTCTAAGTTTTCTATGCAGTTCTCTTTTTAGAGAGATGATAAGGTATAAAAAAAGATTTCTCTAGCTGGTGTGCAGAGTGCTATCAAAATAGAGAGAGGGGGGGGGGGGGGGTGGTGGAATGCTGATTCAGTCAATGGATGAGACTACATTGGTAAATAGTATGCATTTTTCATTTGCATGCATTTCATTATAAGAAAATGAAATGAATGTTTTATATAGCACCAACACATATTAGTCACTTGATTTCCATTTCCAACTCTGTGATAGTATTGGCCAACTATTATTTACTTAGATATTGCTTTTTGTATCAATTGAAGACACAAAAACTTTGAACATGTATTGGAAAAATCAAGTTATTTTAGGATATATCTATTACCAAGTAGTTGTTGATATAGACCTAATGACATCGATCGATCGATTGATTTATATATAGTTGGTGGAACAAAGCTTGGTTACCATATATTTTGGTTGTATACCCATACCAAGTGAAATACATTTTACTAAATTATTAGGAGCACTAGAAATTAAAAACAAAACCATGTGTGTAAGTAAAGAATTGTAATCGAGTTCTATATATTTTGTTTTTGGAATGGGATTGTTACATAGTTATCTAAGTTTTGTTTTTTATGAGTCAAGAAAATTGGACCTTGTAAAATTATTTTAGTGACGGGTAGAATTTCTAGTATAAATGGTAAAAGTAATATGGCGGGGTAAACTGGTAATGCATAAACGGGTACATTTGAAAGTCATTATAATTTGATTGTTGTAAAATACTACATCATTATCAAGCATAATTTTAATAGCCCTTAGTTTCAGGTTTGAGTTTTGTTTAATGACACAAATTAAGGAATTAAAAGAGGATTTTTTTATTAGAAATTATATGGAAGCGCATTTTTGTGCATTCCAATAAAATACTTTATTTTTTTCTCTTTTACTTTCTTAATCAGTGTTCTAAGGGTGTCTTAACATACCTTGTTTAATTTTTTTTTCTTTTGTATTATAGTTTGCTACAACATAATAAGTAATTCCAAAGGTTACATAAACGGTTAATATTGCATTGCCCTTCGATGTAAGTGCTTGTTGATTATGTTATTTCTTGACTGGTGTTTGCAAAATATAACTATAAGAATTTATGGTTGATAGGTACTGTCCAACAGGGACGGCGAAGCACATCATTTGTTGATAATAAGTGAAAATGGATATTTGAAAAATAATGTAGCTTTAACTATTTAGTCTAAACAATGAGTTTATGATTATGTATCTAGGTGTATGTGAATTATACAATTGAAGTGATACAAACTTACAAATTAACTTTGGTTTTTTCACCCAAAAATCCTTATTGCTTACATGTTAACATGACGTATATTTAGTCTTTCATTTATATTGTATTAGGTGTATGTAAAATTATTTTTCACCCAAAAATAGTGTAGCTTTTATTAGCTAATTAGTGTAAACAATGAGTTTATGATTCTTTATCTAGGTGTATGTAAATTATACAATTGTAGTATAAATTTACAAATTAACTTTGATTTTTCACCCAAAAATCCTCATTGCTTACATGTTATACATTATGTATATCAAGTCTTTCATTTATATTGTATTAGGTGCATGTAAATGTCGAAATTTTGTGTTGCACAAAGCTCCAACACCATTGTTAGCTATTTAGATTCAAAATGTAATTATTTTTTTTTTTATCAGATCTTGAGGCTGCCTCAGTTTTTTTGGAAATATATTTTTATTTTCAGATACATTTTCAAAAGGTTATGAAAAAAGTTTATTATTTTAAAATAAATTAATTCATAAGTGTAAATGTTTCATTTTTATATTTCCCCCTTTCGAGGTGGTGAGGTGTTTGGTTTATTTTTTTTGTTTGAGATTTTCCTTTTAGAAGTTATTTTTAGTTGTATAAAAAATTAATTTTTGGATATTTTTGTTTATAAAAAAATCTTGCAAATTGCAAATTGACAATACAGTCCCCTCTCACTCTAGCTAGCTGGACTATTTATTTTCCTTTTTGAGGCTGGTATAAAATAAAATAATTCTAAGGTGGGAATTTCTATTCTAACCCCAAAGTTTCTATTTGCACCCCACATTTGCTTTAAATTTCATTTTCCAAAAACACCATTTTCATGAAACACATGATTTTGTTGATAAAATACAAAATGAAAACATGTTTCAATTGTGTAAAAAGGATTGCAAAAAAAAAAGACAATAAAAACATGATTTCATTGTATATTTTGTCAATAAAATCTCATTTTTGTTGTGTAATATTGTTGCACCTCCTCTTACACAACGTAAATTTGTTTCTATTATTCAAATACACAACATAAATATGATTTATTTGTGCAAACTATACAACAGAAACTTTCGTTGTGTATTTTTTTGCAATCCCTTTCACAATGAAAATATATTTCTGTTTTGTTAAATTTTTATGAAAAATAAGTAATTAATTATAGATTTAACTTACTTTTCTAAACCAATAAAATTAATGATGATGTAAATTATTGTTTTTAAAATTAAATCAAATTAACTAAGATACATTCTGCCTTTTTTTTAACAGTAATCAGTATCATATCAATTATCTTCTTTTAATTAAGGGAGTGAGAATAGCAAAAATTGTAGTGCGAGTAGTAATTCCCACTGGAAGTATTTCCCCATAGTCCTACCTACATATATTGGAGATTAAATATTTTTAAAATGGGTTCGTGTGACTAAATGAAAATATATTTATAATTAAGATACAAATTTAATAATTATTTTTTGGTATGTATGGTGATTTTATTTGATGTACGTATATAGTTGAAGAAGTTCTATCAGTAAAGGAAGAGTCAGAGATTAGGGAGCGTGGCAGTGAGTAGCAGAACGGGTATGCCCACACAGCATGTGCCTTTGAATTTGACCTTTGTCATTCGATCCAGAACTTACGTGCTTGGGAGATTGGTAAAGTCCAAGTACTACAAAAGGGTTCAATGTTCCATCAATTTGGATCCCAAGTCCCAACAAGATTAATGTTCCACTTTCCCTCAAGCATTCTTGCACCTATGATTCATTAATTTGAGTCACTCGCAAGTGAGGAAAGGAATTAAGAAGCAGCAGCACATGGGAAAGAGCATACAAAATTTAAATAATTTTGATGGTATTGAAGATAATTGAAGGCATGTTGGATTTTTTCTTTAAATAATTTTGTCGCATCATGTAAAAGGAAGAAATAATGTCATTATGTACTTAATATTCAATGCTGTTGTTTTATTTTCAGATAATTATAGCAGCCGAGAAATTTGACATTTTTTAACGGATTAGTTTGTGATCGGTTCTTGGCTAGACAAAGAAGCTCCATAACCGCCACGGTGCAAATTAAGTTTGGAGTAAAATGAAATTTGTAGAAACATTCGGTGAGTATATACTGACAAAAAAAAATCCTCTCAAAACTTTAAGGGTTATTCTCGTAATTATAATTACATGAAAACAATACAGAAAAGTAAAATTAAAAGAAAAATAATATATATATGTTTATTTATAATTTATGTATAATTAATAAATATAAAAATTAAATAGTTCATGATTGATTTGAATCAGTAAAAATATTTAACAACATTTTCAATTAGTTATTTTTTTTTTTTTGCTGATATAGTTGTATGACAATTTCAAGTAATAAAGGATAACATCATAACAAAGAATTCTCTCAAATAAGAAAAAACAATTAATGCTAAATTTCTAATTATTTCAATTGACTTAAAACAGTCACAAAATTTCAAATCTAAAATTAATATTTTTCACTTGTTTTTTGTCATTTTTTAAAACTGAATACTTTATTATAAAATTATACTATTAATTTATGTACACATTCTCAATATTTTCTCTTAATATTCTTATTTACTATTTTTTTAATTGTTTTTTAACTTCATCATTCTTCCATAGCGTTACACCACCAAACTGTTGTCTCTCCCTTTGGCTTTTGACCCTTTCTATATATCCAGTTTTATTCCTCACCACACTTTCTTTCTCTTTTTTCCGTGTTGTATTGTAACTGTGGTCGCTTTCGTCACATAGAAGATTTGGGGGCTGCAAGTGGCAAGTGCAACCATCAACCATGACTTTGCTGCTACACCCACCACCACGTCCACAACACTTCACCATGCCGCTTCTTATTGCATCTCATATTCTCTTCTGATTTTGTTTCTTATTTCAATTTCAGAACCCCATCGTACCTCTGTACTTCGTTTTTGTATTTTTTTTTTTTTTTTGAAAGAACATGTTCTGGTGGGTGCCTTTGTAATTATTTCCCCATGTACTATTATGGTAAAAGTTCATAACTTTGAAATTGAATTGATCACCCCTATTACTGTACAATCAACTATTATAGTTTTGTTATTCTTCTCGTCTTGTTTGATTTTGTTGGGAAAAGAAAACTTTTAACTGTCACAGGCAGCTCCCCTGTCATTGAAACAAAATATTATGATGTCAAAGTATGGATGGGGAGCCCCGGATTACAATAATAGTAAATATTAATATTGTAATCACAATTAAAAGAAATTGTATTGTATCAAAGTATTGATGGGGAGCCCCGGATTGAGCAATCGCGATAATGGGGAGCAGCAACGGTTAGGCATAACAGAACCCATTTCATTGGGTGGACCTACTGAATATGATGTCATCAAGACACGTGAACTTGAGAAGGTTTTGATTATTGTGATTTTTTCATTTTTTAATTATTTTGAGTTTACACAACTGTTATTATGCTGAAGTAAGAAATGTTAAGAAAACACTCATTCTTTATTCTTTTGAACACACTCCCTTTTATTGATTGAAATTTATTTGAAATAATAAAATTTTGTGAGTCCCATATCTTATTGAGAGTGTGTTGCTAGCACTCCCGGTGCTGAATATGGAATTGTGGATGTTCAGTACTTGCAAGATGCTGGCTTGTATGAGAATCAGAAGGAGGCAGTTAGTAGGGAGGAAGTGCTTGGCAGGCTAGACCAGGTTGAATTTATTTTGTTGATTGCACTTGTTTACTCTGTGTGATCCCATACCAAGGAAACTGAACATGTGCTATTCTAATATGAATTAGATAGTGAAGATTTGGGTCAAAACCATTAGCCGTGCAAAGGGATTAAACGAGCAACTGGTGCAAGAAGCAAATGCCAAGATTTTTACTTTTGGCTCCTATCGACTTGGGGTATGCAGTTGTTTTATCTTCCAAATATTTCCTTGTTGCATGCACACTCATCATACAAGTGTACTTTTTATCTTTGCCTTGCACTTTAAGCAATATTTGAGCATCTATCGATTGTCATATGGCATTTTGCTCCTGTTGATGAATTATGTTGTATTAATATCTTATTCTATGTCATTCAATGTTCAAAATTGTGGACCAAAAACAGCAAATATTAGTTACAGCTCCAATTATTACAATCCTGTTTTTTTTTTTTTGGTTTCATTATTTTTCCATTTTCATTCAAATTTTGTAGGTGCATGGCCCTGGAGCAGATATAGACACTCTTTGTGTGGGACCAAGACATGCATCCAGAGATGTATGTTAATTCTTACCATTTTTTGGTGCGAATATATGTTTTCAGGTCATATTTTCCACCAGCTAAACTGTTCTTGAAATTGACCTTAGGAAGATTTCTTTGGTGAGCTACATAGGATGCTATCTGAGATGGACGAAGTAACAGAGTTGCACCCTGTGCCTGATGCTCATGTACCAGTGATGAGGTTCAAGTTCAATGGTGTTTCTATAGATCTCCTATATGCAAAATTGTCTTTGTGGGTTATTCCTGAAGTAAGTGATTTAAGCAAGATTAAGAGGTTGAAGTTGTTCCATTTGAAAACAAATCTTCTTAATATGTGAAATACTCTTTTATTCCCTGCATGTATTTTGTCTGCATTTTGTTTGAATCTAGTTTGGAGTGTAAATTGTATTATACCTTTCATTTGCATCTTTGTAATACCGGCTGCTGTTTGTTGTACAGGACTTGGATATATCACAGGAGTCAATATTACAAAATGCAGATGAGCAAACTGTCCGTAGTCTTAATGGTTGTAGAGTGACTGATCAAGTCCTGCGTTTGGTTCCAAACATTCAGGTAGTGCATATAACTTCTATAGACAGTTTTTATGTTCAGCTTTCCGTGACTTCCCTATCATTGATTGTTTCTGTTTCTGAAGTGCAGAATTTTCGTACAACTTTGAGGTGCTTGAAGTTTTGGGCAAAGCGTCGTGGTGTTTATTCAAATGTATGGCAAAGCTCTTACTCTCGATGACTTGTTTGGTGTTCTTTTTTCTGTTTTGGCTCCAACTTGTTCACTATTTCTCATGTCATGGGCAGGTTACAGGTTTTCTTGGTGGTATAAACTGGGCGTTGCTTGTTGCTCGAATATGCCAGCTATTTCCTAATGCACTGCCTAACATGTTAGTGTCTCGATTCTTCAGGGTATATACTCAGTGGCGTTGGCCAAATCCAGTAATGCTTTGTGCTATTGAAGAGGGATCACTTGGACTTCAACTTTGGGATCCTAGAAGATATCCCAAGGATAGATTCCATCTAATGCCAATAATTACTCCTGCTTATCCTTGCATGAATTCTAGCTACAATGTGTCATCAAGTACATTGCGTATTATGACCAAGGAGTTTCAGAGGGGAAATGAAATATGTGAGGTATGGTTCTTTATTTTTTAAAAATGGTGAGGCATAATGTATGTATGGTTTCAAAAGGTATTTTTGGAAAATTTGAGGACTCCCTTGTTTTTCGCCAATCTGCCTTTATCAGAGTATGTTTCCAAATCACCCAAAATCTTATTGCACATAGTCATGTATCTGTTTGATAAGTCTGGCAGTATGTTTGCTCCATTTCCTCAAACATCATTCATGGTTGTGACTTTTCCAAATTCCAGCTATCCAAGCTCCTCAGGTCTCTCATTTGACAGATTTCTGAGGGAACTCTAGCATGTTGCATTTCATAAGTGGTGAAGGAGCTCTTGTAGCCATAGATAGATATGTATTCCACCTACTCAACTTGGATCTTACCTTCTCAATGACATACCTGAAGATCACTTTTTGTAGTAGTGCCTTGTGTTTGTGATATGTTTATTCATGTCATGGGTACCCCTTCTCCCAAGATTTCATTAATTACAGAGAAACCATAAGCTTGCATAATATTCCTTGTGTCTTGGAGAAAAGAAAACATTCCTTATCTTGTATGTTACGCTATTGGACAAAGTAATCAGTTACACCTATCAGGGTTTGAGGCTCTATTCTCCTAATACACCTTCTTACTTTATTGGAGGTAGTCTTTTCAATTTACATTCCCTGACTCCATGTGAAGGAGAAGTACACTGCATTATAATTCTGTCTCACTCCATGATTTCTTCCTTAAACAAATTTTGACAGAATTCGGTGGCCATATATATGCTTTCAAATAGGGTGTTCCATGACCTCTGGACATCAGGATTCTGTTTTTCCTTCTCCCAATTATGGTTTTGTTTTTGTAGTGTCTGGTGTTTCTCTCTCCATCTCTAATCCACTGTCCTCAAGTATTCTGGAGCTTGAATATTACTACCTAAGCATGAATTTGACCCAGATATTCGTAGCCCTTGGTTCAGTATATGAAGTTTGAATATTGAAACAAATAGTTGAAAATTACCTATTAATTTTGTTTCATGCTATTAACTGCAGTACTTTGCTCAAGATGATTTGACATGGTTCTTCAAGCTAAAGTTCCCATGTTTGAATATGGACATGGAACAATTATTAAATTTAGAGCTGATGCTTCTGGTGATCGTACTTTTGTTCTTCCTTGGAATTAATGAACTTTCAATTTTAGAAAATTTGACCAAGAAGCAAATGATTGTGCGTTGGATGACGAATTTGGGTAGTACTAGTTCTAGTTATGAGTTGGCTTTATGTTTTTACAACATTGATGTGCGTTTAATTGAATCAAAGTTTTCATAATAAGACTGAATGCCACTATGAGGGAAATGATAATTTCTTGTAGGTTGCTCATTTTCTTATGTTTGATAAGTCTGAGTCAACAAGGGGAAACAACAATTTCATAATAAGATTGTCTGGCTACACTTTTTGGTAACATGATTTTGATACTTACTGGGATATTAGAGTTGCTTAATTTTACTTGTCTGATATTTGTAGGCTATGGAGGCTAACAAGGCTGATCGGGACACACTTTTTGAGCCTTATCCCTTTTTTGAATCTTATAAGAATTATTTGCAGATAGACATATCAGCGGAGAATGCTGATGATCTTAGAAAATGGAAAGGTTGGGTTGAGTCTCGCCTGCGCCAGTTGACATTGAAAGTATGCAATTGTTTATGTTTGTTGTTTCACTAGTTTTCTTTCTCACATCTCTTTTAGTAACCTAATTTATCGTCCTTTAAACATTTAGATTGAAAGGCACACTTATGGCATGCTTCAGTGCCATCCACATCCTGGTGACTTTTCGGACAAATCCAGACCTTTCCACTGCTTCTACTTTATGGGACTACAACGTAAGCAAGGAGTTCCTGTCAATGATGGTGGACAGTTTGATATAAGACTAACTGTTGTAGAATTTAACCATTCTGTCAACATATACACTCTATGGAAACCTGGAATGGATATCAATATCTCCCATGTGAAACGTCGTAATATACCTACCTTTGTATTTCCTGGCAGTGTTCGACCTTCCCGTCCATCTAACGTAACTTGGGAGATTAATCCAAGTTCAGAGTTAAGCGTTTCTGGCCATAGTCAAGCAGAAAAGTCTCAAGAAGGTAAAATGGTTGTATTTGGAGCAAATGGTGATAGGAAGAGAAAACAAGCAGAGGATAGTGTAAATTGTAATGACTCGGAAATCAATAGTACGAGTGAGAAACCTGATTTGAAATCTTCAGGGGAGTTTCCTGGGGATAGAGAGACCAATGGATCAGTGACAAGCAGCTTACAATTTACTGCCACGGATGCATCTAGTTCTAAAGAAGCTGAAAAGCTAGCCATTGAGAAGATTATGTGTGGTCCATATGATGCACAACGAGTCTTTTCTGAAGAACCTGATGAGCTTGAAGATGATCTTGAATTCAGAAATCAAGTCAAAGATTTTGGTGGGAAAATGAAAAACAGCAATTTGGACTCTTCATACTCAGAGACTGCAGTTGCCACGGAACCAATTATTCCTAAGAAGGAAACCACTTCTGCAACTCGTTTATACTCAAATGGGGGCTCAGAAGAGCTCGAGGTAAACCTTTTAATATATCATAAATATAGAGCATCTGCAATCATTCTGCAACAATCATACATCATAGACACCGGCTTTTCCTTATTGCTGTGATTGTCTGCTAAAGTTGCTCAAAACTTGGTCATTCTGTGTATGGCTGCTTCTAGCTATTGGTTGTTTTTTTAATTAGATAGAATTTGGATGATATGATTTTCTTGAATTGTAAGAAATTGTCAATGTGTTTGTTGTAAAGTATGTGATTATCTGATGTCCATATAGATTTATATTATGTGTAGCATGAAGTTGTTTGGCAGGCTTATTTATGACTTTTTAGACAAGGATTATGAATTTGCATTTCTTTCTTTGTCTTTTTTCTTTATACTTTTGACAAAGCCGGTGGAGCTGACAGCACCGCCACCACTAATAAGTGGGACTCCTGCACCTGTGCCACAGCGGAAGCCCGTTATCAGGTAAACCATAGTAGTAATAGTGTTATCAATTGTTGAACAATGTGTACTTGTTATGGTTTTTTGGTTTATATATATATATATATATATACACACACACACACACACACATATATATTCTTGGAATAGACCTTGAGAGTGGTTAAGCTGTGTTGTGTTGGTTGACCATTCATTTTCCTTATTGGCATTGCAGGTTTAATTTCACCTCCTTAGGGAAAGCTGCTGAAAGAAGTTCTTAGACACTTGAAACAGGCTTTAACTGCAGATAAGCTGGGATTCTTCTTTCCTAGTTCCTTCCTTCTTTCGTTTTGTAATATTGATACAATAAAAAACCCCGAGCTAGAAAACCCATTAATTTCCACGTAATTGTGGTACGAGAAGCTGTTGAATATCAGATTTTGATAACATGTATATTTTCTATTGCTTAGCATGTTTGGCACCATTTTTGCTTTCAGGCTTACGTGTTCTTCTTTCCATGTTTTGATTATTTCAGCATAATGTAGCTTTGGGCAATAATTTAGGATGTAGAATAATTTTTAAATCTTTAATTTCTTCATGCCATCAACCTATTTCCTTCCTTGAAAGACCAAATGTCAGTACATTGGTTAAAAAAAATTGTTAAATTGATCTCTTTAAAGACATAGAATAATTATCAATCATGTCTTGTTTCATTATTTTAGTCCTTAATTAATGATAGTGGTAAATGATAACTTTCAAATGATGGAGAATTAATTTGGTGATAAAATATTTAGAAAACTAACATGACACACACATATATATATATATATATATTAATCTTTTAATGGGTTCCTTTAAAAAAAAACTTTTAATGGGTTAATTTAGTAATAAAAAAAACCTGAAACACTAATGTAAGCCTAAGATTTGGAGGAGCAAGGGTGAGAGTTTACTAAAAAAATTTGTAAAAAAAATAAAATAAAAATACTTCTGCTAACTTGTTTTTAAAAATAAAAATATCTAAACATAAATTAATTTTTTAAGTGCTCACGTAAATACAGACTTTGATGAAGGCTATACACTTGCGGTAAAAGTATCCTAATAATTGATAACGGTGTCAATAAAAATTATAAAAAAATATTAAAAAAATTTCATAAATAATGATATGATTTTTATTATAACTATTTTATAAGTTTCTCTTTCATAATATAATATTATCTTATTTGTCAGGAGCTCGAGAAAATTTTAATCCAGAGACGAATAAGAAAGTAGATAACAGACAAGAAAGTGCGGCCAAAAAAATATAGGGAAAAAGACAACTAAAACATGAGAAAATTGGAGAGTGGCTAGTAGAGTCATCATATTTGTGACTGTAGCCTTCGTCATTGTAAAGAGAAATTTTATTCTTAAAACTATTGTTAATAATTACTATTTTTACAATTAAAAAAAGAAAATGGAAAATATAAAATAAAATGAGTAGTATAATAAAAATATAGATTATAATTATAAAAAAATAAAACAAAAGAATGTGAAGACAAGAAATGACAACTACCCAATTATGTGTTAAGTTTTATTGTTGAGGATGCCAAAAGGGGTGGAAATATGTGACCGATGTAAAAAAGGAGTGGATTTCTCTTATGATGCCCTCTTGAATGATGCTCGAGTTTCATTTTTCAAAAATATTAAAAAAATCATGTCTAAATATAGCATTTAATATTATTATTAAGATAATATTTATACAAAAATACTAACGAATAAAATTTTTATGACGTAATTTTCTTATAAAAAATTAACTAGCACTGTAATAATACTATTTTAAAAGGAAGACACGAGCCGTTTAACAACTGCTTAATCAAACAAATGCACTCACATACTACATTAACAACTAACATCATAAATTTTGAAGAAAAAAATCTATAAGCTTATTTATAATAGTAAATAAAAAAAATCAAGACTATTACAAATGAACTTTTTTTTTTCTCCAAAATTTATGATATCCATAGCTAATATACTCATATTAAAAAAAGTATGCATTAACAATTTCCTATTAAAACAAGATATTTATAAGAAAATTATTACTGGAAAAGCTTTTTGTTTTAGGAGAGTTATTAGTGTAAAAGTTAATTACTAGTAATGAAGAATTACTAATTAACTTTTAACAGCTTTCTTATAATTAAAAGTTTAATTTTTTGCTGAGTCTTATAAGTAGAAGTTAATTACTAGTAATGAAGAACTTGGTTAAAAAAATAATGAAGAACTAAATAATCTCTATTCTATACAACATGTGTTTTCGTTAAATTTACAAAAATAATAATTAATTAGAACAAGTTGGAAGGCCGGAAAGGGTAACCATCAGATATCGCGTAGGGACAAATATATTTGGTCACTAACTTAGTCAGCACAATTAATTAATATATCTTCTTAAAAAAATATTTTTTAAAAGATAAATATATGTATAATTATTAATTAAAGAACGAATTTAATATTTACGTACTGTTAGTGTAAACAGTAATATACTCATTAAATTGGAAATTGTCAATGGATATATAACTCAGTTAATTAAATAAAATATTTGAATTATTGTAAATTTTCTTATATCATTTGCAATTCTTAAATATAAAAAGAAATTAAATAAGAGATTATAAATTATAATAAATATATCATTTAAGATAACGATTATAAAAATTAACACACGATTGAATGATTATAAATAAATCTTTATATTAATAGTACATATACCATTTATTTATTTTAATTATTAACTTTCTACAAAATAAATATATATTTTATTCTCTGGAATACATCTTTGATCCTTCAATCTGTCCTACCCAATTTAACGTATTATATAATTTTAGTTTGTCACTATCTAAGTATCCATCAACAATGTTTTCTTTTTTGGGTGAATGGTCCTGTCAACTTATCGAGTGTCACGTAAGTGCCAAGTGGCGACAACACCATCGTGTGGTTGTGCCCATACTTCTCTCAGATCTGATATGATATGTTAGATTCACATTCATTTCTAGCCCGTGAATGGATGAATGACAAATACATTTTATTTTTACCCTGCTTTATATATATATATATATATATATATATTTATTAAAAATAAGTTAAGAGTAATTACTGAAGAAGAAAAGAGTTTATAAAAGTTAAGATATAATTTTGAGGATGGAGATAAAGATATTTTAAACATAAATTTTCATTAAAAATTATATAATTAATATGTGTCTAATTTATGTTAAATGATTAAAAAAAATTGTAAGGTGTAAAAAAAAGATTGAATACTAGATACAATTTAGAAAAATCACATGCTTGCGGTTATAATTTACTCTTATTTTTATCCGGTGAATATGAGTTGTATAATGAAATGATAGCGACTTTGAATTTGGGTCAATCAAGACCAGACAGACAGATATACTTGAATGAATGAATGAATCATTCATTATCAAGGCTTTTGTTCAGTTCCAAATTCCTCGTACGAAAGCAACTGCGTTGTTGGACTTGGAGGCATGGAGAAGGAGCAGCTTGAATATGTGTTGGTGCCATTGGGTCTGTTGGTGTACCTGACATACCATATATGGCTTGTCTACACCATCGTACACAACCCTCTTCGAACTGTCATTGGCCTTAATGCTGAGTCTCGTCATCAATGGGTTCTTTTCATGATGAGTGTGAGTGCTTTACACCATCACCTTCTCTCTCTCTCTCTCTCTCTCTTCCAATTCATAACAGCAATAATATGCTTTCGATATATGGTTAGAAAATTTGATAGTTTTTTCAGAATAGTTGTTTCTTTTGAATAAAATTCATGATGTCCCAACTGTTCATCAATTATCCCTACTCATACCAAGAGTCTTAGGTCTAGCGGAAGAGGTTAATTTCGCACAATTTGATGAATCAAGATTCGAATACATGCTGAAATGTGCACATAGTGTGTGACAGTGTTTTAAACAGGACTGTCTCTGAATGGTGATGTATGTGGAAATCAAATAAAAGATTATCCCTAGGCATGTGCTTTAGAACTGACCATTTACCTAGTTGAGACTGCTTGTTTTGCACTCACACTTGTGTTGTACGATTTTTTTTTATTATTATTGAAATGTAGCGGCTCAACTCAGAATAAGTCTCTTATGTTGAATTAGTGTCCTCATTTCTAATGAATCTTGTGGTTAGGTTTTTGTCGTTTGAGATGAAATTGGTGGTAGCTTTACTTATCATTTTCATTGGTTCGTTATTTGGCAATCATATTTGAAGTATATTGTTTCCTTGGTAACACTGGGGAATCCAAGAACTTATGTAGTTTATGATAACTCTTGTTGTTAGAGGAAGAGAAAAAATAAATTCAGATTTTTCCTTTCTTTCTTGAGCTCATTGAGGCAAGTACAACAGCATATTTCCATTCCCCCCCTTCTTTCATTGGATAAATGAAGGAAGTGAATTAACCTTTTGAATGTGAATTTATATCAGCCTATTGAAACTGTTTGGTTGGGTGAATCATGCATGTGGTGTTTATCAGTATCTAGCCTGAATTCCTTAACACTTCCTCTAGTGTCTATCGGGGTTATTTACAGCAAAACTGGGTATTTTCATTGATAAATGCGACTGTTCTTACTGGTTGAGAACTCATTCAAATTGATAACCTTGAGTAGTAATAGGCAGGTGCCAAGCTTCTGTTGTTCAATTTTTCCTACTTTTTTAGTTAAACAAGTGATGGAATTTCTTACATAACATTTACAGGGGAACTGAACTTCTTGGTTTTATGTTTGCATATCTTGGACTTTAGTATTGGCAGCATGTGGCAAGTTGTAATTCATTGAATCCAATCATGGTAAATAATTGAGGTTGGAGTGATATTGTGCTAGTGGAAAATGATAGAAATAAAGCCTAAATACATTTTTTTAACCTTCTCATTTCCCTCTGTCATATTTTTCAAACCAACCAAGCATATATTAAGTTTCTTTCTATTTGGTTGTTTTTGTTCTCCTTGTTTCTTTCTCAATCCTCTCTTCTCTTTCAAGGCTAGAAAGCTTTCTTGTTTGACTCCACGACTAATAAATTGAAATGATCAAACACCTTGTTAGGAAACTGGAAGGGATGGCTGAAAGTTGACATTAATAAAATCATCAAACAACTGCTACCACATGTTTTTATGTGCATTTCTTACAAAACAACGTGGCCCTGCCTTTGTCTGACATTTAATTAAATTGAAAGACAATGTACAATTAAAAAGAAAAAAAATCAAAAGACTCTTAGTAAAAATGAACACATCCTGATCTTTAGGTAACTAATGCGTCATTGTTGTGTAATGTCCTTTCCTAAAAAATAGTAGTATTTACTTCCTACTGGTACGGTCCATATGAATGTGACACAGGGCTTGTCTTTGATTGAATATCCTTGTTGACTGTGTTATGGACTCTCACTGCGATTGAATATTTGATCGAGATATTTAGCCTTTTGAGTCTCTGATTTCATGCAACATTCAATGTCTTTCACTTGCATTCCTTCTCCCATCAAACATATTGCCATCTCAGTTTGACAAGCTGTGAAAAAATAAGTTCTAGTAGCATTGATTCCATTGCTATATTTTCAGGATCCGTTGAAGAATGGGGTTTTGGCAGTTCAAACTATTCGCAACAATATCATGGCATCTACTCTTCTATCTACAACAGCCATCACACTCAGTTCACTTATTGGTATTTTTGCTAGTGGCACTTGGAGTTCTGATGACACGGCTTTCATACCTTATGGCCGTTCTTCAATCAAACATATTTCTGTCACCATTTGCTTCCTTGTTGCATTTTTATGCAATGTGCAGTCTATAAGATACTATTGCCATGTCAGTTTCTTAATCACTGCACCAACACTTAGAGACAAAAGGGAGTATATGGAATACATTGCTGTGACTTTGAATCGTGGGAGTCATGCCTGGTCCATTGGACTTCGAGCATTTTACTTGTCGTTTCCATTCTTCCTCTGGATTTATGGGCCCATACCCATGTTTGCATGTTGCTGCTTGACGTCACTTGTTTTGTTCTTCTTGGATACAACAGCTAAAATCACGCGGAATCTTCATAGTAACTCATTCAGGAAAGAGAGGGGAACTCATGATGTAGAGTCTGCTGTGGAACCTGATTATCATCCTTTGCCTGGTAACAATTTGTCTCAAAACTCAGGTGTCAATCTTGTATAATTAATTATAAATGTAACAAAGTTGTATGTTCCATTGAGAAGTATGAACATATGCCAGGGGTGTGAGAAGGATTCACTGAGAGTATTAGTTAGTATATTTTGTTTCTTGTTAATGGTAGTAGAATTCATTTTTGTTTTCTTTGCTTTAGTTACATTTCACTTCCTTGGGATGAACTTACCCATGCAGTACTTAATTACAATTGTCCCAATCATTTTTGCTGTATCATTGGATTCCTCACTCTTCTAGCACAAATTTTATCACGAAAAGGCATCAACAATCTGTTTAGTCATGAAATCATGAAGGGGCTTGCACCGTCATGTTTGGATAGCTAGACTTGTGGTATTTTGTCAAGTTGTGCAACATGGACCATATGACAGCAAACCATAGAAGCTGCCATAAATTCTTAAGTTTTCTTCCTCTTACCAAACCCCTATGCTGCAAAACATCGATGGAAGATCAGATTGGAAACGGAGCCAATAGAAAGAAGACCAAACAAGAGAAGTAAAAGAAAAAGTGATGAATAGTTGTTAATTACTTTATGCCTTAATTGTAATATTATGATATCTATGATGATTCATGCATCATCTCGGGCTTACATCATTTAGGGATTAGTACCTATGGCTATATGTGATCCACACACTTGGAGCCTCTTATATAAATCAAATTACTACTTGGACAGGAAATGAAGTGGTAATAGTTGGACAGGAATTCAACTAAAATATGGTGTAAACATCAGCAGAAATTATTATGGCTGTTGAGATTCAGCATTTCTCTATTTGTTTTTAAACACACAAGTCTAACGCATAAAGAATAGAGAGCGAATAGTGTATTTACTAATATTGTAAAGAATTTGTATACTATTATATAATTATAAACTATTATGCATGATAAATATTGTTGATTTTACACTCGGTGAAAGTCAGGAACAGATTTAACATGGGTTTGCAGAAACAAAATCAGTTTTGATAATCACAGGATGAATTACATCACTATCATCAATAGCATTAAGGAAAATGTTTGCTTATCGGGCTTTTTGACTTCCGCTACCATGACTAATTCCATGCAGTATTTTTTAATTCTGAAGCAATTCGGTATTCAAGCTCATCCTAGGAAAGCTCCAATCATCAAGCAGGTCCATTGGCAGCTCCCTCCTCCCCCTTGGCTCAAATGCAATACAAATGGGGCAGCTAGGGGGGGAGCCTTGGCCTCTTCAGTGACGACAAGGGTTTTTTATTTTGGGAGGTTTTGCTGCGAATTTAGGCATTCAATCAGCTCTTTATGCTGAGGTGCTTGCTGTCATCATCGCCATAGAGATGGCTATGGAGAAATATTGGAGTGTCCTTTGGTTAGAAACAAACTCGTCTCTTCTTGTCAATGCGTTCAAGAATCCTTCTAGCATGCCTTGGTCTTTGTTCAACTGCTGGAAGAATTGTATATCTCTAACCAATAGTTTTAGTTTTAGAATTTTGCATATTGATCGTGAGGCAAATGCTTGTGCAGATTCTCGGGCCTCTTTTGGTGCACATAATCTAGGATTTACTTGGTGGAACTCCCCACCCTCATTCATATCCATGGAGCTCCTTAGGTACAGACACGGACTCTCTTCTTATAGATTTGCTTAGCTTTTCTTGCCTTGGGTTTGGTTCGGACCACCAAGTGTTTTTATAGATCCTTTTTCTCAGTTATACATACATACATACATATATATATATATATATATATATATATATTATTAGGTTGTGTTGCCTTCCAGCAGTAGAGGATGGAGTGCGGAAATACTTGGGATGTCTCCCTCTTCTACCTTTGGAGTAATGCACCTCCTTTTGCGTTAAAAAAAGAAAAGAAAGAGGAACAAATTTAACTTGGTGATTATGAGAGAGAATCACACAAATTTTCTTGGTAACTCTAAATAAAAAGGGACATTCACACAAATCTTTAAAGGTGATTATGTGAGACATTCACTTATAGCATATTGTTTATGAGGAATGATCAAGTAAGTAGCTTCACTTTACAAGAATTATAAATCAGGAAATGTTTTTGATTGCGCGGACCCAGTCCTATGAAATGATATCAACATCATTCTTTCGAATTTCGATGTACGCCTTATTTTGGATACGACTGTAGTATTTTATTTTGGGAACTTTTGAACATTGTCTTTTGCCTAAAAAGCACAAAGAGAAACATTTTACAACCATTTCCAGAGAGTGATAACAAAAGCAACAAACTCCTGACAAGTATGAAGAGAATGGCCACCTGGAATTGCACTTGTCTCTAATTCAATTTCAATTTCAATTCTTTTTTTGTTTCTTTAGCCAAATTAAAAGACAATCGAATAAGTGGGCAACGTGGAGAGAGGTGAAAAGGGAAATAACACCTTTATTTTTGTGGGGTTTGAGAAAGAACTAATTGTACAATTAGTGTTGGTAATAATTTCTGTTTCCCAAAATTTATTCCCAGTCAGAAAAGATGGATTTAATTTTAGTTTTTGTAGACTTTACAAGTTGAAAGAGCAAGGAAGAGCCTCTTTAATCTTTATCTTTACTTGTTATGGAGGAAAAGAAGACAAGGTTTTGTGAGTGAAGAGGTGGGCTGAATAAGACAAGGGTAGGTATGAGTGACGGCAAAGGAGAATTAATTAATTATGTTATGACTTATGAGGTAGCATTGGTGAAAGGTAAAGTTTGCAGTTTGAAGAGGCAGCAGCAGCATGCAAGTACAGGAATTGGACTACGTTTTGGTGCCACTGGGTCTGTTGGTGTTGGGAATGTATCACATTTGGCTTCTCTGCACTATAATCCGCTACCCATCTCGCACTGTCATTGGCTTGAATGCTCAGACTCGTTACCAATGGGTTCTTTCCATCATGGCTGTCAGTACTCTCTTTCTCTCATTTTCTCTATTTATCACTTGACACTTGGTCCGTTGGCCCTTGTTGTGTTGAGATTTCACATTGACTAAAATAATGTATACAAGTGAGACAAAATTATTGAGTTCTTAAGCTAGCTTTTAGGATTGAACATCTAAATTCAAATTCTAAAATGATATTAGAGTCTATCTTAATTGTTGTTGGGCCTATCCATTAACTTGTTATCAGATTGCTTGTAGATGTCCAGTTTTCTAAACTTCATGTTCTAGATGTCCAATCCTCAACGTGAGAAAGTGTTTTGCAAATCTCACATTGACTAATTATATGACGAAAGTAGTGTATATAAGTACAAAACAACCCTCCTCTTTTGAACTAACTTTTGAAGTTGGGTTAGGCCCAAACCTAAATGCTAAATATTGTCTTTCACTTATATCAGATGTGCAACTGTGCATGTATTGTTGTTCTTATTCATAAAGATCATTTATCTTGTATGATAACTGTTTTTAATATTTGTCCTTAGCTAACCATTGTTAGCTTTTGGTTGAGTTAGACTCAAACCAAAATGCTAAAATATTGTTTTTCACTATGAGATGTGCAACTGTCATGTGCCTTCTTATTCATAAAGACAGTTAATCTCGTACAATAACAGTTTTGAATATTTGTCTTTTGGTATCTATCTTTTATATAGAATTTTAATTTAGTACTTTTTGTCATTTACTGTGCAATATTATCCAGTAATGATACTTGTCTTCTAGAATTTCTGTAGTCGTATTCAGAATAAGCTTATGCCTACAGTAGTAGATAAAACTTGTCACGCTGGTGCTATTTGATTGGAAGTTGGTGAATATCATATATGAATTATCTCTGAAAGGAAGTTCATTAATTCGTGCTCACCTTCTATAGTTTGATAACTTTTACTTTACACGGTTAAGAAATCTAGGAGTAGATTGGGAAATGAATCCTCTTGTCATACATAGAAATTTTAGAAGCCAGTCACTTTAAGCTACTTCAAGCAGTGTGAGATTCGGAATGAATCCTCTAGTCATGTGAAAATTGTGTCTATTTAGGTGGGGTTCTGTCAAGTTTTTTGAAAACCTATCAATAGAAAGACAATTTTTATGATATGAAATTCTGACATTGGTCATTGGAGGATCCATTCCCTATGTGAAATTACAATTAACATTTCCGTAAAAATTGTACTGTTTCCTTTTTCCTACTTTCTGTGTTACGTTGTCAAAAGTCTTCTAAATAAAGGCTTCACTTGCCATTGCATTTGTCAAGGTACATATTTTACGTGTCTTTAGAAGACAATAATTACTGATACGTGTTTATGAAAGGGAATTTGACAAGTGCTTAACCTGTACTTTAAGAACAACCATAGACTGCTTGGTTAGTCTCACTTTATAGGCTCATTGGTCAGCTCTTTATGTCCCTGTGTGGTTAGTATACGTCCTTGAAAATTTTAACATGTATTTTACATAAACTGTTTAAAAATGATACCGGATTGATTCTGTAGTATATTTTAAAGTTATTTTGCTAAAGTAGATATTGAACCAAACACTTCTGTAGGGTCATATAACAGATGAACGAACACGAGTCTCCATGCATATACTCATTAATCATTATATATGTATGCTAAGCATGTTGCAGTTGTTATGTTTGTCATCTTCTGTCCTCTTTGAACATCCACTTTGATTGGTAATATTTAAAATGTTGACACTAGTCTTGCCGTCACATACCTATACTAACATCCTGTTGAGGATTTCTTTAGCTTATCCTGGTTATAGAAGTCAGGTTATATTGCTGTAGGGGGATGATTTTGAGCAATGATTAGGATAGCTAGGTGTTGCTCTGTAAATGTTTAGAGAGTTTGGGAAAAAAATATGGTACAGAGACAGTGCAGGTATGCTCATGTAGATTGCCAATAAGGCAAACTTCACTAGTAACCAAGTAGTATTCAAATAGAATTTGAATCAGACATAAGCTATGTGGATTTCTGAATAAATGTGGGGTTAATAGATCAACGAGCTGCTGCTAGAAAACAATTGAAAGAAATATTGGTGAATTTCAGGTGCCAGTCATTTTGTAATTCACTTTAGCAATAATATTCCCGATTGGTTTTTAACCGAGGCGTTGTGTGATCCATATTCTTTTAGCAATTTTTTTTTCTTCCACTTATCGTTTTTCTTGGTCCATGTTTAGTTGTTTGTCTTAATAGAGGTAATTCAAATGCATCATTTCCCTGGTTGAAAGTTGGTTGAGAAACTCTTTGGAGGTTCTTCTGTAAAATATGGCTTATTATAAGGAACTCAACCGGATTAATTTTATCTGCGCATTTATTATAAGTCTGTTTGGATACAAGTCAGAAGTGTTTTTGAGAGCTTCTTTACTGAAAATATAGTGTTTTTTTCAATAGAAAAGCTTTCAAAAGCACTTCTAACCTTGTATCCAAACAAGCTTTATATGTTGCATTATATACTACATGCTGTATGTCACATTTGCAAAAGACTGGTCCTGATAAAGACATACTAATTCCCAATATGGTAGCTTTACTTTCCTGAGTTTACTTATATTTAATATCCTTGCTGCTTATGTTCTACCTAAATTTAGAGGTATTAGATTGTTTGTGAATGGGAGTATGGGACTACTCAGCGTTTTCTATATTTTCTTTTTCCTTGCACCACACCCGGAAATTTTAGAAGGTATTGTTTTACATTTTGGCTAGTATAGTTTTATTTACTGAGACAGTTGTTTCCATAACAAATTCCCTTGCCTTGTTTTCAGGATCCCTTGAAAAATGGGGTTTTGGGCGTTCAAACAATACGCAACAATATCATGGCATCCACTCTTCTGGCTACAACAGCAATCACACTTAGTTCACTTATTGGCGTTTTCGCGAACTATGAATCAGACACCAAATTAGTTTATGGCAACAAAACTTCCCTTAATTCTTCAATCAAACGCCTCTCTATCTCATTATGCTTCCTTGTTGCATTTCTATGCAATGTGCAGTCTATTAGATACTATGCACAAGTGAGCTTCTTGATCACCACGCATGCACTGAAAGGCCAAATGGATTTCATTGAATATGTTGCAAAAACCTTAAATCGGGGGAGTTATTCTTGGTCTCTTGGTTTGCGGGCATTCTACTTGTCATTTCCTCTTGTGCTTTGGATCTATGGGCCCATACCCATGTTTGCTTGTTGCTGCTTCACATCATTTATTTTGTACTTCTTGGACACAACCACTCAAATCACACGGGATCTTCACACTAAATCATTCAAAATGAGGGAAACTGGGGGCACGGAAGCAGCATAGTTCCATCGTTCTAACTGTTCTTGAACTTGATAACTGTTATCTTTTAGCTTGTAGTAAAGTTCAATAGTAGATTTTCTATTATCATCCCCGTAATGATTATTATTGGTGAATTATTGTATAATATTTATTGAAAAGTATGTGTAGTATTATTTTTCCTGTTTTTGAAGGGAAAAGTTGTTTTGGCCCTGGGAAACTTTGGTAGTTCTTAATTAAGTTTGATTTAGTTCTTGAAAGAAAAATCATCCAAATAAAAGTGTTGTGCAAGACTCATATTCTATGGGGACAAATGCTACTGGAGTGTAGTAGAGCGGCAATGGAGCATGACTTATAAATCTGTATTGTGTTTTATTTTATAAAATGCCGATGTAACCCTGTTTGACAAATGAAAATAGAAACAACACTCTATTCCCAAAAACATAGACACACTTATCAAATCTTGTTAAATCTTGTATCTGTGTGTTGAATATGATTCCAAATGTCCCTTCACTGCATGGCCAAATAGAAATGTATGGCATATTTTTGAAAAACCAAATCAAATTTCATTATTCAATTGGTTTATATAAGATCAAGGCATGCTCTGTCATGCCAGGGACCATGGAATGAACACAACATGTTGTCAATTCTCGTATAGTCTTCATAACAAGCAATGTGAGACTGGGTGATTGTCCGAATGTAAGAAGAGTCATATATGCAAGGGACGTCATAATGAAATTGTTTATTTTTGTAATAATTATTTTAAAAATCATATTTAGGATAATTTAAATAGTTAACAATGTAAAAATCTTTACAGCATCAGTGCATTTATGATAATTTTCTTAAAAAGAACCTATTGAATGTATATATTTTATGCTTTCAATAATATATATAGTAGCCATAGAAGCTTCCATAAATTCTTAAGTTTCCTCCCTCTCACCAAACCTCGCAAAAAATGATCCTTACAATTTGATGAAAGAGAAGATGGAAAATCAAGTCAAGAATAGAAACAAGACATAAGAGAAATAAAAGAACAAGTGAAGAATAGATGTTGAGATGTTTCTTGAAATGAGCACACGTTGATTACTTAATTGTAATATTATATCTATGGCGATTCATAAGCCATATATCATATTTCGAGCTTACATCATTCATGGATTAGTACCTAGGCTATGGCTATGTGCGATCCACACACTTGGAGCCTCTTAATTGGATTAATTAAACTGATACTTGGACAGGAATTGAAGTGGTAATACTTGGACAGAAATTAAACTAAAAAGTGGTTATGGATGATGATTTTCGGTGCTTCTCTATTTTTTTTACTATTATTTACGAGGGAAGATTTAGTAAGTGGGTTCAGTTTACAAGAATTATGAATCAAGAAATGGTTTTGATGGCGCGGATACCCACTAGTAACGTATTAAATGATATCAACATCATTCTTTCGAATTCGATGTATGCCTTATTTTGGAAACCGATAACCTAAGTGATCTCTTGAGAACTTGAGTTTTAAAGATTGTCTTTTGCCTAAAAAGCACAAAGAGAAGCAGTTTTCAACCATTTCAACAGAGTGATAACAAAGGCAACAAACTGGAGGATATAAGGATTTCTCGAATTGTACCTGATAAGTATGAAGAGAATGACCAAATGGAATTGCATCTTTTCTCTAAATTTCAATTCCTTTTCTAGTTCTATAGCCATAATTGGGCAACGTGGAGACAGGTGGAAAAGGAAATAATTAACTATTTTCTGTGGGCTCTGAGAATTAATTATAAATTGAATAAATTTTACATGCAGGACTGTTATTTTTTTTCAACGGTAATTATTAGAGTATTTGATTTCTCAGTGCTCACAAGCTTCAAAATGTATTTTGCAAGATCGAATCCAAATATTCTCCCACAAATTCAACATGTATTATCAATGAGCTATTACATTCATTGGGATTGGTGTATTGTTATCTAATTAGAAATTATCATGTATATAAATTTATTAATTTTTATAATAATTACATTAAAAAGTTATAGTAAAAATGATTTTTGATGATCTGAAAGTGTAAAATGTATATGCCTATTAAACTCTTTACAGGCAATTTTACTAGTTGACAGCAAGGGGGAATCTCTTTATCTTTACTTGTTTTGGAGGAAAAAAGACAAGATTTTGTGAGTGGAAAGGTGGGCTGTAAAAGACAACGGTAGGTATGAGTGAAAGGAAAGGGTAACTAATTTGCATTCCAATAACATTATAATTTTGGAGCGGGGAGTTTTAGTTATGTTATGACTTATTAGGTGGTGAATGATGGAAGGCAAAGTTTGAAGTTTGAAGAGGAAGCATGCAAGTAAAGGAATTGGACTACGTAGTGGTGCCACTGGGTTTGTTGGTGTTGGGAATATATCACGTTTGGCTTCTCTACACTATAATCTGCTACCCATCTCGCACTGCCATTGGCTTGAATGCTCATTCTCCTTATCAATGGGTTCTTTCCATCATGGCTGTCAGTATTCTCTTTCTCTACCTTTTATATTGTACATGCTTCAACACTCATGAATATTTGTCTTTACTCTTTAGGTATCTTGTTGGTAGAATTTTAGTTTAGTACTTTTTTGTCAATTGTCAATTAGTTTAGTTTAGGTGAGAGTTGCTCTTGGCGCCGTTCCCATAACAGTCTAAGAGACCCAACAATAACTATTACCATAGAATTTGATATCATCTTAAAATTTGAATTCGAGCTTAACTCAACACTAAAAGTTAAATCAGAGAATGACTATTGTCCCTTACCTTTATACAATCTATGGGCTATATCACTGGTCAACATGAGATCTTTAACATTTTGCTTTTTGATTGGAAATCAGTGAGTTGTGGCATATCATATGTGAATCATTTTTGAGGAAGTTCATCAGTAACCTTCAATAGTTTGATAACTCTGTAGTTTGTACGGTTCAGAGGAGTTCGTGAGAGTGTTGGTTGTGAAAAGACTCACTTCACATATCTGTTAGTGTCAACTGTCAACAAAGGATTCAACTGTCACGTGAACTGTCACGTGGTTTTGTAAATTTTATCCTAATTCGTGCTATTTTAGATAAGGTTTGTTTCGCCAAGACTTAGTTCTCAAGACAAAAAACTTCTTAAATTAAGTCCCAGAAATTGTATTTTGCTATTAGTTCCTAAAACTATAAAAATTCAAATAAGTCCTTAAACTTTTCTATAGTATCATTTAAGTCCCTAAATTTAACCCTTTTTTCCTTCATTTTGATCCCCAAGCACTAAGCATATGATATTATTTTCACTTAATTCCCTGGACTAGGACCAAAACCTAAAAATAGTCAAGGATTTATTTGAGTTTTCCTTAATTTAAGGAACTATTGTGACAACGAGATACAATTTCAAGGACTAATTTGGCCATTTATTCTTAAAATATGTTGACAACGAGAAATTATACGCTTGATGCTGGACAAATTGATTGAAGGGTTTTATTCCCACCTTTTGTGAATTTGACTAGTGCTTAATCTGTATTTTAAGAACAATAGACTCCTTCGTTAGTTAATGTTCTAAGTATGTGAATTCAATGCATTTGTTAACAAGATTGAGGCTAATTAATCTAATTTGACAAGTGTTTAATCAGTAATTTAAGAACAACTATGGACTGCTTCATTAACTGATGTTCTAAAGTAGATATTGAAGTATTCAACCATGTTATAGTCTCACTTTTATAGGCTCATTGTTCAGCTGCTTATGTCCCTTTATATGGTATATACGTCCTTGAAAGGTTTTGACATGTAGTTTACCAAAATTGTTAAATATCAATTCTTGATTGATTCTATAGTATGTTTCGAAGTTATTTGCTATAGTAGATATTGAACCATACACTTGTACTGTTAGACAGGCTCATAATCATAGATCAGATGCACAAGTCTCCATGCACCTAGTCATTATCTGTATGCTAAACATGTTGCAATTGTTTGCCATCTTCTGCCCCCTTTGAACATCCACAGTAACATCATGTTGAGGATTTGTTTAGCTTATGCTGGTAGAGGTATTAGATTGTTTGTGAACGAGACTACTAAGCGTTTTCTTTATTTTCTTTTTCCTTGCATCATACCCCAAAATTTTAGAAGGTATTGTTTTACATTTTGGCAAGTTTGGTTTGATTTTTTTTTACTAAGACAATTGTTTCCATAACAAAGTCCATTGCCTTGTTTTCAGGATCCCTTGAAAAATGGCGTTTTGGGTGTTCAAACAATCCGCAACCATATCATGGCATCCACTCTTCTTGCTACAACAGCAATCACTCTTAGTTCTCTCATTGGCATTTTTGCAAGCAATGACTCATACAAAATATTAGAATGTGGGTTTGGACCTAACTCAACCCCAAAAGCTAGCTCATAGGGTGAGGATTGTTCTCCACTTATATACTCTGACTTGGCACTATCTCTGGCTGATGTGGGACTTGGGTTATTCCCAATACACCCCCTCACGCCCAGCACTTTTGGGCTTGGTGCGTGGATAACATGGTGGGTGGCCCGTTAATGGATCTAGGATAGGCTCTGATACCATATTAGAATGTGGGTTTGGACCTAACTCAACCCCAAAAGCTAGCTCATAGGGTGAGGATTGTTCTCCACTTATATACTCTGACTTGGCACTATCTCTAGCCGATGTGGGACTTGAGTTATTCCCGATACAAAATTAGTTTATGGCAACAAAACTTCCCTTAATTCTTCAATCAAACGCCTCTACATGTCACTATGCTTCCTTGTTGCATTTCTATGTAATGTGCAGTCTATTAGATACTTTGCACATGTGAGCTTCTTGATCACCACACCTGCATTGAAAGGCAAAATGGATTTCATTGAATATGTTGAAAAAACCTTAAACCGGGGTAGTTATTCTTGGTCTCTAAGCTTGCGGGCCTTCTACTTGTCATTTCCTCTTGTCCTTTGGATTTATGGGTCCATACCCATGTTTGCTTGTTGCTGCTTCACATCATTTATTTTGTACTTCTTGGACACAACCACTCAAATCACACGGGATCTTCACACTAAGTCATTCAATAAGAGGGAAACTGAGGACATGGAAGCAGCATAACTAATACTAGCTAGCTACTATCTTTTAACTTGTAATAAAGTTCAATTGTAGATTTCCTATAATCATCTCATCTCTGTAATGATATTATTATTGGTGCATTATTCTATAATATTTATTGGAAAGTATGTGTAGTATCTTGAAATATCATTTTCTCTGTTTTTCGAGGGGAAAAGTTTTTTTTCCCCTCTGGAGCGCTGGGAAAGTTTGTTAGTTATAATTAGGTGTGTTCCAGTGAAAGACATATAATCCAAATAAAACATAAAAATGTGATTCGGTTTGGTGTGAATATAACATCAAACGGATATTTTAGAGTTCAATTTAGTTTGGTTTACCAGTTTTTACAAATGATTTGGTTGGATTTTAAGCACACTATTATGAACCTTATGCTTAATTGGTGAGTAAAGAACATGAACTTTATTAGTGCCACTAGCATGTAGTGGACGGCACTCACTCGTTCCCCTATAATACAGTTATTATTGTCTTGAATATGATTCCAAAAATGTCCTTTCATTGCACGGCCAAATAGATATGAATGGCATATTTTTGAAAAACAAAATCAGATTTCATTATTGAATTGGTTTATATATAAGATCAAGGCATGCGCTAAGTCAAGTCAGGAGCCGTGGAATGAACATATATAACATATTCTCAATTCTCGTTTAGTCTTGATCACTAGCAATGTGGGACTGGTTGCATTGATTGTCCAAATGCAAAGAGTCATGTATGCAAGGGACGTCAATGATTGGAGGCTAGGAAGTGATAATAATTGGAATAGAGGGATCAAAAACCATTTTATCTTGTTTAATTGATATATATATATATATATATATATATATATATATATATATGAAACACTTAATTTCTAAGTACGATGGGACATTCATAACAGAACTAGCAGTATTACATGCATGAACATGGCAACATGATGGCAAAAAATATCAGCTACCAATATTGGTAGTGGGGACTTTCAACATAAAGCTAAAAAGCTTGCTAACCTATCAGATACCCTTATCAACACTAAATGTATATAGTCTGCCATATCTTTCTTAGCATACTAACTTAATCCAAAATGAACCTATTCCCTGTCCACGAAAAATGGATGCTTTCAATATATCAAAAAGAAAAGAAAAAAAAAAGAGAGTAAAAAGCTACTTTCAATGTATCAAAAAAAAAAAAATAAAAAGGCTGCTTTCAATGTATCAAAAATGAAAATGGTTGTTTTCAGAATGTTTTGACAGCATTTGTTTTTTACACTTATCTAATAATAGATTTTTTTTTTTTTTTACCGAGATCAATAATAACAGATGGTTTTATAGGATAAGATTGTCTATTTCTGTAATAATTATTTCAAAAGTCACTTTAATTAGAATGTTTTGACAGACTTAAAAAAATGTTTTGACAACATATTTTTACTTTTTTTTATAAGTAATTAGAAATAATAAATAAATAATATTACATCTAATCTTTTATATAAGAAACCATTGATAATATTTTATTTCTAATTATAAAAAATATATGACTACTTTCAGATTTATTAAAATTATATTAATAGAGTTTATTTAAATTTTTTAGAAAATAACTTTAAAGTAAATATTTTTTATATAAGTGTTTTTTTAGAAGTAAATAGAATTTTTTCTTCTCAAAATAAAAACTATTTTTTAAGTATAAACAGTTTAGACAAATATACTAGAGAAATAGAAAATTATTTATTTTATTAAAATAAACTTTTATTTAAGAAAAAAATTTAAAAAATTGACTAGTTATCTCAAAATTAATTTTGAACCTAAAACATATAATCAATTCTCCCACGTCCAAATATGTAAACATTTATCTAGTCAAAATAATATTAATTACGAGCTCCCCTAAACGACTGAATGGGTATGCAGATAAGGACATTTTGACGGTTAGAAAGACAACAAAATGAAATCAAGAAAGAAAGCAGTATTCTCTAATGGCATGCATATCGGATATTAATGCAAAATTTTGATAAGGAATGAATAACTAGTTGGTGTGAGTTAAGAAGAGCATCATCAATTTTTGTGTTGTGAATAAGATATTTTTGGGTCAAATATTAAAAATTAATTCCTCGCAAAATCATTATTTTCATACACATACACTAATGATTAAGTTGATGATGATTACATATTTAAAAAACAAGTTTATTTGTCGATCATATCCCATATCACAGGATGTTGGTTGGGCATTTGTGATGTGAGTTTTGCACCGCGCATTTACCTCTATGATCTATCAACTTGGCACACAATTCAAGACAAAGACAGATGCACATGATAATGGGCCACCTACATTGCCGCCCACCGAATCCTTAGCCGAAACGTTGCAAATTCCGTAATAAGATGCATGTTTTTAGTAACTTTCTACTCATAAGCCTCTTTGTTCTTCTGTCAATTTTCTTTAGACAATTTTTCAAAATGATGCTTCACGATATTGATCTTGTTGCCAACGACCATTACTTTTTATTCAGCCATTATTTATTCTCATTGAATGACTGATTAGTATAGTAATTATCAATTTTTACCCAATTAAAAAATAATTCTCAATTTCCCCTTTTGAAACCCTAATATCACATCTTATTAAATTTTCTCAAGTTTTACTAAACTTTTACTTCTAAACTTTTAAACTTATTTCATGAATTTAATTTGAAGGAACTAAAGCTCCCTCCTAATTGGATATAAAACAGTAATTTAAGGGTTTTAGGTAAAAGAAAATTGATAATAGGTTCAATTTTGCTTCATATATCTTAAAAATTGAGGTACTTGATTGACTTGATTTTCTTTTTTTAGAGAATAAAAACTACATATAGTTTGAATTAAAGAGATAAAAAATATAAACAAGTCTAATTAATACTCCTTAAAAAAAGTCTAATTAATACTATTTATTTTTTCTACTAAACAGTTGTTAATTTTTTTAAGAATATTTTACATGTAAAATATATTAATGTTTTATTTCTAAAATAAATTTTTGTAATCTTTCTTCCCCGTTTAAGTTTTTTATGCCACTGTAGTTTGAAGATTATCATTTTCCTTTATTTATTCTATGCTGATTGATCCCCCAGCATTTATTAAGAAATTTTTCATAATTTTTAATTAGTATTGTCAAACACAGAATAGACCCAGATTCCGTCAACATGTTCCTTTTGTTAGACATGGATCCACTTTGCATTTGTTTTCTTCAAAATAGTACTATTGACAAAGTTAATTACGTATAATCTCACTGTCATTTTCAAATTATGGCTTAAGTTATGTTTCCTTTTTGTTATTAATAACAACTAGAATTCTAAACAAATTAAAGTAATCGCATACAAACATAAAGATACGAGATCTAACAAAGTTCGACAAATCTGCTTATATTAACAAATAGAGTTACATTAATATTTATAAATTAAAATGTTCTATTACGCTTTGCTCTACTATATTTTAGCAACTATTCATTCATAGTCATTCACAAAGCTTTCTTTATCAGACTCGTCTTTCTCTCAAAATTGGTCTCCCTAGGTTGGTCAGCGATGGCACAATTATATTCTGAACAATGTCAAACAGAATCTTCCTCTTCTATATTATATTTTCTTCAAAATATAAGGAAAAGCATTGATCAGCCAAATATTAATGGAAATTAAATATTCTTTAGAGCCAAAACTGCATGAGATTTGACTAAACATGCAAAGCATATTACGACACCACCCAGATTCTAGCTGATTACTCGCATGCAACAAAGTAAAACCCCTCCACTTTTTGTTATGGTTGATTTGATACGAATGATATTAATAAAACAAAGTGAAAAGAAGACCATCATAGAGGATGCCCAAAGCAGAAACAATTAAAATAAAACAAAAAGTATGATATCGATCAAACTACACTATACTAGACCAACTTCATATATTATTAAATTATATCATATTCATTTTATACTTTTAATTATCATATTATATTTTAACTTTAGGTGTCTTAACTAATAAATTGGAAATTGCAATATACTTAAAAGAAGGTAAAAGTAAGGTCTTGCTTAAATAATTTATTTTAGTATTTTTATGGCCAAATATCCTATTTGGTCATTAATTTTTATTTTATTTTTGTTCTTTATCTTTTAAAAAGGTTCATATTGATTCTTTATTTTTTTTAAAAAGGTTTAAATTGATCCTTTCATAGGTTTGAAGTTAATGTCGTTAATGATAATCAAATATTGATGACTAAAAACAACCATAAAATAAAAAATAAGAAAAAAGCAATAATGCACCAACAATTTCATCCTTCACAACCCCCCGCCCCCCTACCCTCCTTTTTCTCAAATAGAAAATCAAAAACCTCACATCCAAATTAAAATTCCCAAAATCGCATAAATAATTCAACTTGAAAAACCACCAGACCTTCAAGACTCAAAGCGAAGAGAGGAATAAAAAGACTCATTTGGTGGGCATCCAAGTTCTTGCTGAATGGATGAGGGAGAATCACATTACGACATCTTGCATATGATCTCGTTGGAGAATTGTAGTTCTCATTGAACCCAACGAGCTCCTCAATTTTGGTGTGCATCAAGGTTTGAGTGTGAAAAGGGTTGTGGGTTGACAGTTTTGTGAGTTGAGACAAGAAAACTAAGAAAATGTTGTGTAGGTGGTGGTAGGAAAATTAGGTTGCGCATCAAAAATTATATGGATGATGTTATAATGAAGATAAATCGTTAAATTGTGTGAGGTTTGTGATTTTTGATTTGGGAAAAAGGAAATTATGATTTTGTGAAGGATGAAATAGTTAATGTTGTTGCTTCTTCCTTATTTTTCATTTTGTTATGACTTTTTAACCGTCAATACTTGATTATCCTTAACGACCTTAACTTCCAACTAATTGAAGGATCATTTTGAATCTTTTAAAAAAATGAAGGAGCAAAATTAACTTTAAAAAAAATAAAGTATCAGAATAATTTTTTTAAAAAAATATAAATGACAAAATAGGTCATTTTGACTAGTTTTATTCATCTTTCAAGGTTTATGTCAAAAATAGTATTTTCTTCAAACAATAAATAGGAAATTAATTAGATACATATGAGAAATACTCTTTTTCAGAGACATAAAAAATACTATTATGCATTTAGTATGTGATTTTTAAATCTATTTCATTTGATTATTCACCCACGTGTATTAAATTGAATTTTTTTTAGCAAATAAATTTCTTAATTAATGAATTATCTCTTAAAACCTTTCTCGACTTTTAAAAAAAATAAAACTTAGTTTTTTTTAATCATCCTTATTTTTTCCTTGAAAAATTAATTTTCTCATTTTAATTTATACTTTTTATATTTTATACAAATTAAAAATATTAGTGCAATGCTTGAGTTATATGGTGAATTAATTAAAATTATGTTATACATAATTATTTTGGATTTTCTTATGATTTTTACAATAAATTTTTTTAAATTTTTTTGATCAATGTTCTAAAGTTATTGATTAACAAGGCCTAGATTGACTTACACCGCTAACACGGGTGCATGAATGGGGGATAGGGATCAGAGTTGATAACTAAGTTAAACTATGAATATCTATGAACGATTGGCGTTATTTTAACTAAGTCGTGGAAGCCAGAATTCTCATGACTAAGGACTCATCTCTACGTGTTTTATCTTCTAAAATTCAATATACTAGTTCATAAAAATTTGCTAAGATAATGCTATGTGATCAACGATGTCCGAGTTGACTTATACTACGAGCACCAAGGTCCATTAATACATCTTTAGTAAATTTTGAATGTGGTGACACGGCTAGCACAATTCACAGGATACTCCACCATAATTAGCCAACTCTTGGATTGCCAATGTGTTGCTTTAATGAAGCATCACATTAGGTGAAGTCACTGAATTTTATAAATATACGTACGAGACGCATTCTAAGTCGAATGGTGTCCTTATTTCGTGGTACTTCGGTTTAAAGAGAGTACTGAACCAATTATAATTTGAAGCACATACAGGAAAAATTTATGATTATAAAAGACCCAAATAGAAAGTGAAGGGTGTACAATAAATAAGCAGAAAGTTTATATATATGTAAAATTAATAGAGCTAGCTAGCAAACAATTTTTTTTACACTTAACTTTTTGCTATTCTTTGGTAGTACATCTTGTGTGCTGAAGCGTAGCTTTACATCTTCATCAATAAAATTTTCTTTGCCTATAAAAAAAATAGAGAACACTAATTAATTAAGTTAAATTTTATACTTGATTAACCTATGTTTATATGCATGGCAGGAAATATAAATGGATGGGGAGGGAAAATAAGTGAAAACTATATATATTTACGCAAATTAAACTGGCTAGAATCACATTGAGTCAAGCGTTAAGAATAAAAATATTATTCTAATCATATCAAACTCGTCTTGAAATAGTAATGGCCATGTAAGTCACATCTCAATGAGTGTGCATCTACATATATGGAAAATGGTCTTTGTCATCAGAAAATAACATATTCCTTCCTAATGAGAGCTAGCTTTAAAGCGGTAGGTCTAGAAAATGGGAGAATATTTTCATTAATTTCATGTTTCTTGCATTGCAGGCAAGACAAGTGATATTTCAGTGTATTCTTCACATTGTTTACCGGAGATGGGTTCTATGTAGGATTGCAATAGAGAAAAATGCATCCTCTAATAGTATGCATCAATTGCCTACCACTTTGTCAGTTGCAATACGTCACATTAATAGTAATATGGGGGTCATCACTCAATCTGAATTTTCAAAGCACAAGAATGGAAATGTTGTTGCAATTTTCGATGAAAACCACCCTTTTGTCTTCTCTAAGTCAAAGTAACATTGATTTTTTTTGTTTTTTAAATTTGCATTGAACTTTGTTTCATCGACCATGACCAATCTAATTACCGTATCCGGGCAAATATTAATAGTCATTTGAACATTTGGTTTTGTTTGTGAATAGTAAATACGTACATATATATTAAAGCAGCTTATATTTAATGTTGTTGCCTACAGTACATTGTTGCTCTTGTAGATTGATGATCTATTCACATCAAATCGGCACTGAGAAATTAAACTTGGCCCCTTTTTGTTGACTGCAGTAGCTAGAGGTCACCATTGTAAATCAGTGAACAAGAGTGTGGGGTATTGATTTATTGGCAGAATCCTGAGCAATTAAGTATATATATGCCCTACAATATGTCATGGTCAGTTTAGAATTTGGACCCCATATATATTTTCTTCACAATCCCCTTGCCACAAATTCCAATTGCATGTGGTCCTTCTTCCGAGAAGCAAGTGGTAGTACATTCATCGATTTTGTTAATTAATTAAGAATCATATTATGATCTTGATTATCACTTATCTGGCACAGAAAAAAGAAAGCCGGCCAGATTTTTCTTGGGGTAGACGAAGCACAAATGAATTATGAAAGTAATACATATCTAATATTGCTCAAATATTTAATCAATCTTATATATAGTAAAGAAAATTAATAGGAAAAAGAACAGCCTCTCTTATTATGTCAGAGAGGCTGTAGCAAATTAAATACAAGCTTTTGAACAAGAGGGATATTACGGAATGAATTGCACTTGCACAAAAGTTAAACCCTTGATCAGTTTCTCATTCTAACCTCCTCCTACCATCAACAAACAGATTCGTAGTGTTTAACAGCCACAGCGGCAGTTCACGTCTAACTGCAAAATACAAAGGTTAATAGCCATCATCATTTATACAAGCACATTAATATTTGTCAGAGAATATGGTTTGAAGGTTTTAATCTGATAACAAATACAATTGATGTGGCTCCAATTGTAATCGCGATGCAGTAGCTGACACTCCATATGACGTTGCGGCCGAAATTGCATTCCCGGCAGTTTTTAAAAAACCTTGTATGGTATAATGGTAAAATCTGCAATTAGAAGAGAAAACTAGCTAGCTAGCTAGGTAATAAATACCCAGGGTGAACATCAAATTATTATATATGAACATGTTATTAAAGTAATTTATATATGAATTATAGTTCCAGTAAAGAGAAACGAAGTATATATACTATACTAACTAACTGTTGGTATAGAGGGGGGAGAGTGAGAAATGGAGGCTGAAGGTGATGACAGAAGTATAGAGAGCACAAAGGAGCGAGATGCACAATTCATCATGAGTTCCCTGCTATATATTACATAATATGCATATCATCATCTGTGCTCTCTATCTTCTGTCAACAACCTTAATTACCAACTAGCAGTGCCTCCTTCTCATCTTTTCCCCTATTCTTCTACACCCCCCCATATACAGTTACCTCCCCCTAAATTAACATAGAGATACGAAAGGGATTATGATCATCAAAGGAGAGATAAGATTGAAGAGAAGAATTCGAGTTTGGATGTTAGATTTCTCACCGGGCAGGAGCACCTATTTATAGGAAAAATGCGAAAAGAATGGGTAAAAGGGCCTCAAAATATTCCACTAGATTAGTTAATTAGCCAGCTAGTACCAATGCAATGACACTTTCCATGTACTCTTCATTTTGTAACCTTATGTAACTTCCTAAAAACCCAATCACGTACTCCATGTAAAACCATGCACATGTTAATCCACTTCTCAAATTATGCATGCATATGCATAGATTTTAATCTCACCCCCCTTACTTAACGTATATACATGGAACCAACTACATAAGAATACTAGTGTTGTGATTTTTGAGACACTAACGGCGTGAATTAATTAATTCAAAATATAGTGCAGCTAGCATGCACTACAAGATCCCTCCTTGAAAGATTTATGCAACAGTACTAGTTATTGATATGATACTGATTTGCACCCATGTGCAATAGGATTGCTGTAAATCGTGTGAGATCATCATATTATTTCCAAGTGTTAATAATAGTCCTGTGATGCTACTACACATAGTTGTTGCGATTCTCATCTATCTTCTTCGATCACTTACCGTTAGTGGTATGTGGGCCCATAATACTCCACTGGAGTAGGTACCTTTAATTTAATTAATTTCAATTTCATGGGTCCAAGCTCGCTAGGCCAGCCAAGTGGTCCAGAAATGATTAATAAATATCTGCTTAATTGTACGTAAATTAGCAATAAATTAATCTTAATCGCTTTTCTGTTTCTTGAATTGGAAAGCTGAAGGCTAGCAATTGTAATTTGTGTGGATTACTTTACCTTATTTAGAGGCATATGCATGAATAACAAGATCGACCTAACCACACAATGCTTGAGCGTTGTGGATATCATATTTACACGCATGCATGGTTGGGAAGTCACCATCAACAGACAGGTGATCGAGCGCGGATTCACAAATCAGTGTACCAATGAAAAGTGGGACTGTTTTTTTCTCTCTGTCTTCAATTTTCTGTGTTTGTCATGTATGTATTATTTTTAGTCTTGTGTTGTGTCATGTAATATTATTAATTAATTTTTTTACTGAATTTCTCTTAAAAGGTATAGTTTAATATAATTAGTACTTTGTAAAATTTATTCCTTTTTTATACATTAATTTTATTTTTTTTTTACAAATATTGCAGAGCTCACAATAACAAATCAAGAAAGGGATTTGATCTCTTGGGTTGTGTGTAAAACTCACATTACCACCCAAGTTGTTGCTGTAATATTATTTACCATCGTCATAATTTAACAATATATAAAATATTTCTAACTAAATTGAGTAACCTATAGTTTTGATATGTATTATTCTTTTACCAGGTATCTTTCTATCGGAGCCAAATAAAAATTAATCTTTTAAAGCACATATTCATTTTAAAGACTTCTAATAAATATTTTTCCAAACATATAAACTTAATAATCATGTTACATCAGGCAGACTAAATTAATATTGTGATATTTTGAGTGTATTTGGAGGTATATACGTTGCAAGTGGAGATAATCATGTCATTTTATTTTTTTTAAAGGGCAGATAATCATATCAAATGGATTAAAAAACGGAAAGATACAATACAACTATTACTTTATGACTTTATGTGAAAACATGAAAAATCATATCAGATGTAGGTGATCACACATAACCAATTATGTTCTGAGTCAAAATTTGTTGTCGCTTACTTTATTTTTATTGTTTTGGTGAATCAAATAAATTATGAATGAAACTTTCAAATTTAAATGTTATGAATGAAGAAATTAAATCGATATTAGATGAGCTTTACACAATTATGAATTCAGCTAACTTAATTTAAATTAGTTAGAATTTACGGTAACTTTTATTAATGGTTGTCCTGAACTCGATCATGATATATAATAATTTTGCAATGTTTTATAAAATTTATTTAAAAAACAATAATATGCTTAATTGAAAAATATTTTTGAAATATGACAATACTCTTGTTAAATTACATTCTAGTTATACCAACATAATACGTATCTATTTTGAACGGCATCAAGTATATATAATAAAGCTTCCTTTAATTTTGTTTTCAAAATAAATAAGGGTATAGTTGTTTGAAAATTATTTGATAACTTAATTATATAATTTTTTTATCGTAAAATAAGAAAAAAAATAACCAAAAAACCATGTTCAAGTTATATATTATATATGTTTCTTCCTTAAAAAAAAGTTGTACATTTCTCGCCATGATTTGGGCTGCCGACTCCTTTGGAATAATTTGATTGATTTTTCTATCCTATTAATGCTTGATTAAAACTTTAAAAAAATAATATAATAAATAATTTTAAATAATACTATAATAAATTCACTTTTTATAACTAAAAAAAATCAATTTTACTTTTAATACATAAAGACTATATTATAGTACTTTTTTTCTTTTTCTCTATTTAATTATCTAGTTCAATACTTTTCTTTCTTTCTTTTCACTCTCTTTATTCTATATAAAATTATGTAAAACTTAAATTAGACACATAATTTCTCATTTTGCTATATATGTCGATTTGACTTACTGATAAAAAAAAAAATATCGGGTTGGCGTTATGTCATCCAGCATATATCCACTGAAGTCTAGAGGTATCCAAAATGCAAGATTGTAAGAGGTATGCAGAAAAAGTTATAATAGGAAAGACACTTAAATTTTTGGGGCCCTTTTATCACAATCAGTAGACAAGAAGTCAGATCAAATTATCTTTGAACAGATCAAGTTTGTGTCGAAATTAGCAAGAACTTGTATCTTTACGGTGTGTTTGCTCAAAAAGAAACATATATATAGGAAAAATATATATTTATTTTAAGAAATTTTAGTTTAATAAAAGTAGGGAAAAAATTAATAAAGAAGAAAGAAGTAGAAAAATAATAAAACAATCACTTATTGAAACAAAACAATCAATTATTTATGATTTTTTTGTTTTTTGTTTTTATATTTTGGTACTTGACACAGTCAATTATGAGTTACTTACAGTAATAAATTATTTTTTATAAAAATTCATTCTGTATTTTGCACAAAAAAAAAATGAAAAGTTAAGACTGACAATTTTTTATTTATTTCTTACACACCATTTTTCTACGACTAAACATACTCCATTTTCTATTTCATGTTTTTTTCTTTCATTTCTCTGCCCCTATTTGCTCACTAGTTCTTTGCAACTAATGGAAAAACCTTAGTTCATCACTCTGATTTTCTTACAATCATATGATAAAACGTGTTATTTTTTGTAATATTTTCTTTGTGCGTGGTTAAAACTTAGATATTTTTCTTTTGTTATTTTTTTGTCTTTTTATGTAATTAAAATTTCAATTTTACTCCACTATTTTTATTGTAAATTGTTATGAGAATCATTGAAATGAAATTTTAATTTTAATTGAAAAATAATATTAAAAAAATCTTAAAGCTACATTTAAATTTTGTTTTTTATATATCAGACGAATTGAGATAAAATATTACTATATTATATATTTTATATTTCTTTTAAATATTTTTTATTTTAAATAAAATTTTAAATATTTTTTTTTTTGTAATATCTTAAGATATTAATGTGTCATCTAAATACAAAGTACGCGCGTGACTTAAGTTTCTTTAATTACTTCTCTTGTCTTTAAATTCAGTAAATATATATTTTCGAAAATTTCTTAAAAAAAAGCTAGCAACTTAATTTTCTATAATAAAAAAAGGAAAAACATTTTTTTCTCTCTCCTCATTGTTTCATAAGTAATTTCTTTTAAGTTAAAAAATGAAAAACTATTAAGAACCTTCTACTTTACTTTTAAAACTTTTATTGAGTTTTAATTATACATATCTCTATCAGTAAAAAAATTATACATATCTTTGTCTTACTTTTATAAGTAATTTTTAATTAATTAATACTGTTAAAAAATAAAGTAAGTTTATAGTCTTAAATTTATATAAAAACTATTTTAACTTTTCAAAATTATCCTTATTAATTTAAAGGCTCCTAAAATACTGGTTAAAGAATAAATAACATGATGTTTTATATTGATATTATAAACATTTAAATATACCTTAATTTGATTTCGCATTTCTTTAATGTTATGTATACATAATATTAGAATTTATATATTAGGTCAAACAAATTGGATTGCCTCACTACTATTCTATACATCAACAATTTTTAATCAGAATAAGTTCTCAAGTTCATCATACATTTAAAGTGAACTTTGGCTTATAAACTTTAAAGTCCTTTTCTAAACAATATTGGGATATTATATTGTTCCTTTTAAAAAATTTAAGCTTTTGAAATATAACCAACACTCCATTACGTATATTAATTTTAATTATTTTCACACTCTAAATTTTACAATTAGATTATACTTTTATCAATCATTTTATTTTTAATCACGTAATTTATTATATTTATCGCTTTATATATATATATATATATATATATATATATATATATCAATTTTTCAAGGTGTTGACTCTTTGTGGGTGAGAACAACATATATTTCGTTTATGTATCTTAAAATTTTAGTTGTGCGGCACCGCGCCCATGTGAACAAGACGTAAGTGCATGGCAATGAGTCAAGAATGACGACAGCTTGCCCGAAAGCATGGAAAAGATCGAGAGAGAGCATAACTCCACACACATTTCTTATCTATATAATTCTATGTCTTCCATCTATATTTTTTATCTTCTTATTTATTTTAAAAACATTAAATTTCTTTTCTATTTCTAAAATATTAAAGGTTTTAATTTTTAATATATTATGAATAGAAAACATATATTATCAACTAATATAATAATATTTTATATATAACGTTTAAAATAATTATTGTAAATCACCGAATGCTTAGGTTAATTGACACAAATTATTTCAACTTAACTCATGAATCCAAATTCTAGGCCTTGAATATTCAATTGCATTAAATACTCAAAATAGAATTTTATTAATTTTATTTAGTTCGAATATGATTGAATATATGCCATTTATAAAAAAAATAATTATCATAAAAGTAAATGATTATGAAAAAAACCATAAAAGTAAATAACTTTTTATGATAAGAAACCATGATTGAGCTGAAATATTTTTTAATTAAATCCAACATTAAAGATATTTGTTTTCTTATTTAATATTCTTTCATGTATAATAATAAATATAAAAGTTAATTAAAATATATACAAAATTATCTAATCATAAATTGATATGTAAAATAAAATTATAAATTATATAATTATTTTAAAAATATATAAAAAATATAATTAGTTGATAGTATAAATTTTATAATAACAATGCAAATATTTTTTGTTTGGTATAGATCACAAGTATCATCTAATAAAAAAATTATGTTTTAGTCAAGTATGATCATTGTATATGACAAATTTTTTTCTTTAAGTGGATTTAATATAATTACAAACTCAAAACTTGAACAACTTTGCACCATTTTAAACGTATTAATTTAATGTAAAAAATAAAGCATTAATTTATTTATCCTTTAATAATTAAGTGTATTAAATTCCATTGGCCGTTTTTTCAAGCAAAGGTGAAATGAAAATGCATATCCATCAAAATGAACAGAAGTGTTCCAGAGGGTTTTTAATTTTATTTTGGCGGAAAAAAATTGTTGCCCTGGATCCAAGACAAGGAAAAGTCTTTATGTTTAAAACATTATTATATATAAATAGAGAAGAAATTCTCATCATTCATTTTTTTAAAATCTAATAATTATAATAAATAATTAATCTTAATAGTTACATCTCAAAAAAATTATAATTTTTTTCTAACCTAATCCGACTCAAACCGGTAATTGAGACCGGATTGATCCGTGAGTTACTATCCGTTGTGACAGGTCTATTCATCAGAAGTAAGTAACAAGAAGTTATTTCTGCATTATTGATCTGTTGTTGTACGTGATTTAATTGAAGAATGTAATAAATGTGTGTCAAAACCAAACACCACAAAGGAATTTAGTGGTGATTAAAGCAAGAGAGAAAGGTAGTTTATCTCCAACACCTGTCAACACCCCATATCTTCTTTCCTCATTTGGCCTCAAAATAGGCCCACCTCAGTAACGGGGAATCCGAGACTACAGATATGCTACCATGCATAGAACCTTGACACCTGCACTGTGCCATTGGAGGCTATATTTCTTGGAACCTTTTTCACTTCCCTTTTTGGGTTTACGACCATTCTTCATGCCTACGTGTTTAGAGCTAAGTGGTTAATGGATTCTTAGTTGCCACCTTCATTGGCCAGCACAAAGTCTTAGGAAAATAAAGTTTGGAAGAAGCAGGAAAATGAACCAAATAGCATCACCGTAATTCCTATATATTTATTGATAGTTATTCACTGGTTCCAGAATTATGGTTGGTAAACATGGTATCTTTAAAAGGAATTCAAATTGGGGTAGCGTTTAGACCACGAAGAAGACTTTTTCTTTCGTTCAAGACACCTTTGTTAAATGGCATGCAAGAATAAACCCTTTCAATGATAACCGGTATCAAACTAGCAGATAACAGAACATATGCATATGCACTTGTACAGTGTAGGAAAGGACAGAGGAAATGAGAATGATGGAAAGTGGGACTGAATAAGTATATTTATATATTATATGGGATCGATTAATTGAGAAACAGACCTAGCCACACTGTAGAAATATTGGACAATGAGATAAGGGAATTAATTCCATCTTGTTCGCTCAATAAAACTCTTCAACAAACTGAAGGAGAATGATGGACTTAGATGATCAGTTGGGTCACCCCACTTGCAAAATCGGACCAGTGTGATAGCAAATCATATAACTGAATCGCATCAGCAATTGCGGCCACGGGATTTTTTTGTTAAAAATCAAATACAGATACATTAAAATAATAATTTCTTAGTCACTCATTCACTTATTCATTCTTTCACCTCTTAAATGAGATATATTTATACAAGTAATTTTAATAACTTGGGAATAATATTAAAAAATAATAATTCAAACTTCTTCCTATCTAGATTATTTTAACAACCTTCCTATTTAAGAGATATAATAATTCAAATTCAAATCATATCTTCAACACTCTCCCTCAAGTTGGTGCATGAATATCGATCATGTCCAAGTTGTCAATTACTTATTCAAACACTCTTCTAGAAACGACTTTGGTCAGCAATAGGTTCAGGGGGTGCTTCAGGATAGTCCACAACAGATGTTCGATTATGTGAGGTAGAAAGAGAATTGAGATACGAGAAGGGATTCATAACAATCACATATTCAGGTCATTAGACTTCAGGGTTAGTTTGTGAAGGATTTAGAATAGTGCAACGAGCTTCATATCAATGACCTTCAAATGGAATACGCGCATGAAGGCTTGAAAATTGAAGTATGAGAAGGATTCAAAATGGGTTTGTGTTGTGTCGTTTGTGTTATTTTCAGGAAGAAGATTGAGATAGGAAAGAGATTCAAAACAATCACATGTTCAGGTCAATAGACTTCAAAGCGGGTCTGTGAATGATTCATAACAATGCAACGAGCTTCACATCAATAACTTTCAAATGGAATACGTGCATGGAAGCTTCAAAACTGAGGTACGAGAAAGATTCAAAACGGGTTTGTGAGACTTTAGAACGAGTGCATTGAGGCATTATAACGGTACGTCAATTCACATAGGAAGAATGCTTCAAGGGAAGGAAGGTTATAATTTAGCAAGAAGAAAAGGAAAGAGAAAGGGAGTGATTGGCTATGCAATAAGGTGCGAATGAATTCAAGCCGGGACCGAAGACGCGAAGGTTATGCGAGACAAAGATGGAGTTCATGATGATAATAATCATAATTTGTAGAGGAATCAGAGAAGGTGAAAAACAATGATTAGGGTTTGGGTTTGGAGGAGGTAGATGGTTGGATATTTCATAATCAAATTGGTCATCAAAGAAGGGAGTTAGGGATTTTAGAGAAATAAAAGTGGAATAGAGGTATTGATACGGGAAGAAAAAATGAGATGTACATTCGAAAATATGAAGAAGAAACATAATTTGGATATGTAATGGTGAAGAAAAAGACTATAGTACTGGCAACGGAAGGCTCTAATACCATGTTAAAAATCAGATACGCATAAATTGGAATAATAATTCCTTATTCATTCATTCACTTATTCACTTATTCTTTCATCTCTTAAATGAGGTATATTTATACAAATAATGTTAACAACCTGAATATAATATTAGGAAACAATAATTCAAATTTCTTCTTACATAGACTATTTTAACAACTTATTCATATCTAAAAGATACAATAATTCAAATTCAAATCATATCTTCAACAATTTTCATTCTTATTTTATTGATCAAAGCTAGCCACGGTATGGTTCATGATGAGAATATGGTTCCATTTTCAGAATAACATGCAATACAATGAATGAAGCTCCTGCATTAACATCTAGCTAATTGTGACTTTGAGGCTGTTACTGTGACGAGACAATAGTAAATAATGTACGGAAGAAGAAATAGATATGGTTTTAAATTAGTTTAGTAGAATCTTCTATAGTTGGAATTTGTTCTTACACCCCATGACCCATGACCTGAACTCTCCCCTTCCCTTAAATAAGAGAAACTTTACTTGTATGATACTACATTATTACTATTTTTGTATATAACTTTCTTTATAACTAAGGAGTGATAGAAAGAGAAGGAAAAAAAAAGTCTAAAACAAGATAAAAGATAGAATGAAAAATTAAAGATAAAATAAAGAAAAAATGATAATTGTTTTTTCTAAATCATGCTCAACTGAAGATAATTTTTGTTTGAATTTAATAAAATCATTATGAACAATAAACATTTCCCTTTAAATATCTTGCAGAGTTGTTTATCCAATATTCAAACCCTATAAACAGAGATACTGGAAAAATATACATAAATAATTTTTAAAAAAAAATATGTATCTTCGTACGCAGTAGTCGACACTACAAGAATTTCACATTTAAGCGATGGTTAAAATTCATTGCTTATCACTCAATTAAAGTGGTAGTCGCCATGAAATTAACATGGATAAGTGACAATCTGATAATCGTTACTAATAAAATCATCGTTAATGTGTTTTGCATCAGATGGACCAGGCTGTACATGTTGCACAATAATGTCAGCTAAAGTGACCCTTAAGTCGATGCTTAGTAGGTTGGAGAAAAAAATTGTCATTTTTTACTGTCTCTATCGTTCATGCACCATGGCCACCCATCATGTGCGTGTGATTATTTTATTAGAAAATTATTACTTAGCATTTTATTACCAACAGTCTGGCTGTCGTTATATATGTGCCATGTGTGTCGGTCACTAGGTCGTCGTTAATAGGCCACCGCTATTTGACGCGAGTTTGTTGTAGAGCCCAGACATGAAGATGTTTCAAGATAATCCTATTGTACAACGTTGCCCAAATCAAAATATTGATATAATTTAGTTTTTAATTGTAGTTTTAATCCTTTTATTATTAATATTATTGGATTGGGAGACTCGTATATTAGTTATGATTATGTTTTAAGAGAGTACGTAAATACTTGCAGACTTGTTATGATTTATTAAGTTTCATTAAATTTGTTTTTTCATCTTTTTAGAAACTTTTTAGATAAAAAATATATAATTTCGAATAAAGAAAAATTGGTTTAACAATAGGATTTTAGTAATTTAAAAATTTTAAAAATATTAAATCTAAAGAAAAATTGGTCCTTAATATGGCTAACATTGTTTCAAGATCTCGACGTGGCGCGCCTTCCCAGCTACACACTAATGCTTAGGCGTTCATAAGTGGCTTTCAACTATATTTTGAGGATTTAGGTTTTCACCCCTCAAAGAAAATCTTCTTACAATAACTTTCAAGTGCTTTCTATAATTATTGTCTATTTCATCAGTTTGTTATTAGGTTTACTAAACCACATGTTATCAGACTGTTTAGACTGTTTGTAAATGTTCAATTTTACAAATCTCACGCTCAAGATGTGGAATTATAAATCTTTACCTAATTTTTGGGGTTGAATTTAATTAACACAATTTTAAGTTCTAAGAAAAATAATAATCTACTTTAGTATCACTATTTGAACACACAAATCACTTGATGACTTGACCGTGCATAGATCATATAATCAATGCAATATATAGCTCTCTTGTATGTTCAGATGTGCTCATTACTTTAATACTGGAAGTAGTTACGCATTCAATATCAATTTCACATGCATTGTCCATTTTGTGTTTATTTAAAAAAGGAAAAGAGCATAATTAAGGACGATGAATGTTGTGGTCATTTTGTGAGAGAAAATAAAAAGGAAAAAGGTACATACAAGGACTAAGGACGCTTCATGCTGTGGGTCTAGTGTGTCTACTAAACTGCAGTACTTTGCATTAGTATTGTGGCCCAGCAGACATAAATTATTTGCATTGAAATTGGATATTGACTGGTTCATTCGTGTACTTCTAGCAAGATCATGCGGTAGTACGTACATGTTGACGGTGACAAAGAAACTGTCAAGAGTCATATAAATTATATTTTCTTAACTAAAGTTGGTGTTCATAAAGATCCAAATCTTGGATAAGGGTTCAAATTATGCAGATATATCCAAGTTTTAAGTGTCCTTTCTCAAATAATTGGTTCGCAGCGAGGAATAATTTTTTTTATCTAACAAATTTACTACGTGTTTGTTCAACCAATTACAAAAGCAAAATAATTGACAAATAGTGCAATGATAGTTAGAGACAGAAAGAAAGAATATTCCCTTGCTATGCTGACCTTAATGTAAAAAAGAAGCTAAGTGTTACTATATGACCACAGTCCTCAGCGTTGGAAACTAGCTAGGCTTATTCTGAATTTCTAGCAAAGAGCCCAGATGCAGAATCACCTGTGTTTGTAGAATTACATAGTAGGACAAAATATATAACACTGAAAATACATTTTTCTCGCCTAACTCTCACACGGAAGCATAATGGAAAGGAAGAATTCTCTCAAATGTATTTCATTTCAATAATAAATTGATACCACTGATACACAGGTGATGATGGACTTTTTTAATTAAGCAACACTTGTATGTTTTGTTTGTTTTGGTGGAGAGAAAAAGGATTATTAACGAGACAAATAAAAAGGATTATTTTAATTAAGCAACAATGTCTCATGATGGACTTGCTCTGTAAAACTTATCTTCTTCTTGTGTGTGCTATTGTGAAGCAGATATCGAAATCTTATTGAAGAGCCTTACGAGATAGGCTTGCATATGGAAGCCCAAATATGAATCGTGCTGTTAGCTTTGAATATATGAACCGGCAATTAGTTTGGAATATTAATGAATTTTCAGTACTTCTTCCCCTCTTCATTAAATTTATTTGTACTTAATTTGTGGAAGCTGATGGGTTATTGAATGAGGCCTTTCATTTAATTACTAGTTAAGACAAATGAATGTGAAAATGGGCTTAGCTGACTGAATGTGATAGGACCCCAAACCCCAAAACCCTTGGAGCCTCTAAATCTCTTCAGGTTTACACTGGAAGGCCCAAGAATAGTTAGGGCACAATATTCACCTTAGGCAGGAATGATTAAAAATGTAGGGAAACAGTTACACATCTTTTATATAGGAAGAGGAGAGAAGGGTATGTTGGTTTTGTCACAGGAGAAGTAGCTTACGACTTTCCCATAAGCTCTATTTTGCTTATTTTCAATAAGTTTCATAGAAATTTTTTTCATTATAAGCTCTTATTAGCTTATTTCAATTAGTGTAATTATCAAACATATGAGTAATCTCTCATTGGATAATATCATATTAAATTGGTAACTCAAAAACGACCCTATTCCAATTTCTAAAAATGTTTGTCACATCACGAAAGCTGCTATTGGTTGTTTGAATTTGGGCATTTTACAACAGGTAGATGCTATCTTGCAACTAGTTGTGACCTCTAGATTTGATGGCAAGTGAATTTATTTTTAAAAATCAACTTTTAGGGTTCTTAACCTTCAAAGTGGGTTTATCCTAGGGATTGTCTTTGAAGGGTTGAAATTTATTTTTTAAAAAAATATATATAATTTTTAAGACGATTTTGTAAGAAAAGTCGTCTTAGAAATCATATATTCAATGACGATTTTGTAGACAAAATCGTCTTTGAAGGTCACAAAATTATCTTTTTAATTAGAAAAATAATTTCTAAGATGGTTATCTGATAGAATCGTCGTTGAAATTGTATCCTTCAAAGACGATTTTGATTAAAAATCATCTATGAAAGGTGCTAATTTATTTATTATTTTTTAAAAAATATAAGTTTTAAGACAATTTTGTAAAAAATCATCTTTGAAGGACCATAATTTTTATTTTATAAAACGATTTATAGGATAGTTATGTCGGAGAAACCATCTTAGAAATGCATGCTTCAAAGACAATTACATAATCGTCGTCAAAAGTCTTCAATTTCGACGATATAGACTTCAACGACGATCGCAAAATCGTAGTTAACCACCATTAATAACCATTGTAGAATGATCTTCTTTTAGTAGTAATTGGTGAAAGGATGAACATCAACCTGAAGCTACAATTCAACTATTTAATTATTAATTTAATTTATTAATAATCCTATCAATTTTCACTTTATATTTAAGCTAATTTTTTAGTTTATGAAAGAAAAAAAATAATAACACTCAATTATGTATTATATAAAAATTCCACTAAAAAAAGTGTATTATATAAAGATTAGTACGATCACATGATAATTAATCCCAAACCACCTAATTTTTTTCTTAAACAAGGCATGTTCCCTAAATTCTTGCAAGGTGGAGGAGGTGTGGGTAGGGTGCGAAGCTTCTTCAAAATCTCCAACTCTGTCCAAAAAGAAAGAATATTTTTATATATTAAGACTTAAACACAAGAGAACTCAAAAGACTAATCAATAAAGTAGCTAGAAGATTTTCATGGCTTGAATACCATGTCAAGCTTCTTATTTTACTCAATATGAATCTCCTTAACGAAAATATTTAGCAAAGCCAATCTATATCCGAAAATCAATGAAAAGTTATAGTGGAGATGAATACTTGTTTTATTAGCTATTAAAGATCAATAGGATTAACCATTTCATGATGTTGTCTGTAGTTTTCTTTTAAGATTTCAATGGATGCTACGTACATATAACCTAAAAAGTATCTGGTGTTTAATTCCAAGATTATTGTGATATGATGTGATGAAATGCCTGTGTTTTGAATCTTCACAATATTCATGGTAAATATAAAAGAAATACAAAATCATCAAGACAAACCTGCACTAACTTGAGTCGACAACATGAGCGAAAAGGATATGATTAATGTAAGCACAATTAGGATATGGTAGAATTGAACGAACGCAGATCCATTTCCCAAGTTTAAATGGCAATGTAAAGGCAAGTCCTGGGATCATTCAAATTTATAGTCTTTATTAATGTTGTGTTTGATTTAAATGATAAAAACAAACAAAGATTGATCGCATCGTGACCCATAATCAGAGGCGGAATTAGGAGGTTAGGTTGGACCATTGTCTCCCCTAAAATTTGAAAACAAAAAAATATTTTTAAAAAAAAAAAAAAAAAAAAAAAAAAAAAAAAAAAAAAAAAAAAAAAAAAAAAAAAAAAAGAGAAAGGG
>PYAF01001714.1:713663-726797 GCA_007407185.1 Glycine tomentella | reverse complement strand
AAAAAAAGAGGAAAGAAAATGTAATAAAAATAAAAAGGGAAAGAGAGATAACAAAAAAAGAAAAGAAAAAGAAAAAGAAGATGATAAAATGGAAAAAAATAAAAAAAAAGAATAAAGAGGAAGAGAGAAAGAATATTATAAAAGGGAGATGTATGGGCATAGAAATATACACAGAGAAAAATTGGAGACACAAATCACAATAGACAGAAGAAGTTATGTTATTTGGTATCTCTTCGTTCATTTCTTTTTTCCTCTTTTCTTCTTTCTTTTCCTCTTTCTCGTTGTTGTTACTCTTCTAAAATAAAATAAACTATTATTTGTGCCCTTTGTTTTTACACATGCACCCCCTATCATGTTAGGCTCAGCCCATTTTTGTTAAATCTGAAACAAAATAAAAAAAATATATAAACTACTGTTTACTCCTTTTTTTTCACATGCGCCCTCTACCATGTTAGACCTAGTCCGTTGTTGTTAAAAATAAAAAATTACTATTTACAAGTGATTTTTTGTTTGTTTTTTTTTGTTACTATTCAATAGCCTGAAATTGTCAATGATGCTAAAATATTAGGAGTTTGGGATTATTACTTGCTTTGAGCATGACTTGAGATCGAAGAAACATGTACAAGTCATTTAACAATGTAATATTTGCAAACTTGTTGATAAATTTTATTCTAGAGATTTTACAGAATAGGAAAAATTGCATTTGAAGATAGAGTTACAACATTTTGAGCTGAACATTTTTAAACATCCAGATTTGATTAATTTATCAACTATATCTGAATTATATCAAGGGCTAGCAAGAACTGGAAAGTCCATCATTTATCCTCTTATTAATAGAGTGATTAGACTTGTACTCACTCTTCCGGCTTCTACAGCAACTACTGAAATATATTTCTTAGCTATGAAGATAATCAAGACCAGATTTTAAAATAGAATGGAAGATAAATTTCTTGATGATTCTTTGATTAGATACATTGAAAAAAAAATTGTTTTGAGTTTTAAGACAGATTCAATTATAGATGATTTTAACAATATGAAAACACGCAGAGTAAGAGTCAAGTGAAGTGATCTTAATTTTTATAATAGATTTTTAAATTTTTTGTATAACAAATTTATATTGTCTTCGGAATACTTTTATTTATAATATAATTTTTTTATGTTCACCTCCTCTCAATAAAATTTCTGGGTTCGTTACTGTCCATAATACTACCCTCCTAAACCATACCCAATCTGCCCCTACATCTAACCCAGACTCTGTTCCACCTTCCTTGCTCCTCCTTCCCAACGGAGGGTGATGATAGCAACATGAACCGTAATAGAGACCTAAGAGAACCATCCGAAGGCCCACCACCCCCTCAAGGACTACGTATGATGATAATTGGGATATGCCTCAAAATATGCCTTAGGATATTTGTTAGAAAGGCATTAGATATTTAGAGGATTTGGTCTTAACAGCCACATGATATTGTTCCTTTTGGATAGATTCTTTTTTTTCTGTTTTCACAATTCTCGAACAGCCAATCATTGGACTGTGAAAATGGGTCTTTTCCCATTAAGGATTTTTTTTATTTACCAAATGGGGGTAAGGGAAAAAAAATTACCATTTTGGGGTAAGTTGTGCCACGTGGCACGACTCTTAATTTTTTGAAAAAAATAAAAATCGGTCGCTAAAAATTTGGTCACTAATTTGGTCGCATGCCTCCTTCAACCCAAAATTCAGAAAATCGCCCCCCCTTTTTCCCCCTCCATTTTTACCACCACTACCACCAAATTATTTTATGTCAAGCACTCAAATTCTGTCCACCGAAAATTCTCAAAGTTCTCAAACATTTCCTTCGATGCCACCAAACAATCCTACCATGGTTGAAAATCATGTAGTTGGTTCACAATTTTCACAGTTTTCTACCCAAATTGGGCTAGAAGATGCCGTCGTTGAGGAAGTAGGAGGATCTTCTACAAAAAGGAAGGCTCGAGTCGCCTTCACAATTGAAGAAGATATGTGCCTCATTAGTTCATGGCTCAACATCTCAAACGATTCAGTTGTTGGTGTTGGTCAAGGAAAAGAAGCATTTTGGTTGAGAGTCACGGAAAATTACAACAATTTTAGAGGTGAACTCCGCGAAAGGGCATTGAATCAATTGAAATCACGATGACAAAAAATTAATCTGGGCGTGCAAAAATTCAAAGGTCATTACAAGCAAGCGATATCATTGAAGAAAAGTGGTTGCACGGAGAACAATGTCATGCTTGATGCATATGCCATATGGAAGGAAGACGAAGGATGCGATTTTGGTTTGGAACATGCTTGGCGACTTCTGAAAGATCAACCAAAATGGTTAGACCAGTTTCCTGAAAATTGCTCTAGGAGGACGAAGATTTCTACAACTGGGGCATATTCATCGTCATCTAATGCAGAAACACAAGTGGAAGATGTCGAAGCTGACACACCGTCTCGAATTGCCCGTCCAATGGGGCAAAAGGCAGCCAAAAGGAAGAGCATGGGGAAAGGAGTAGGAACATCTACCAATGTTGTGGACTTGACTGGTGTAGAGGAAGCAATGAAGGAAAGAAATATTGTGAATGCCAAACTAGCAGACTTACGAGAGAAAGAACTGGAAAAAAAGTATTACGACATTCTCATGAAAGACACATCTACAATGTCTGAAACTCAACTCCAAGACCATCAAGCCTTTTGTAAGATAATTAGGCGTAAACTAGGAATGTAGTATTAAACTACTCGTATTTTATTTTGTTGTTATTGTCTTTTAATTTGTTGTTATTGTCTTTTAGTTTGTTGCAATTGTCTTTTAATTTGATTTAAGTAATAAAGTGGTCGTTACAAAACTAGCCGTTACAAAACTAGTCGTTACAAAACTAGCCGTTACAAAATCCGTTTCTGATTTGTTATATATTTGTTCAATTCTCATTCATTGTTGCACATCTCCTACAATCATTCATACAATGGATCAGAATAATGAGTTTGATAGAGTTTGGAGAGAAATTGTTTATCAAACACTTTACGACGATAGTGATGAACAAATATTGAGCTATCTACGTGAGATGCAACATGAAGGAGGCAACAACAATCAACGTCGAAGGCCTAGAAGAGTCATTAATCGCAAACGTGAAGATCGACATCTACGATTGATGAATGACTACTTCTCAGAAAATTCGGTTTACACAGAGACTCAATTCCGACGTAGGTTCCGAATGCGGCGACAATTGTTCAACCGAATTGTCAACGCTCTTAGACCACGACGAGTATTTCCAATTGAGACCTGATGCTGTTGGTAGAATGGGTCTCTCGCCGTTGCAGAAGTGTACTGCAGCTATCCGTATATTGGCATACGGATCACCTGCTGATTGTGTTGATGAGTACATTAGAATTGGCGAATGCACCGCAACTCAATGCTTACAAAAATTTGTAAGGGGTGTCATTGAGATATTTGGAGAAGAGTACTTGAGAAGGCCCAACAACAATGACATAAACTGCCTTCTACAAATTGGAGATGCACGAGGGTTTCCAGGTATGTTAGGTTCTATTGATTGCATGCATTGGGAGTGGAAAAATTGTCCAGTTGCATGGTAGGGTCAATTTCGTAGAGGTGGTCATCGCAAACCTACAATAATACTTGAAGCAGTTGCTTCACAAGACTTGTGGATTTGGCATGCATTTTTTGGAGTTGCGGGTTCAAACAATGACATTAATGTGTTAAATCAATCGCCTGTGTTTGATGAGGTTTTGCAAGGTCGAGCTCCTCCAGTACAATTTTCAATTAATGGAACTCCATACAATATGGGGTACTATCTTGCAGATGGTATTTATCCTAATTGGGTCACATTTGTGAAGACCATACCAATGCCACAAGGTCCGAAAAGGAAATTATTTTCAAAATGTCAAGAAGCAGTGAGAAAGGATGTTGAACGAGCATTTGGTGTGCTCAAATCTCGATTCGCAATTATATGCGATCCATCACGTTCCTGGAACATGGATACAATGAAGGATATAATGTTGGCATGCATTATATTGCATAATATGATTGTCGAAGTCGAACGAGATACATTTGGTGGTAATGTCGATATTGATTATGATCACGTAGATAATGACATTTCAAATGTTGAAATATCTACATACTTGCAAACAAGACGTGTTATGCATACAAGAGGAATTCATCAACAACTTCAAGCAGACTTGGTAGAGCATATTTGGGAACATTTCGGTCACGAAAATGATGAAAATTGATTTTCTTTAAAATTAATGTCTTGCATTTTTTATTATCAATTTTATGTATTTTTCACTTATTTAACATTTAGTTATAAATAAAATTATTTAAATTTTATCATTTCTTAATATTAATATATTTTTTTTATATGTTTGGTTAATTAAAATTTATTACTTAATTAATTAAATTTAATTTAATCAAAATTAAAAAATTTAAAAGTGGGGTCCATGTGGGACCCATTAAAATTTATCTAAGATCTCAATTTGAGATCTACCACTAAAGAAAAAAATATTACAAATCTTAAGGGATCTTCAATCCTACTTGACACTGTGGGGTATGCCAAAAAATAAGCTAAGATCCTAAATTGGGATCTAGCATTAAAGGTGTTCTTAGATGTCCTGAGCCAAGAAATGGAACATTTGAAAGTAATGTACACTTAATTTTTTGGGGGGTAAACTTAATAGATCGCTTTGGATTTAATTTCAAGCAGTTGAAATCTTCAATTGAATAATTCAATCACTTGTCGCTATGATGTCTTGAGAATCAAATAAATAAACTACTATATAAAAATCAAAAGTATACATTAGCAACACTATTTTATTTTATTAAATCAAAGCCTTCCGTTGAATTATATAAAATGCTAAATCCACATATGATATTCATATTACAAGAGGAGGCAGCCCATTTTTTGTCTTGTGTTGCGTACGTGCCTACTTACCACATATAATTAGTAACAACCGCCGTCGTCGGTGCTGGGGCGGCGGCTTGAGGTGGAGGAGGTGGGCTTGGGATCCTCCCAAGCTTTCTCCAAATCTCCCAATCTGTTTCCCAAAAATAATTATATAGTCATCAATCAATTTATTACTCTCACATATTTTAAATTCATCAAACACCTCTACGTTTCATTAGTTCATGAACTTAATTTCCATATGCATGTGTATGTGATTTATAATGTCCAGAAAGGCTTAATTTACTTGCATTGATGGCATGAAAAAAATTGCAGGTGATCGACTAATATTGCATGCATAATGAGAAATTAGATACTACTACAAGAAAGACATGTATCCCGAAGTCCTCAATGACTAGTGTTTCTCAGGAAATTAATTCATTAGATGCATTAATAGCTTTAGCATTTCACATCAAATAATATATAGATGGTGTTTTAGTTTTGACATAACTAAAATATGTCGTTGCTAGCTAGTCATGATCCTTTCACAACGGAACTACATATGAAAACTCGTAGTTATATATATGTGTGTGTGTCATAGGCTAGGGATCGAACGTATAATTGTGTGAATGAATGAGTAAATCAATTGAACCTGCTAAGATGCATGTATTCTAGCTAGGAACACAAGAATTGGGTACATGCATGCAGTTTAAATGTAAATATATACTGGTTTGAATTGCATTTGTGCTTTGAATCTTCACAGTTTTATTGATTATAAATATATATAAGAAATGCAAAATCATCATCAGACAGACCTGCACTAACTTGAGTCGACAGCATGAACAAAAAGGACGACATTAATGCAAGGACAATCAGAAAATGGTGGAAGGAATGCAGACGACCCATCTCCGAATTAAGTACTAAGTTCAAATGACAATGTAAATTAAAGGAATAAAGGAATGTCATGCGGTTATTCAAATTTATAGACGTCCTTTGAGTCGCAAGTCATTCGATCAGTTTTCTCTTTCCCAATCGTTAACTATTTCAACGCGGATCAGAGAAATTAAAATTACTTTTTCACAATTATTTCCATGTTTACAATCCTTTTTCTGTGAAATAAACAAATTAATTCAATTAATTAATTACTTAATAATTTCGGCAGTAAGAGATGACGCACAATTGATTGAATTAACGAAATTACATTGACAAATTAATGCAAATCAAGTCAGCATTTCTTAGTCTAATATAAAATATGCATGCATACTATAGCTAGCTTCGTTGATGCGTCTCACACGCGTTAAATTAACTTTCTCTCAAAAAAATTGCTTTTGTTTGTTCATACTAAATCTCAAGTTCTCAATTTATTTTTATGTTCTTCACAGATTATTTTGTTAGTATAGTTTAATGGTGGGTTTAATAAAATTTAATATATATAAAAATTATTGAAAAGTGTAATTTTATCAAAAGTTATTCATAGGGCTAAAGTAACTTGATATTTTCGCATATTATAAATATGAGTTTTCATTTTTAAATATTTAGACTTTTTTTATATATATTTTGCTTACGTTTATGGCATGTGGCTTCACGCATTTATTTTTAGATTTTAATAATCCCCAAATTATTATGCTTTTAAATTTATTATTTTAAGATTTTTTGTCTTTAAATCTAACTTTTAAATTCTTTTGAATTTTATATGAAAAAATTATTATTTTTCATCAAATATAAGCTACTTATATTCATATATAATACTTTAAAAGTATTAAAATGTGTTTGTATATTGTTAATATAAATTACTTATATTAATTAATCTTTAATTCTTATAAAAATAATCTTTAATTTATATTTAAAAATTTTATTTAAATTAAAAAGTTGTCCGTAGAATACACGGACATTTACTAATTAGGCATCATTCCATATTATAACTTCATATTCTATTTTTTGAAAATTTAACGGACATTTACTAATTTAGTCAATGAAGACGCCGTATTGTATATGCTTACGACTTACGAATTTTTCACTTCAGAGAAGTAGACTGTGTGACCCGTGCCCTCCATGGTTAAATTTTTTTATGATTATTTTTTAAATATTTTAAATATATATAAATTTTATTAGAAATTATTTATAATTTAATTCTTTTTCGATTATTTATAACATTTTTATTTTTAATTGTTGTTTATAAATATGTAGTTAATTTTACATGTGATAGACTTTGATTTTGAAAATACAAAGAAAAGTAAAAAAAATTAATTATATGTTACATAAATAGTGATTTAAATAATTAAACCATATTTTTATTTATGTATTTTAATTAAAATATAAACTCAAACTACGCATATCATTCACAACTTATATATTAATTTATTATAAACAATGTTGTATAATATTTTGAATTTTAATATATATGAATTTGTAAAAAAATGAATTAAAAATTATGAACTAAAAATAATAAGAATTTTGTGATATCAATCATGCATTATAAAGTATATATATTTTTTTTAAATATTAATGCTATTGTTCAATAAAGTGTGGTTAAAGATTCCGGCCCATTAATAATTATTAAAATTATTATATTTAAAATAAAACTTGGGAAAAAATAAAAAATAACATTTAAAATTATTATTACTATTTCGTATATATAAATATATTTAATATTATAATACTAAATTTATTTCTTTAATTATGTTATGACTTTTCTTTTTCTATTTCTTTAAAATTCAATTCTTAATCACTTAAGAAATTAAATTTTCAATAAATAATATTTTATGCTTTTACCATTTATTTTAATAGAATGTAAATATTATGACCTGAAACTTTAGGATAAAAAACGTTAATTCCTATTGAGTTATTTCATTAAGTTTTAAATTATTAATTTATTATAGCTAATAATGCTAATATCTATAAGCTAGGATGCATAATTTATATTTAAAACATTATGATTGCCTAGATCTTCAATATTATATATATATATATATATATATCAATGAAGGGGCTTATATTTTTTACTCTGAAACCTTATATTTTTCCTTTTTAAAATTATTATTTAGTTGTCAATATTGGATTGAGACAAGATTATGATGATGTTAACAACAACATTTCACGCTCTCTAGGGATGAAAATGGATCAAGCCGTCTATCAGGGATCTTTAGCCTGATCTGACTTGTTTATTATAAAGGTTAGGCTATGATTTTTTGAAAAGTCTATTTAAATAAAAAGGTCAGGCTCAAGCTTTAAAATAAGTCTGTTAGACCTATCAGGCTTGCCTATATATATATATATATAAATTTAAAAATAATATATTTATTTTTTAAAAATATTTTTTCTTATTATGAAGGTGGATGATCAATTAGTTTAAAAAATCATATTAAAAATCTCATAAAATGATTATTACTTATTTGAAAATATAAGTAAGATGTTGAAATATTTCTGTTTTAAAATTGTTTCTTTAATTTTTCTAAATTGATTTAAAGTGTTTTATAAAATTTAATTTCTTATTAAAAATAGACTTTTTAATAGGCTCATAGACTAAACCAGACTTTTAAATAGGCCAAGCTAAGTCCAAAAAAAATTATGACATGTAAATAGGTCAGGTCCAGCTTTATGTTTTCAGATCAGGCCAAGGTTAGGTCTAATCAAGTCTGACCTGACCTATTTTCACTCTTAACGCCTCCGCTCGCCCAAAAAAAATTAGTAATTTTTTACCACATATAATGTTTTAGTTTTTTTTAAGCACCGAATATAATATTTTAGTTAAATAAATAATGATTTGGATAAAATTAAGATTTTAATTTGTTTAGAGATTTTATATTTTTATTTAAAATATATAAAAATAATTTATTTAATTGAATATAATTGATAATTTGAGTAATTACTTTCATTATACAATTTAAAGAAAATCTAATTTCCCGTGCATCAATAAGTTATGTGTGAGATATATTATTTTCTATTGTTTTGAAAGGCAACTTATCCCATCAAATCCCATAAAAAGGCAACTTATAATGTTCCTAGTTCTTTGAGACTTTTAGTTGCGGATATCAGGAGGATGCTTGGGGCTAATGGTTGGCAAAATTCTCTTGTTCACATTAATAGGGAAGCAAACTTTGCTGTTGATTTGGACATCAAAGGAATTGGTCATCTTTCTTGGCCTCTAAGGCTGCCTTAGTTTTTTCCTTCTTTTTCCTTAGTATCGAAAGAAGAAAATAAAGGAAACTTATATGTAAATTAGAAACTATTCAAAAACTAACACCTTTTTATATATTGAATAAATTATTAAATAAACTATAATGACGGATATTTATAATATAAATAAATTATTAATATTGAAAAAATGAATATGATAATATTGCATGATATCTAACTAGTTATTGACAATATCTACTTTTAAAATAAAAATAAAAATCCCAATTCTAACAATCATTATGTTACTTTCTATTAGTTAGTTTCATAGATAAGTGAGAATTAGATATAAAAAATTAAGTAAGATATCTACATTAATTACTAAAATCAGTGGTTCTACCAAAATAAATTTATTTATGATTTAGTTAAAACCTTCCATTGAATAAAGTGCTAAATTAACTTTTGTTAGTGGGTCAATAAATTACCAAAGACTAGCATCATATGATCACATTTAGTGGGTCAATAAATTAACTTTTTTAGGTTAAATAGATTTTTCAACAACTTTTCAAGCTAGAATTTTACGAAAATATCGTTCTCTTAAAAAGTTTAATTTTTCAAATATTCAATAAAAGAAATAAGAATGAGCCAAACGGTTAATTAGTTAGAACTTATGACTTGACTTGACTTATGCTTATTTATTATTAAATACAATAAAATAAGATTAATTAAAGCGTATTAAAATAAATAAATTACTTATTAAAAAATTTAATATCAGTTGTTGAAGAAACACGTGTATGCATCGTATAAGTAATAATAAATTTTAATATTTTATGTGTGCAAAATTAGTAACAAACATTAAGTTTAGGATATTCAAATGAATGCATATATATAATTTAACCTGATTTTAGGAACACCCCAAATTTCCAATTGAAGTTTATATTACTAAACAATATTGCTGACGAGGGCCAATCCTTAAAAAAAACATTACAGATGATTTCCATAACTTAATTCACATAATTCAAAAAAAAAATCAATTACAAAAAGTTCAAACCAAGATTCATATATTCTAATCTTAGAAAACATATAAACTCCTGAAGATAAAAATAAAAGAGAAGAAATAAAGATGAAGAGAAAAGACTATGAAGGATCTTCAAGAATTGATCACGATTTTTTCAAGTTCAATGGCAGGTGATGTTTTTTTTTTTTTTTTAAGGCAATGACAGGTGACGGTTATTCATGCTCTTTAACGACTCATTGTCACTACATGAATTAATTTACTAATACAAAATGTGAGAAATTCAGTGTTAAATAAATTTCTTATTAATTTAATTGTGAAAATATGGTTAAATTCTTCCCTTTTTCGAAAAACAATATCATCTTCCATCACTCGTATCAGCTAAAATGGTTTAAATAGTAAAATATAACTAATTGAGATACATCATAAAACAAACAAGGAATAAATTCAATTACTGAGGCGCCACACACAACACTACATAATTGAAACTGAAGCCCGAGGGTCAAGCTGACCAATGTTTTTTTTTATTTATTATTATGGTGTGAAATATTAACTAATTTTTGTCAATAATCAATTTTTGTAGAAAATCTGACTAATTTTAATGGACTTTTCCTCCCAATGACGTTTTCCCATTATATGCCAAATAATACATGCATGATGTCAAATAAAAGTTAATACATCTAAAACATACTTTTAATTTTTTAGTTTTTGTGGGGGAAATTACTGTCATGTTGGATTTAGTTTTCAAGCAATTGAAATGTGTTTAATTATAGGGTAAATATTTATTTTGGTCCCTGAAAATATGAGATTGTGACAAAATTGATATTTGAAAAATGAAAAATTTAGATAAGTCCATGAATTTGAATGGGGTGGATTAGTCCTACATTTAATTTATTAAATATGTAATCAAATAAGAGATTATTATCTATATAATAATGGTCATCCAATCATAAACCACTCTTAGAATTATTTTTAAGATAATTATTTTAAAAGTCAATAAATTTATTATATATTAATTTTTCATAAATTTTTCATTTATAAGGACGGAACTTTTTTTATTTCTTTTTTTCTAGGATCGGCGAATCAACATAATTTTTTTCTCATCAAATAAATTGAAAACTAAACAATAATCATCAACACATTTTGTTGTGAACGTTCATGATTAAATCAAAACCTTCCATTGAATAAAGTGCTAAATCCACGCAGTGGACAGCATAATTTCCTATTACAAAAAAATAAAAATAAAGAAGAACCAATTATACAAATCAGAGGAACCGCCCCATGTTTTATTCGTTCCCCGGCCCATGATTTGGCCCAGGTGGAGGAGGTGACATTAGCTGTTTGCCAAGCTTACTCCTAATACCCTACTCTGTAAAAAAAAAAAAAAAAAAAAAAATCATCATTGAATAAAGGTTTTTGGATAATTTCGCACTCATGTAACATACCGACATGATCCCTTAATTATTTACCGCAAAATATCGACGTGCATCCTATTGTGGGTAGATGAAACGAGAGAGATGAAAAAGATAAGAGAGAGGGAGAAAGTAATAAGTGTAATAATAAGTAATGTGACTAGAAAGAAAATGAGATGGAAAAAAAAGAGTAAATACAGTATTTGTTTATAATTACTCTTATTTACCCTACAATTCGAATGTCCCTGGCTAAAACATGAAGATTTCACAAAGAGAATCTATCAGAATATCAATGAAAAAAATAATGCGAAATCAAGCACCTGTTTCACTAGTCATTGAACTTCTATAAGCTAGGTAGCTAGTACATGCGTTATAATGTCCAGAAAAACCTGCATTAAACTTCTTCGATGGCATGAAAGCATTGCAGGGCCACTAATGCATGCACACAATTATGAGAAATTGTAACCACAAGAGTCAAGAGAGACACATGTGGCATAATGGCATATAAAGCAATTTATATATATATATATATATATATATATATATATATAAGCAATTTCCCGAAGTCTTCAATGACATATATATGACTAATTAAAGTATTTCTATTATATATAGTTCAACATTTGCTGCAAAGTTTCTCAGGAAATTAAATAATAAGTCGTTGCTAGATACGTACGTGTTTTCATAATTATAACTTTCACAAATTAAGGAAATATATATGAAAACGCGTGGTAATGATTAGTGTGATGTGATGAAATGCCTTTGTATGTGTAATCTTCAAAATTTAAATGATAAATATAAGATATTCAAAATCATGAAGACAAACCTGCACTAGCTTGAGTCGATAGCATGAAAGGAAAGAATGCGATTAAAGCAAGAACAAGCAGAAAATGGTAGAAGGAATGCAGACCCATCTCCTAAGTCCTAAATTTAAATGGTAGTAATGCAGACCCATTCAAATTTATAGACGTACGAGTTGCAATTCAGATTCGTAATTTTAACCAATTACACACACACAAAAATGTTGAAGAAAAATATTTATAAGCACAAAAAGACATTTTTTTATCATTGCTGAATGTGTTGACATTTTTCATTATATTTTGCTTATGATTTTTACTTTAATAATTCTAAAATTATTAATTGTTTTTATTTTTTTAAAACTAATCAAAATACTTATATTTTTAATTTATTTAAATTATTCTTACATATGTTTCAAAATTTAAATTCTATTTATTTTATATTTTCAAATTTTATTTAAATTAAAATATCTATCCGTAAAATACACGGACATTTATTAATTACGTACGCATTATTCCTGTGTTCATTTTCTTTTTTATGCAAATTTAATGTATTAAGTTATTTACTTAATAATTTAGTCAATGATTCCTAAAAAAAAGAGTCAATAAAAGATAACGCGTATGGAGTATTGTTTTAAGATTTTTTATTTTATTTTTACAAACAGCATTGTTTAAAACTTATGACTAAAGTCAGTAAAAAAAAAAAAAAAGACTTATGACTAATTAAAGAATCTTTCACTTTAGAGAATGTCTTTTAGGCTGTTCGGATTGGATTTAATTAGTTTTACATAAAAAAAAACAGTATTCTAATTATTTTGATTGTGTTAAATTTTTATTTAATCGAATTAATTTAAATTTTTAATCTGATGAAATTTAGAGTAGTTTGAACTGGATTAATTTTTTGTTT
>PYAF01001714.1:696934-710129 GCA_007407185.1 Glycine tomentella | reverse complement strand
GAAATAATGTTAATATCAGTTTTTTAAAAATCAATGTTAACTTAATTATCTTAATTATGAATATGTCACTATATTTTTTTAACATCAATTTTTTTAAAAAATTGATGTTAATTATGTGATGTTATATCCCTATTTTATAACAGTAATATAAGATCAAATTGTAATATTAGATGATATCCCTTTCCTTTCAAACTTATTTCTGTGCTCTCTAAAATTTAAAATAAAATATCCACACCAGCATAGGGACAATTTAACATAAAAAATTAAAAAGTTGACAACATTTATAATTAAAAAAATAGTAAAGCTTATAATTGTCATTTTCGTGATTTTATATTTTGAATTTGTTGAAAAAAAATCAACTCACTTCAATACAACTCTCTTAATATAAGTTATTAGATAATCATTTATTTAGCATCTCTCGTTTAATTCTGCATCTGATTTTACACTATCTTCGTAATAGAAAAGGCTTTTAATAACATGTAAAATTATTACTAACTTCTGAAGTAGATATATAATTAATAAATAACATATCTTCTAGTTTCAACTACTATATTTTTTAGTCTAAAAAAAGAACTATATTCTTAGAGTCTAATAACACTTTGAATTATTTTGCAACTGTTTTATATAGAAAAGAAAAATATATCTTCAGGATATGAGAGGAATCGAGCCGCAATAATAGTTTCAAGTGAAATACCTTCAACAACTAACATTGAAAATTATTCAAATTAGTTGCGATAAGAGTTTAGACGAGATGTGATTAAGAGAGTAGAATGCAACCACAACAATAGCTTTAGGTGAATCACCTCCGACGACTAATATTAAACAAAATTTTGATCGAGTGTGATGAGTCGAAACAAGGATTTCAAATCTTCTAATTGAGCGATGTTTTCTTCTCTCTTTTAATCCTTTGCAATGTGTCAATGAGAGTTAGGAGTACTAAAATCAATACACAATGGAGAAGAACGAATGATTTGGGTGAACGCACAATAGAGATGAAAGAACAATGAACACACATAAAGGAAAGAAAAAGAGAAACATTCTACCCTAAATGGCTTAATTCTTCATTTTAATTTGAAAATTTTCTTTTTTCTTTTCTTAAATATAAAATAGTATAATAATATATTTTATTGCAAATAGGAAATGGTCGGATGGATGGTTATTATTGTAGAGCGATACATGTATCACTACTCAACAAATAAAAGGAAAGAGAAAAATTATTTAATCATTAGGTGTAACATATCTTGCACAATAGCACTCATATATATATATATATATATATATATATATATATAAATGGTCCCTCAATTATTTGCCAGACATATAAAATTAATGTCCATAAAATATCAACATTGTATTTATCAAAGTTAATATTAATCTATGCATGAGAATATCTAGTAAATACAAGATGTGATGAGATGAATTGCCTTTGTATGTGTATTTCGAATCTTCACAATTTTCATGGTATAAGAAATACATGATCATGAAGATAAGACAAACCTAAACTAACTTGAGTCGAGAATGAGCAAAAAGGATACCACCATATTGAGAAAGACCTAAGTCCCACATCAGCTTGAGATAGTGCTGAAATAGAGTATATAAGTTGGGGACATCCCTCACCCCTTGAGCTAGTTTTTGGGATCGAGTTAGGTCCATAATCCACATTCTAAGATGATATCCAAGTCTACCCTAGATCCATTAACGGATCACCCACTATATTATACACACACCAATTCTTGGGTGTGAGGAGGTGTATTGAAAAAGACCCAAGTCTCACATCGACTAGAGATAGTGTCAAGATAGAGTATATAAGTGAGGGACATTTCTCATCCATTGAACTAACTTTTGGGTTTGAGTTAGGTCTATAACCCACATTTTAAGAAGTTTATATTTGACATTCGAAAAAAAAAAGTATTTATTATTTGATCTGTAGTTTAAATTATTATGACATATATTCCAATTTAATAGATAAAATTAAAATAAAAATAAAAATCCTATGGAAATATTTTTACCTGAAACATATTTTCCACCTCATTTCAAAATATGCACTAAAAGGCAATGTAAAGACACGTCTTGGGATCATTCAAATTTATAGCTGTCATGAAAGTTGCAAGTCCGGTTGTTCTTTTCATTTTTTTTCCCTTAACGATGGTCTATGACCCATTGGAACCAAGATTCAAAGGTTTTATTAATTTCACACACAAAAAAAAAGAGTATTTTTTCTTCTTCTCGTCAATACTATTCACATGCGCACTATTTTTATATTTTTAATAAACTTATTAATTATTTTTAATTTTTTATATTAAACTTTTTCTCAAATATCAACTACTCATTCTTTCTAGAAAAAAATCTAAACTACTTTTTTTAATATTTTATTATTTTAAATCCAGTTTATATTTTCCCAGTTTTACTAATATATGTTTATATTCTTTTTATTCCTGTGCTCATATTATTTTTTAGTGCGACTTTTACAGTTTTGCTCATAATAACTGAGTACAAAAGAGTTTTCTGACTCCTATTATCTCTACATTGATTTTTTATTTTAAATTATAAAACTATATTAATCAATTAAGTTCATGTAAATTAGAAATTTTTACTAGTAAAAAACTTTAAATTTATCCTTATATAATGTTATTTATGTAAAAAAATTTATTCATTTAAATGTCTTAAAATGAAAAAATCATAATATGATAAAAGTTCAAATTTCTTTCCATCAATTCTATTTACATATCTTTTTTTAAAATATAATAAACAAAAAATCAATAAATTGAAAATTTTATTATTTTTTAAAATTTTTAAATATTTCATAGTTTATATTTTTTTATAATTTTTTTAAAAAATTAATAAATGTTAAAAATTACTCGTATATGAATTAACATAATAATTTAGTCAATGAAAGATAACGTACGCAGTATTGTTCATGACTTACGAAGTAAAAAGTATTGTTTATGACTTATGACTAAGGAATCCTTGACTAACAAATTTTAAGATAGATTTTTATAATAAAATACTATTATCGTATAAAGTTTAATTTCTCATGCAATAATAGAAATAATAGAAATAACAATGAATCATATTTTCAATTCTTTACCAATAATTATTGGTCTGAGTGATATTAGATTCAATCATTTTTAATAATATATTAGATTTGAGTCTTGTAAATAAAAATGTAATTGATAGAAGATAATTTCACTAATTAAAAATAATGAGTGAAATTCTCAAATAAAAATTTATTATTAAAAAATTATTATTAAATAAAAATGATCAGTTAGAATTTTCGATAAAAAATAATTATCAATAAAAATTGATAAATATTTTATACGAATAACATGATAATCAAAAGAAGTTGGATTCATTATAAAATATGAATATGATTAATTTCTTTCTTGGATAACATGTTCTCTTAGATGTCCTGAGCCACGAAATGGACATTTGAAAGTAATGTACACTTAATTTTTTGGGGGGGGGGTGAATTTAATATCGCTTTGGATTTACTTTCAAGCAGTTGAAATCTTCAACTGAATAATTCAATCACTTGTCGCTATCATGTATTGAGAATCAAATAAACTACTAAAAACTAAAAGTATACATTAGCAACACTATTTTATTTTATTAAATAAAAGCCTTCCGTTGAATTAAAATGCTAAATCCACATATGATATTCATATTACAAGAAGAGGCAGCCCATTTTTTTGTCTTGTGTTACGTACGTGCCTAATTACCACGCGTATAATTAGTATGAACCGCCGGCTTCGGAGCAGGGGGGGTGTAAGGTGGAGGAGGTGGGCTTGGGAGGATCCCAAGCTTTCTCCGAATCTCCGAATCTGTCTCCCAAAAATAATTATATAGTCATTAATTAATTTAATTATTACTCTCACATATTTAAAATTCATCAAACACTTGTACGTTTCATTAGTTACTGAACTTAATTTCCATATGCATGTGTATGTGATTTATAATCTCCAGAAAAAGCTGCATTAATTAATTAACTTGCATTGATGGCATGAAAAAAGTTGCAGGTGATCGACTAATATTGCATGCATAATGAGAAATTAGATACTACTACAAGAAAGACATGTATCCCGAAGTCCTCAATGACTAGTGTTTCTCAGGAAATTAATTAATTAGATGCATTAATAGCTTTAGTATTTCACATCAAATAATATATAGATGTGTTTTAGTTTTGACATAACTAAAATATGTCGTTGCTAGCTAGTCACGATCCTATTTCACAACGGAACTACATATGAAAACTCGTAGTTATATATGTGTGTGTGTGTCATAGGGATCGAACGTATAATTGTGTGAATGAATGAGTAAATCAATTGAACCTGCTAAGATACATGTATTCTAGGAACACAAGAATTGGGTACATGCATGCAGTTTAAATGTAAATATATACTGGTTTGTATTGCATTTGTGCTTTGAATCTTCATAATTTTATTGATTATAAATATATATAAGAAATGCAAAATCATCATCAGACAGACCTGCACTAACTTGAGTCGACAGCATGAACAAAAAGGATGCGATTAATGCAAGGACCATCAGAAAATGGTAGAAGGAATGCAGACCCATATCCTAATTAAGTACTAAGTTCAAATGACAATGTAAATTAAAGGAATAAAGGAATGTGATGCGGTATTCAAATTTATAGACGTCCTTTGAGTCGCAAGTCATTCGATCAGTTTTCTCTTTCCCAATCGTTAACTATTTCAACGAGGATCAGAGAAATTAAAATTACTTATTGACAATTATTTCCATGTTTATAATCCTTTTTCTGTGAAATAAACAAATTAATTCCATTAGTTAATTACTTAATAATTTCGGCAGTAAGAGATGACGCACAATTGATTGACTTAATGAAATTACATTGACAAAAAATAATATTTTATCTAATTAACAAGATTATATATATATGGGGTTTGCTAACATACTCTCATGTTAGAGTATTTTAGCAACCTATACCAAACTATTTGGACAAAAAATCTTATTACATCTTTTGTGATAATAAATTTATTCTGGAATAATATAATAATTTGATGTTTATATTTTTTAAATTTATTTATTTCTCTCCCTCACTCATTTTCTCTCCTTTTTTTCGTCTCACATAATTTAATGTTTATATTTTTAATTAACTTAAAATTATCATATTATTATGAGGAAATATAGTTCAAACAAGACTTAAGAGACTGAGATATAAATTAGTGGTCCGTGTGTCTTAAAATTGAATAGAAAAAAACTATAAGTTTAATGAAAGGTTAGACTTGTTATTATCTATATATTTCACATGATCATTTTTTAGTCATTTTCATCTTCATCTCTCCTCTCCTTCTTTCTCCCTTCTTTTCTTTGATCTTATTTTTCTTTTCTTTTTTATCTTATTTCCCATTTCCCTTTCCCTTTCCCTTCTCCTTCCACTCTTTTTTCAACTTATTTGTAGTTATTATTGGATTCATCTACCACTGATCTCAATTAACTTGGATTAAAACTGTTATTGATGTTGATGTTTAAATTACCATATTGTTCCTAAATATAAACATTAAATCACCATATTGTTCATAAATAAATTTATTATCACAAAAAAAGTAGTTAGGTTTTTGGTCTCAATAATTTGGTGTAGGTTGCTAAAATACATTAACATGAGAGTACGTTAGCAAACCTCATATATAAATATATCAAATTAAGTCGGTGTAACTTTAACAACTATTACACCATTTTTTATAATTTGATATAAAATGCGATTTTTATTGATCCAACCATTAAATTATATTTACGTATTATTTGTGTCAAATTTTATTAAAATTGAACAATAACGAAAAGATAATCAAATGATTGATATCTACTTATATTTGTTAATTTAATAGTGTATAATGTTAAGATTGGAATATTAATTATGTCAACAACTTAAATTGATACAAATTTATGTATATATTACCATGTGTTAATTGAATTGAATTTGAGGTTTGAAATATTAATTTGTCAAACTTTTTAATCGGATAAAGACTATATGTAAATTCATCACAATCCGTCACACAAATAACACACCATTATTACGTATGTGATTTTTAATGATATTTTTTTTGTTTAACTAATATTTAGTAAAAATATTATTAAAAAAATCATAACATGCATTTAAAAAGTGTCATCAAATATAACTATATTTTTATGATATTTTATGGTGTATGTGATTCATGCCTAAATCTAAGTCATCTTAATGAAACGGGTCTAATATAAACAATGCAAGTCAAGTCAGCATTTCTTAGTCTAATATAAAATATGCATGCATACAATAGCTAGCTTCGTTGATGCGTCTCACACGCGTTAAATTAACTTTCAAAAGAATTGCTTTTGTTTGTTCATATTAAATCTCAAGTTCTCAATTTATTTTATATGTATGTTCTTCACAGATTATTTTGTTAGTATAGTTTAATGGTGGGTTTAATAAAATTTAATATGTATAGAAATTATTGAAAAGTGTAATTTTATCAAAAGTTATTCTTAGGGCTAAAGTAACTTGATATTTTCGCATATTATAAATACGAGTTTTCATTTTTAAATATGTAGACTTTTTTTTATATTTTGTTTACGTTTATGGCATGTGGCTTCACGCATTTATTTTTATATTTTAATAATCCCCAAATTATTATATTTTTAAATTTTTTATGTTAAGATTTTTTGTCTTTACATCTCAATTTTAAATTATTTTGAATTTTATATGAAAAATTATTATTTTTCATCAAATATAAGCTACTTATATTCATACATAATACTTTAAAATTATTAAAATGTGTTTTTATTTTGTTAATATAAATTACTTATATTAATTAATCTTTAATTCTTATAAAAATAATATTTAATTTATATTTAAAAAGTTTATTTAAATTAAAAAGTTGTCCGTAGAATACACGGACATTTACTAATGACGCATCATTCCTGTGTTCATATTCTATTTTTTGAAAACTTAACGGACATTTACTAATTTAGTCAATGAAGACGCCGTATTGTTTATGGCTTACGACTTACGAATTTTTCACTGTAGAGAAAAGTAGACTGTATGACCCGTGCCCTCCATGGTTAAATATTTTTTATGATTATTTTTTAAATATTTTAAATATATAAAATTTTATTAGAAATTATTTATAATTTAATTTTTTTGATTATTTATAACATTTTTTATTTTTAATTGTTGTTTATAAATATGTAGTTAATTTTATATGTGATAGACTCTGATTTTGAAAATACAAAGAAAAGTAAAAATTAATTATATGTTACATAAATAGTGATTTAAATAATTAAACCATATTTTTATTTATGTATTTTAATTAAAATCTAAATTCAAACTACGCATATCATTCACAACTTATATATTAATTTATTATAAACAATGTTGTATAATATTTTGAATTTTAATATATATGAATTTGTAAAAAAAATGAATTAAAAATTATGAACTAAAAATAATAAGAATTTTGTGATATCAATCATGTATTATAAAGTATATATTTTTCTAAAAAAATATTAACGCTATTGTGCAATAAGTGTGGTTAAAGATTCCATTAATAATTATTAAAATTATTACATTTAAAATAAAACTTGGGAAAAAATAAAAATTAAAAGTTACAATTTTTATTAATATTTCATATATATATATATATATATATTTCATATATTTACTATTATAATATTAAATTTATTTTCTTTAATTATATTATGACTTTTCTTTTTCTATTTCCTTAAAATTCAATTGTTCATCACTTAAGAAATTAAATTTTCAATAAATAATATTTTTATGCCTTTTCTATTTATTTTAATATAATGTAAATATTATGACCTGAAACTTTAGGATAAAGGACGTTAATTCCTATTGAGTTATTTCATTAAGTTTTAATTTACTAATTTATTATAGCTAATAATGCTAATATCTTTAAGGATGCATAATTTATTTTTAAAACATTATGATTGGATAGATCTTCAATATTTTTATTTAAATACAAAAAAGTTGAATGATAACATTTATAAAAAAATATAGTTAAATGATAAAATGTGTAATTAAACCTATTTTATTTAAATACAAAATATTTTACATTATTTAATCTTTTAAATAAGAAATATTATAAAATATTGCAATTTCTTATTATTCGGTGGAGTTTATATTACGTTCAGAAATCTCTTCTTTTTTCCTCTAAAAAAAAGTATCGTTTTCACTCTGCAACCAAGAAACGCGATAGGAGACCTGCGTGCATCTTATCACTGATATATGAAGTTATGAACCTTGTTCTTAAATGAAAATTAAGTTTGAAGGGGAATAACTCATTTGATTTGATTGAATAAAATATGTGAATTATTATAATTTTTTTGATATTATATAGTTTTAATTTCTATGGATAAAAAAATGAAACCTAAGTTCAAATTTTCTTTCATAATATTTCTTAGTAAAAAAACTTATCATTTATACTTTCTTCGGTTTTGTTAAAAAGATACGATTAATTAATTCATGCATGAAGATTAAAAAAAATTAGTTTTATTAAATTAATTTTAAATTTATATATTTTTTAATTTAATACCTAACGTTAATGAGATATATTTTGATTTTTTAAAATATTTGTATTAGCTTTATTTATTTTAATATATTTTTTTAATTATTGATTATGCATGTAAAGAGACAAAATAAGGTTCTCAAAATACCCTTCATAAAAAAAAGTTAGTCTCTTAAAAAAATTGACATTAATATATTATTATCTATTATTTATTGAACTTAGAAGAAAAACTCCAAATTAGGAACATTTTGAAGAAAAATAATGCATTTTAATTTAGTTCCTATAGTTCCTAAGCATATAAGACCAAATTGTAATATTAGATTATTTCCCTTACCTTTCAAACTTATTTCTGTGCTCTCTAAAATTTAAAATAAAATATCTGCACCGGTAGAGGGATAATTTAATATAAAAAAATAAAGTTGACAATATTTGTAATTAAAAAAATAGTATAGCTTATAATTGTCATTTTCGTGATTCTATATTTTGAATTTGTTTAAAAATCAACTCACTTCAATACAGCTCTCTTAATATAAGTTATTAGATCATTCTTTCATGCATCTCTCGTTTAATTCTGCATCTGATTTTGCACTATCTTCGTAATAGAAATGGCTTTTAATAACATGTAAAATTATTACCGACTTACGAAGTAGATATAATATTGATAAATAACATATCTTCTAGTTTCAACTACTATATTTTTTTAGTCAAAAAAGGAACTATATTCTTCGAGTCTAATTAATGACAAGTTTAATTTCTAAATTAATGTTAGTTTGTTATTACTGAAGACTTGATTCACTGTAGATGAAGATTATTGTTCATTGATGGTAATTATTTAAAACTCTTTCTATTTCTATTTAAAAGTTATAAATTTTTTATTATTTAATTAGAAATATCTATAAAGAACAAATTCATCAAAGCAAATTTTAGAGTATTATCAAATTAATAAGATCATAAATAAATAATGTATATCAGTAATCTTAAGACATCACACAAAAAAAATACAAATGTATCTGTAAAAACCATAAAAATGATTTTTTTAAATTAAATAATTGTGTATAAAGATTACCTGACCTGAGGTTTGAAATGCACTATGACATAACAAAAAAAGAACATATTACATGTGTACTGTGTGGAAAAAAAGAGTGTACCATACAGTCCTACAGGTGGAACAACTCGGTATAAGAACCTAATTCTGCAAAGAGATTATTTGAACTGAATTAATTAGTCTTGATTTCAAGTATAGGCAACTTCTCATGTTAGGTCGTTCAAATTTTTCCAGCATATCCCTCATTGTTTTTTTCAATCTGTCATGAATGAAATATCTTGAGTTACTTTTTGGTAAAAAATAAAATAAATTAAATATGTAGATATGTTAAATATTTAAAAGTAGAATTTTGTTATTTAAAATAACCTCATCCTCAAACAAGGTTGACCCCTTATAAAAATACATGTGATCTATACAATTATGTTTTTACTGTCAATCTAAATGTCTTGATAGGATTAATAAAACATCCTATCCTAACTAATCTTCTTAATGAATTGGGTTTACTATCTTTTAGTCCTAAACTTGTTAGGATTTTAATTTTTGTCCTTAAACTTTTTGTTAATTAGTCGAGATCCCAAAACTTATTTTTCATTTATATTTTTAATCTTTATCGGCTATTTTTGCATTAAACGAGTTGATTGTAAACATCTCCAAGTATATGTGACATTTACACCAATCATGTGATCATTTTTAGTCATTTTTCCATTTAACAAACAGAAAAAACATACAAGTTCGGGATTCGGTTTGCAGGTCATCCCAATTCCCAACAATTGGCTCATCAAAATCAGCAACAGCCATTTGTGTTCATCGACCACCCTATCCCACTTTATTCCCCACCATCATAGCAACAGCTTCACCATCCAAATTTATATGATGCCTGTTGGACCTACCCAAATGTGGTAGCTTCGGTTAGCCCACAAATACCACAAAGTGCTTCTGTCCCTGCAGCATATACAAGGATGGCACTCCACCTATATATCTGATGTGGCTCCAAGTGTTGCATCAAATCCTGCATTTGTTCAAATACCTTTCAATCAATTTCAGCAACAGAATGTGGTTTTGCCAAAACATATCAATCATCCACCACAACCACTACTAATTATGTTTATGAATATGGTGGACCTACGCAAGACCAAGTATACACAACAGCATTGTACTGCTCCACAGCCTCTTCCTCAGCACCAATCCATGACTCCAGCAGCAGCTGCCACAACACTATAGTATCATATGTTTCAAAACAATTTCCTGCAGCCAACCAAAACTTCACATTCACAGTCAGTATAATTCGAATTAGTGAAAAATATGAACCATTTTCTTGAAGCCATATTGGGGGTTGATTGGACTTGTTTTTCTTTCTTTTATGATTGAGGTATGGATGGGACCTACTTTCTAAAAAGAAAAATAAGGACCAAATTGTGTGTCTTCTTTTTCATATATGGTTTCTCTTATCTATATGAAAATGAACGTAATGTAAGATCATATATTTCAAAGCTAAATTTTCAGGTTCTGTTATAATATTGTAATTCAGTTGAATATGGAAGGACTTTTTTTTTTCGCTTCTTTAAAAAAACTGTTATATTTTTGTGGGGTTGACAGCCACATTCATTTTTGTCTCATTATCATATTAACAGAAACATCAGATTTCTGAAAGTTTAGTTATTTGACTGTCATTACATGTTGTCCTGTTTTGAACTTAATCTGAGCTTGCTGAAATAAATGATTAACATATGATATGTGCACGTGGTGAATAGGATTAGTTATGTCCGAAAGTTAAATTTTCGGACTCATCAATTTGTCATGACTATCATCTTTAAAACAAACGAAAATTGAAATAAACGCGGCACGGGTGGGTCTTTCTGCTCTGATATTTATTATTGGCACCAAGGGAATCTATGAACATGCATGCAGCTTGCCTAAAGAACTGGACTGGCTGTATTGTATTTGAGACAGCTTGGAGAATTTCCTGGCATAGCTTGCGCAAACTTTTGCTGTGTTAATGATGAATAGATACATAGCTATAAAATAATTATCTGACGTTGTTAATAAATAAAATAAAATTATCTGACTGTGTACGTAACCTTGCGTGGATTATATATATACATATGTGTAGAGTAGACTAAGCTAGTATAAAATTCTCCCTTGGACTCTAGCACATAGCTTTCACATGCTCTTTGAAACCCTGAATTTTCATGTACTGTAATTTTACCCGTCAAAATCCCAAATTGGACAAGGAGTAAATAACAATTTGATTTCATTTGATTTATTCTCAAGTAAACTGTTACATTACATATTCAATAAAAAAAAAAAAATTTCTCATGTTGTTTTTGTATGACAATGAAACGAGAACCCTGACTAGAGTTATAATGATCGATACTCAAATAAATAAATAAAAACGAAAAAAGTTACTCCTATAACATGGCTGCGACAACCTTTGGTTTAACTATTCATCTAATGTAACATGATTACAACGTATAATAAAGGTCAAAGGAGCCGGAAATGAGCAATGAATAATGAGCAAAGAGGGGAAAGTGAACATTGTCTTTAGTAAAGAACTTATTTTCTTTGGAGACATAGAGAAGCATGTAGTTGAAACTTTCCAAGTACAAATACGTTATAACTATTAATAACTGCCAGAAATCAGAGTTCAACTTAGACCAAGCGCATGCGTAATGCGTTAATGGCCACCACCCTTTCCTTCTCCTTTCCCAGTGTTCCAAAGTACTCCACCATCAACAATAATAACACACCCCAGAAGAGTATCAATCTCATGCCACTCATCACCCTCCAACTCCAACAATGACCCTCTCCGCGTGGCATTCGCCGGCGGCGGCACCGGCAGCAACGTGTACCCTGCATTGGCCATCGCGGAGGAGCTCAAAACCGCCAACCCCACGTGCCAGTTCCTCTTCCTGGGCACCCCCAACAGCGTGGAAAGCGCCGCAATCTCCTCCGCAGGCTACGACTTCGCCTCTGTCTCTTCACCACCCCAAAACCTTGTCTTCTTCCCTCAACGTCTCTTGAAGTCTCTCATCCAATGTCTCTGCCACCTCCGAGACTTCCAACCCCACGTGGTTGTCGGCACCGGCGGCTACGTCTCTTTCCCCGCCTGTCTCGCTGCCAAGCTCAGAGGCGGCACCAACGTTGTCATCCACGAACCCAACTCTGTCCCCGGCTTCGCCAACTCTCTTCTTTCGTTACTCGCTGATGCCATCTTCGTTGCTTTTAACTCCACACTCGATAGTTTCCCGAGGAACAAGTGTTTGGTGTGTGGGAACCCCATGAGGTTGTCTATTAGGAACCTTGTTGTTAGGTACCAGAGTGACGAAGTGATAACACACACAGTTAAAATAAGAGATGAGAAAAGGAGAAATGGACACACAAATTTATAGTAGAAAACCCTCAACAAATAAGGGAAAAAATCAAGGGACAAGAACAGAAGAATTTTCACTAAGTGGAAGAAATTTCCACACCTCTCTCTAAAATAAGGAGAGTACAAATTTACCACTCTCTCTTATACTAGGAGAATACACTCAAGGAGAAACCTTACAAGAGAACTTGTCTCTATATTTATTCTCTCTTGGTTTTGGGATGATTACAAAGGGTGGAGGAGGTG
>PYAF01001714.1:658150-692069 GCA_007407185.1 Glycine tomentella | reverse complement strand
AGAACAATTTTATCTCTCTCTTGAACTAGGGAATACTCCTCACAAAATTATACTCAAGAATAATATTATAACAAATAATATTATAAGAGAAGAGAAGAAGATTTTGGTGTGAAGAATATGAAGGAAGGGGGTCTTTATTTATAACCCCTAATCTTCCTCCCTTGGCTTGTTCCCACCGATGTGGGACTTGCCTCCAACAGTCCTTCTGTAAGATCAGCTTAAAATTCCTTGATTCAATATAATGGATACTTTATCTAAGATTTTCTTTTTTCTTTTATAGTCTTTCATCCATAGTTTCTGTTATTTGCATCTACATATTACCAAGTAATAACGAAATTCACCAAAAATTAGTTATAATTCTGTAGTACATTCTTCAGCAACGAATAGATCATTGTTAAAGTAATCTCTAATTTTGCTTGTATCCTTTTTTGTTTCACTTGCAATAGTGATAACTTATTTGTCGTATCCCCTTTTATGAAGGTTCATGCATTCTATGGATTTGGCATATGCAGCGGCAGACTTGATTGTTTCTAGAGCAGGCGCAATGACTTGCTATGAAATATTGGCAACTGGGAATCCATCTATCCTGGTAATTAAATATTGTGTTTACTCGTTCGTTTCATTCCTTCTGATTTTCATTCAAGCTTTAAATTATTAAAAAAAAATACTATTAGTCAATATATTCAAAACTGAATGTTATAATTCAGCAAAAAGTAGAAGAAATTGGAACCAAAGTATAAAATTTGGGTAAAGAATGGCAAGATTGGAGGAAAATTTTGAGTTGTTTTTAGAAATGAGGAAAACTATATGATGGGTAAGCATGCGAATGAGGCAGATGGAAGTTCGAATCATCATGAAGAAGGGACTATTGCAGATGGATCTACTTCAGACTATCATCATTCTATGGATGAGTATCGATAGGATTAGCTGCTATAAGGCCTGTAGGATGGATCACAAGAGCGGAAATTTATTGAGGTGCAAAATACTACGGAGGATGTAAGGATCAAGTTAGCCATGTTAAGTATCGAAGGTTCAACAATACACTGGTTTAACCTGTTGAGAGAAACGGAAGAACATGTCACTTAGGATAAATTTAAGAAGGCTTTGGTTGCAAAGTTTGGAGGAAGAAGAACAGGGAACCCGTTTGAGAGGGTGAACTTAGACAAAATGATTCTGTGGAGGAATACATTGAGGCCTTTGAATTGGTTTCGACTGAAGTACAATGATTACCAGAAGAACAATATTTAGGGTACTCCCTTTGTGGACTTCAATCGGAGATTATGTGTTGGATTCATATTTTTCATCCCCAATTCTGCATTCAAACCATGCAATTGGCTAGAGACAGAAGAAAAGTTGACTGAATCCCACATATACAGCAACAAGTATAGGGGATAGAATAATAATTGGCAACAAGATGGTGCAGTAAGGCTTGCAAAAAGTGTTATTTCTTCAGGATGGGAGACAAATATCAGAGGTGCTTCTTCTAAATCACAAGGAGTTTAGAGCAATGGGCAGAATCAAAACAATTGCGGATCAAGATTGGTTAACTCTTTATAGAATCATAATGGGTCCTCTTACAGTGAGAAAAGGGTTGTGCTTTTGGTGTAGAGAAAAGTTTCATCCCTTACATCAATATGCAGAGAGACTAGTAAGATTAGTAATTTTGGGAGATGATGATGCCCTAAAACAGGTAGTAATAATGGGATTAGGGGCTGTTATGACACTTGTCGGCAGAAATTAGGAATAGTTACATATTATTAATTGTGTATTGTTTTATTAGGTTTAGTTATGTATTTTAGTATGCAGCAAAAAGAAAAAGATATGTATTTTAGTAGCAGTTATATTTTATATGGTCTGATGGTAGGCATTTATTAAGTTTTTTATAGGAGCAGTTATTACGTTAAAGTTGTATAAAAAATGGTCTGAAGGCTGTAGGAGGAGTGGCTAGAAAAGAGTATTTGGTTGTTCTTTGGACAGAACTATTCTTTGTAGTTGTTACAGCTCTTGGACAACTTTTGCTGTAATTTTCTGTTTAATTAGTGTGTATAAATCTCAAATTTCAGTATTCTATCAGTATAAAGAAGCATCTGCTGCTCGTGTGCATGCTTACATTCCAACAGCTTCCCATGCTGCTTTGTTATTAGAATTCAAATACAATACATCTTAGAGAACTGAGTCTGAGAACATCATAAGATCTAATTTGTACATAATTCAATTACAGAACTTTTTGGATGGATGCGGAAATTGTATCCTTCTTCACAACAGTGCTGGGTATTTATTTGGATATGAACCTTATACCATATAAAATATTATCCCCTCAACTAGTATAGCAATATAGTAACAAACTAACCAATTGCTGTACATTATATTTGATGTGCATTTCAGTCATGATGTTACAATGTCTGATGTATAACTGAATTTCCATGCTTTCCATATTTTGCAAGAATCACATATATAGGTTCCTTTTAAGCTGGATCTGCAGCTCATATAAAGGAAAATTGTGACCCTTTTTTCAATTATTATTTGTAGATACCCTCGCCAAATTTCTCTGAGGGGAATCAATTCAGAAATGCTTCCTTGATGGCAGACTTAGCTGGTGTGACTGTTATTACTGAGGATGAGCTAGACTCAAGTACTCTAGCCATTGCAATTGAAAAGATTTTAAGTATGTAGTCTTCATGCTCAAAGTGTCTGTTAACAATTTCAGTTTTGGAAATCATTCCAGAATCTTTCGTGAATCATGCCGTATGCTTTGTTAAAAAATAAAAAAAATAAAAAAACTTAATCACCAAATTACTGTCTCTGTCATGTCACTTTTGTCATAAAATTCTTTTAATGGGAAATCAGAAAGATAAAGCTGCATTAAGATTAGTAATATAGAAGATCTCAAATTTGGAGTACAAAAAGAAGAGAATTAAAGGTTGAATTGGCACTATTTGGTGGTATCTTCAATAATGACATGTTATTTGTTCAGTGTTGAACCTTTTCAAGGATGAACAAGCCGGATTTTAAGATTATTCATTGAGACTTGGACTAATATCCAAAAACAAGATTACCAACAGTAATAATCTTGTGAAACTTCTGCTAAGAAAAATTGTTGTTCTTATGTTCTATAACCTATTTCTAAAGGGTTATCACAGACATTGGGCAATATTTTTACTGATTGTTTGCATACTTTCAATTAATGATGGCCCTATGGCGTAATTAAATTGTATACTCTGACACGGTGCAGTTACTGGCTACCTGATACTTGAAGTTTGGAAAAGGGTTAAAGAGTAAATAATAATTTACTTTTTATCTTTCAGAACAAGTTCAAGCATTCTTTGACCCCGACCATCTTTCACCTTTTCTGCCTGAAAAGTGAGACCTAACCATCTTCTGACATTTCTTGTTTCTTACTCCAAATTCTTGTTTCTTGTTTTTTGGTCTTGTCTTTTTTTTTTTTTTTTTACTCCACTTTCGTACATTATATTTATTTCTCATACATAGTTGTGCTGCCTTATCTTTATCTGCTTCAGATTAAAGGTCACCTAACTATCCCATTCAGATCTACATCATAGTTTGCAATATGAATACTCAAGTACATCCTTAATTTTTAAATTATAAAATTTCCCATAAATATAATATGTCAGTGATTAACACCTTGACCACTTGCTGTTCTTTATATTCAGCACTTACCTTTCGAGTTAAATGTACCTACAACAAGCAATATGTATCTCTCTTTTTAACTTTTTCCTTGTTTATTGATTTGGAAATTGAAATGGATGATAGGGGACAAGAAGAAGATGGAAGATATGTCTGAGAGGGCTCTGAAAGCTGCAAACCCCAATGCCTCTGCCGAGATTGCCAAACACATTCTCTCTCTTGTAAATGTATCTACCAAAGAGAAAAGAAATGACAACAAAGTAGAATACTAGCAACTAGCATTTCATGGTGGTTGAAATAAATTCATGCTTACAACTGTTATACAGTCTCAAATTAAATGCAGATATCGATGCACCTTTTTTCATTCTAAGTATCAACATGGCAACATCTACGGCTGCACTATGTATGTTAGTCCACATAAGTATAAAGGAATGGGTCCAAGACGTTTGAATGTGTAAAAAACAATTACATTTTAGAGTTCAGTATTTTTTTACTTTCTGAAAATATTAAAAAAATGTTTTACACCAAGACGTTTGAATGTGTAAAAAACAATTACATTTTAGAGTTCAGTATTTTTTACTTTCTGAAAATATTAAAAAAATGTTTTAGTTTCTGTAAAAAAAAATCAGTTTTTGTATTCTAACAAAAAAGCATATACTTTAAAGCTATATTAATAAAATAAATCACATCATTTTTAGTCATAGTACAGAAACATTAAACTTAATGAATAACAATTTTACTATGTGAGAGTAAAGTTAAATCCGAATGTTTTTTTTTATCATACTTTCTATCTCAAAAAAATTTGCATAGTGTTCATGAAAATCTCTAGAGCTCACTGCTTTGGCAGAGATGAATGGAGTGAATGCATAAGGACAAATAAAAGGCAGTGTGTTTGATAAAATTGATTGACAATAGAAATAAATTTCAAGTAATGGATCTTACTTGAAAAAGTCTCTTGTCACTTATTGTGTGTGAGGAGTCAAATCATAGATGCAATGGAATATAATTTTCGTTGTGCATTTAGTTTATGATAACCAACGAAAACTAGACTCATTACATATCTGGTTTTAAGTATACAACTGAATCTAATTTATGATATGGATATGATCTTCTATACATTAAACACATAAAAAATAAATTAACTAAATAATATATTTAGTTGACACAAAAGGGTGTCAACCTATAATGCACAGTAAAATTAGTTTCCATATTATATTTAATCCATATACACAGCGGGAAACTAGTGTTTCTCAGGTATTTTTATATATAAAAAAGAAAAGGAAATGCAAAGAGGAAAAAGGAAGGTGTAAATAGCAAGCTCCAAGTTTGCTGGGCTCTAGCCCGTTCTTAAAAAAAAGAATAACCTACCCAAAGTAGCCTTCATAGTAACTTGAACGACTGAAAGAGTGTGAAGCGGCATTAGTTTTGGACCACATTGTCCTTGGGCCTGAGGTAGCTCCTCGCCATTGATTTGTACTATTGTTACGTATGTAAGCCGTCGATATAATTTGACAACGAGCAAATAATAAATTTCAATTTCCGCTTCCGAATCCGTGCCCTAGCTTCTTCTTCCTCCTCCTCTTCTGCCAGTGCAGCAGGGCACACACCTCAGGCTCCAACCCATTTCACGAGGGATCGGATTCGCTCGCCATCATGGGGAAGAAGAAGAAGAGAGTTTCCTCGAAGGTGTGGTGTTATTACTGCGATCGCGAATTCGATGACGAGAAGATCTTGGTGCAGCATCAGAAAGCCAAGCACTTTAAGTGCCATGTCTGCCACAAGAAGCTTTCCACCGCTGGCGGCATGGCCATCCACGTCCTCCAGGTCCACAAGGAATCCGTCACCAAGTATAACCCTATTTCCCTCTTTTCTCCTTATTTAGGGTTTGGGTTTTCTGTTTTACATTTTGGTTTCTTGTTATAACCAAAAAAATAAGTTTGTAATCTGTGTCCCAAAGAATTGCCTTTGTTATCAACGTATCCTAAATAAGATGCTAGAAATTTAGTAGTAGATGCTAGGAATGTGAGTTATTGAACGCCTGAGTGGTTGGTTTCTCCTTTTTGTTAGTCGTAAAATTGAATTTGCTCCTAAAATCCTTTTCACAACAAATTGTTGAGATGTTCCCTTTTTATTCTTTCTCAGGGTGCCCAACGCAAAACCTGGCAGGGAGAGTACGGATATTGAAATATATGGAATGCAAGGGATTCCACCAGATATCTTGGCTGCTCATTATGGTGAAGAAGGTAATCTTGTCTGATATCTTCTGTCTTGAGCATTAAATTGTTTTTGCTAAAAGGATGCTTTGATCAGTTTGCTGTATAATCACACCAGATATGTATGGTGATTGTTGTAAGTTATCCTTGTTTCTTGGTAGTGTTTGATGAAGTGTATTTTTGTGGGATGACCCAAGATACAACTTTCTACGAATATTGTTAGCGATGATAAAAAAGGAACATGAAATGCTTTAATCTCTCTTTTTCACAATTGTGTATTTTGTTTTTAATCCAGAGGATGATGTTCCATCAAAGGCAGCCAAGGTGGATATTCCACCAACTCAGCTTGTAGGTGGAATGATTCCACCTCCTTTGCGTACAGGATATCCTCCGCGACCAACCTTGCCCACAATGCCACAAATGTATGTTATTATCTCTATGTTTCTATTTGTATTCATCTTCTATTTGGCATAAGTGGGAAGTTGTAATTCTTACATATTATACTTATTTAAAATTATGTGAATGGCATAAATATGCTCACGTGCTTAACTCTCTGCTATAGGTATAATCCCGCTGTACCTGTGCCTCCAAATGCTTGGGTGGTTCCACCTCGACCTCAGCCATGGTTTTCACAGCCTCCAGCTGTTTCAGTTCCTCCTACTGCCCCATACACACAGCAGCCATTATTTCCTGTGCAGAACGTGAGGCCTCCACTGCCAGCAACTGCTCCTGCGCTCCAAACTCAGATTACTCCTCCTGGATTGCCTACATCTGCACCTGTCCCAGTTTCACAACCTTTATTTCCTGTTGTTTTAAATAACCATACAACTACTCAAAGTTCAACATTTTCTGCTCCACCTCTGCCCTCAAGTGTTCCGTCAGTTACTCCAGTGATGTCTACAAATGTTCCTGTTGATACACATTTGAGCAGCAATTCTTCAGTAACAAGTAGTTATCAGGCTATAGGGGTTCCAGGTAACCTTACATTTTCCCTCCTTTGAACAATTGAGTTTGTGACTGATTTCATCATTTAAAACAGCAGGAGAGTTTTTGATATAATTGATAAACGTAGCACTGAAATTTAGTTCTTCTCTCTTTAGGTTAATGATTAATCCTATGTGATATTCATTTCCTTCTCACTCTTGGTTACTTGTATAGGTGGAGCCGCTAGTAACTCACATTCTTATGCTTCTGGTCCAAATACTGGTGGTCCTTCAATTGGGCCTCCCCCAGTAATTTCAAACAAAGCTCCTGCTACTCAGCCTGCCACCAACGAAGTCTACTTAGTTTGGGATGATGAGGCAATGTCCATGGTTAGTTGTGTTCTTGAGAAAATATGTAGTGTTCCATTTGACTGCTGTTGTTTCTTGGTTGGTAATGTTATGATGCTTGGTTACTGTAGGAGGAAAGAAGAATGTCTTTGCCTAAATATCAGGTGCATGATGAAAGTAGCCAGGTAAGTCATACTACCTCTTTAATAGATGGAGTTGCTTTCACATCTAACCAGATGAGTATAGGCTTTATGCTTCCTGTTTTCAGATTCAGTTGTTTACACATTGTTTCCTATTTAAAGAGGTACATTCTGTATAAATTTCTAATTCTTTTTAAAAATAAAATAAACGAAAAAGAAAATATGATCCTTTTAATCCTCACTCTGGCTTACAACCTAAATGGATAGTGCATCCTATTTAATTTTGAATGGCCTCTATGGCTGCAAGCTATAGCTCCAATTTTTGTGGGCATCTAAAGATTCAAGTAGGTATTGTATTAATTTCTTTTGGTAGTTAATTATAATTACCATACCACAACATAATTGTGAAGCTTGCTGCAAACTACCATCTTCGTGATCTTTCATCCCAGCATTTGTACACCGTATAAAAGAGTATGTATATATGAATTTTATTGGGTTTGGTTTTGCCAATGTTATTCTTTATCCCTCCCTGCTTGATTCCTAAGTTTGGGGTTTTGGGTGGAAAATGGTCTTACCCATCAGATTTTTGCCCATTCGTAGCATCATTACAATTTATTTTATGGAACAAGTGAATTCAGACTTGGCCCAGGTCAGCTTCTTTCGCAGAGTTTGGATCTCTTGCATAGGACCATGCTCTAATTAAAATATTTGGTTAATTGTTGTACTTTGTGGTCTATAATTACATGCTGATCATTATTATCATTTTATCTTTCAGATGAGCTCCATTGATGCAGCCATAGATAAGAGGATACTTGAGAGCAGGTTGGCTGGTCGTATGGCATTTTAAATCAATCTCATCCATACATTCTTATCAAATTTCTTCAGTGATAATGGCATTTTAATGAGCTTGACAGCGCGTGTTCAAGATTCCTTTAGTTAACGTCCGGCAAGTAATATTGTTATTGGTGCAATTCTTTGCCAAAATGGGCAATGGGCAATGGGCCCTACAGTTATAGTGGAATCGAAGGAAAAATATTGAAATGGTTCTGATTTCTTACTTCTTAGGAAGTTGCAAAGCTTTGTTTATTTCTCATTTCATACCTTTTCTCCCTTTTGATGTTTGTAGTCAACCTTTAGGACGTGATACTTAAAAGAGTACTATATATTTGCTGCAATCTAGATTATTACATGTTTTGGGTGGAAAATTGACGGCAATTTTTGGTTGGTTATATGCTTCGTAATTAGTCTCTAATTGTGTAAAAGAATCAGTCTTGAAGGGTAGAAAAACCTAACCCATACAAAACAAGACAGCAAAAGGTGTACTTTGGTGGAGAGAGAAAAATACATACTCGACATTAATTTGTGGCTAATGGTAATGATCTTAGAGGAGAGTACGTGTTGCAACGGTTAGAAATCTTCGAAAACATTGAGGATGTGATACTGCACTGTCTTGAAGTAGAAAGACAGTTCCATTGGAGAATGCAAGCAAGATGATTGTGTGTGGAATTCTTTTTTATTTAATAAAATATCTTAATTTAAACTTATAATTGAGAATGGTTTGAAACCATCGAAATGTTTAAAAATAATTCTATTTAATTTGTTTTAAGATTAAAACAAAATCTGTCCCTTGCTAATTTTCTTGGACGAGTCATTTTTCTATCTAAATTAAAATATTGTATCTCTGGCCCGTGAGCCTCAACCTCCTGGTTCAGAGTAGAGGGAAAGGGAATTGATTTTTCAAAGGGTCCCATAAGTGGGGCTTGTCCTCTGGGCAAAATAAATAAACGCATTAGAAATCCACCATAGGACAGACAAATAAAAACTAAAGTCAAATTTCAGAGTTTGGGATGCAAGCCAAAAATAAGTTGCCCAAGTCACGATTTTCCTGTTGGTGGAGGTCAATGCAATCCATACGAAGTCTTGTGTTGTATGCTATTTGATGTTCATGAATACAATGGAACTTTACTATAATATCCTTTGTTCTATATAATGTTTGAAATTCTGAAGACGCTGCCATGGCCCATGATGCATCAAATACTACTAGATTGTGACCGAAGGTTTCAATGTATCAAAAGTTTAAAGTTTAATATAAGGAAAAAGACTAGTGATAATGACGATTGATATACATCTTAAACCATCTTACACATCACTGGAAAAAAATGCAAAAGGGTTGTCGGCTTTTGTCTTTGTTACGGATTTCTTTGACAAAAGTTGTCAGGGTTACTCAACAATTAAAGCCAAAAAAATAAAAAATAAAGATTCCAAACAGTAGGGAGTTTTGTGGTTAGGGAAACATGGTTACACATAAATAGCATGAGGACTATTTTTTACTTTTAAATAATTTTGTATCAGAAATACAAAGTTGTTCATGTTCGAATATAGAACAGGAACAGTGATTCAACACAAGTATGAGAATTGATCCGGGGGGCTACGAAGAGCAACAATTAAGATAAATACAAGGAGCAAGAGAGGATAAGGCTTTGTAGATAGATATTTAGAATAAATACAGCTGTGATCGTGTCTAAAAATCCCAAAATAAGTTGAGGGGGTTAGAAATGAGGTAGTACCAATAGCCATACAATTGCTGGTGATAATAATAAGGCTAGAACAGATCACGACATAATCCATTGCTTTCATGTACAGTTGTCCATCGACTCTTAAAAACGGCACACCGAAATCACAGTTATCTTAATGCCACTTTTGTTTGGCATTTTGTAACTTTTTTTTCAAGATGAAAGTAGCTTCTCATAACGTATAAACCTATAAGTAAATAGTGATTTTTATTTTTAAATATGTAGGGTATTGATAAATTCGTCATTGAAAAATGAAAAATAAAAATTCAAATTTTAGTTTTCGAAAGTGAAAAAAATGCAACAAGTTTATTCATTCGTTAACTTTCAACTGTTATCGTTAATGAAAGAGTTTATGTGACGCAGAAGGACGAAAATATCACAAAAATAATTGTCAGCATGACTGCTGAATAGATTAGACCAAAATGTCAGTAAATTACCATTGGACCAAAATGTCATTAATTTTTCATTGGAGCAGAATGTCAGTAATTTTTTTTTGACCAAAATATAAATATGTTTCTACTGGACTAAAATGTCAATAAGTTACCATTGGACCAAAATGTCATTAATTTTTTATTGAACCAAAATGTCAGTACATTTCTATTAGACTAATTTGTCAAACTTCAAATTTCTTTTCATTTAAGGGTAAAATATAATTTAACCTTGATCTTTTCTCCTTTTTTATCGTTGTAAGCATAACATTACAATAAACACTTAAAAAATAGAAAAACAAGCATAAGTTAGATCAAACATAATAATAAACATAATATTGATTAATAAACATAATATGTCTGTTGCTATGAAAATTTATAATGTGATAATACTTTTACCAAAAATATGAGACTCAAACAAAAATGCACCATCATTAAGTTAATCCTTACAAAAAATGAAACCCAAACTTGATTTTGTCACTACCTAATGTTGTCACAATAGAAAAATTTAAAAATAAACATTCTACCAATACACAAAAATAAACATTGTAACAATGTATCAATCATTACAAATTTATCTAAATTATAATAATTAATTAGAATTTACTATAAACAAAAGATAAACATATTTCATATTTCACTTATTCTAATCTTGGCAATGAGGCAACCCCCGTGTAGGTATGAAGCTCATGTAATTTGATTGGTTCATCTTATGAGATGGCACATCTCGGAATATAATTTAAATTGGTATTGAAGGCCTAACTCGAGGTGGTCTAAACACAATTGACAATGGTGGAGTTATGAAACATGTTTCCTACAACAATTATAAATAGTGACTAGTTATGCATGATATAATTTAACAATAACTAATTAGTTATATGTAAAAGTCACTCACGTCACTAAGAGTTGGAACACTTTCAGCATTAGGAGTTAGAGTAATCTCATCCTACAAATATGTACCATCTAACATAAATAACTTGTAAGGAACAATAAAATTAATTAATCAAATTTTAAAAAATGTTAATGATGTTATTTTGATTGCATTTGAATTACAATGTTTGTTAAAGTAATTATGCTTATTAATCAATATTATGTTTATTATTATGTTTGTTATAACCTATGTTTGCTTCCCTTTTTTAATGTTTATTGTAATGTTGTACTTGTAACGATAAAAAATGGAGAAGATGGAGATTAAATTATATTTTATCCTTAAAAGAAACCAAATTTGGGGTCTAACAAATTAGTTTAATGGAAGCGTATTGACATTTTGGTCCAAAAATAATTATTGACATTTTGGTCTAAACTATTTTACAATCATGTTGACAATCATTTTTGTAACATTTTCGTCCATCTGTGTCATATAAGCTCTTTCATTAACAGTAATGGACGAAAGTTAACATATGGATGAATTTGTTACACTTTTTTCACTTTCAAAAACTAAAATTTAAATTTTCATATGTCAGAGACTAATTTACCATCACTCTACATATTCAATGATCAAAATGTGTATTTATCCTATGCCTTATTTTTTGAATTTGCTCTTCATTCTATGATGTCGAAATAAAATTACATCTACAACGGGAAAACTATTTTATGCTCAAAACTTCAATTAAGTTTTTGTATTTACACATTACTCCTAGTTAATCACCATTTTCACATTTATCTATTAATAAAATAAACTTTTGCCTATACACGTGTCAACCTTTGGGGAAAAAAATTTCTGCCTATTCCTTACCTAAATCCGTGACCATTGATTTTTTTTACATCAGTGTCATCCAATGGCTTAAATCAAAACTTCTGAGAGAAGCTTTTGTCCTCACCTCACCTCTTTTATCTTTCTCTTTCTCATACTACTCTTTCTATATATAATTGAATGATTTAAAAAACAAAATTTTGCATATGAAATTCACAATGCCATGTTATTATTACTTATAACCAAAAATCATATAAGCAAAAAAAGAATCAATGTGTCGATTTTAAACCTCTTTCTCTTTTCATAATGGATTTCTCTGCATTCACACATTCGTGAATTTGAACCTTTGAATGAATATTGATATTTTGAATTAAATTTATTGAAATAAATTATGAGTGGTCTGATCAACATCTAACGGTTATTATCAACTGAATGTAAGAATTTCTAATGGTAGGAAATACAGATCTAGGTTGGACTAATTTAAGGGAATTTTATGGATGGACAGGAAATCATCAAATATGGTTGCAATATTTAGGGAATAACATATTTCAAATCATTGTTTTAGAGGAATTTGTTGAATAAACAATATTCCTTGGTTTCATTTCATGCACCCTTGGCATGAAGATTGCGTTCTTTTCAAACTCACTCTAGCAAAATACAATGCATTTGCAAGTCAACTAGTGAGAAAAATTATTTTGACTTTAATTTTTGTTCTTAATTGGTTTTGGTTTTGCTATTTATTTAATTACAACATTACATTTTATAGTAAATACTTAAATATTTCTACTTTTTTCATCAAAATATTATTAATTATTTTACTTTAAAATTTGTTTATATTACTCTAATGCTAATACCAACAAGTCATTGATTTAGATGATTCTAGACTCGATTCTCTTAAGTAAAATTTTGGATTTGAGTTTTGTAGATGGAAAAAAATTTGATTGGAATAAGAGACTCTGATAAAAGTGATTAGTCAAATTCTATAACAAAGATTAATCATCAAAAACAGTCAAATCAGTCGTGCGTATCACGCTTGTTAATTCTTAAATTGAGGGATAATTATTGAATTATGAAATATACAGTGAATGGTTACGTCTTTATAACTTTGTTTTTATCATTTTATGGACTAGCGATTCTTTGATTCGTTAAAGAAAAAAGCTAGAATTTCACAATGTAAAAAAATAAAGGGACATAATTGAGGATTTATTTGCAGGTTGTAAAAAAATAAATTTCTTTAATGAGCTAAAATCAATTTATACACTTCAGTTTTAAATAAGTTAGATTAAAAAACCTCAGTACAAAAGTTATGTGCATATGTTAATTAATTTAAATTTATATGAGAAATTTATTTTATTGTATCTTTTGATTTTATTTTTTATAAATATTTTCGGAAAAAGTATATTCAAAGAATACCTAGTTCCAACTAAGATACATAATGATGCTATTTGTTATATATTTGTGGGTCTTTTGTTGGTTTAGAAATGAAGTGAACGTAGTATCGAAAAGAAAAAAAGAAGAAGAAATGAAGTGAACGTCTTGGCCATTTATGTAGATACAACTTTTGGTTCAGTGCTCTGGTTTGTGTTTTTTGTGTTTGATTGGATACTAACTTGAGTCTCCTCCTTTGATACTTACAGCTTCATTAAAACTGAACTTACACCCGTCAACCTCATGAATGGTTTACCTAAAGGTGGTTGGTCTTCTTATTTTGTTTGTGTAGTAGGCTGTGAGGATTTGTTTTTGTTTCATATATTAGAATTTAGACATGATATGAAAGGATGAGACTCCTCTAAAGTTCACCAAGTACTTCGATTTACTTCAATGATAAATGCATCATCATCACTTGTATATTATATTTTAGAGTCTTTTTCACTTTAGATGATATTTTCCCTAAAAATTGGTATCCCTTTGCTAGGAAAATTGATGTTCAATTTTATTGTTATGCATGTTCTATTAAAAACAGAATACATATATTGCATGATCATTATGTGTTCTTAGAATAAATTTAAAATGTTATTCAGTCCAGTAGTGTTCTAAAAATAGCAAAATTTCTCCCATGGCATGGCAATGGCACCCAATCTTGCTGCTGCTATGAAATTTTCCACGATAGATTTAAGCTTCAAGGATAGTGTTGTGACATTGTGACCCCTTTTTGACTGGTGTTTTTAAGGATTGGTTTCGAAGCACTGTTGAAACTGAAAGGGAGCAGTCTTGGCTTGGGATTTGAAATTCATTGGCTTGGTTTTGGCTTTTGCCTTTTCTCTATAACCACCCGTTGGGATTCAAAATTTATGAAATTGTGTGTTATTCGGATTTAAATTACTCCACGAAGTTGACAGTGCATTTATTACAAACAGGAAATCAAAAGGGGAAATGAATAGAAGATCAAATATCTGTATATGATTCCACCAACAATGTTAACAACGCATATTCTTTGGTGTCCATTTGTTAGAATAGAAAAATAAATAAAAAGAGAGTGAATTGAGAGTAAAATTTTAAATTAAAAGGAGAATTTAAAAGTGAAAATCTCACATCAATTTATTTTTTATTTATTTTATTTTCATCTTAATCTTTTTTTTAGCATGTAATATAATATTGAATGAAATTAATTTTTGGATGGATGTCATGATTTTTGGAACCAACAATTAGATAAAATTATGATAATTTTGTCACAAAAAGCAATTATTTATTTGCTTCTAAAAACTATAATGAGTTACCATTCAAAACAAAAACTTAATAGAATATAAGTTATAAAAAAATTCTCATAAAGAGACCCAAAATGAATCTCATAAAAGACCAAAAACGAGATCAACTAAACACACCTGTTATATGAATCAAATACATAAGTATGTATGAAGTGTCTGTATATCAATAGCAGGATAAGATAAATTTTGTAGTATGCGATTGAATGTAAAGAAATCTAGTAAAAAAGTGTTCAATGTGACTAGAGCAAGAACTATGAATACTTTCTAATTTTGGAATTAAGTTGAACAGATCCTTACTTTCTTTCCTACTCGAGTTCCACAAGGATTATAAAATATTAAATCCTTAGTTAGTTTTTTTTTTTTTTTTTTATATTGAGAATCCTTAGTTACGTTACGTCATTGTGATTATTGACAGTAACATGAAGAAAGGGTCAGTGAGTATTACCCAAAAAATATATGAAGAGATATGATATGGTCAGACAGTACTAATACTATGTTATATATTTATTATGACTACCATACCACAATTTAAGTTGGAAAGCAACTTATCCCGTCCGAAAGTCACTTAATTAGAATGTGTAGATATTATAATGTTCGATACTTTTTTTTGTAAGGGATAATGTTCAATACTTGACCCTAATAAAAACCATTTTTTTGTAAATTATAATAGTATAATTGAAATATAATATATATATATATATATATATATATATATATATATATATATATCAACGTACTCGTCTTTAAAGTGAGACAAATGTCTTTTTGGACACCATTCCCTCTCCCTATTTATTTTTTTCACCAAAAAACTGTATACTATAAATTTATCAATGAGAAATGACAAGGGTCCGAGTTAATCAATGATATGGCTCAATGGAGATCAATGCGTCAAAAGCTATATAAAATGTATGAGGTACATGCCAGTTAATTTAAGGATTCGTGTCCAAATATTAAATATGAAAATGATGTATACTCCCAACTTCCCACCCTTCAAACGATATACATCTCAACACACCGTTGAATGAATTTTTAGAATATATAGAACTCTTTGTTATTAAGGGTAAGAGTTATTTTTTATATCCAGAGAATGTACACTTGAATTATGAGAACTGATTGAGAATTTTAGAAATAAATGGACAGTACATAACTATTTACTGAGTACAAGGAGGTGGGTACTGTTAGATAAGGGGCCAAGAGGGTCTCTAAACGGGCTCTATTTGAGAGGGGCAAAGGGCTCCCAAACTTCTGGTCATTTATAGCTAATATAGATATACAACTTTTTTTCACTGTATAGCTAACATAGTACTTTGTTCTTCTTGTAATAAACTTTTTTACTCTCTCAATCTCGTAATAAAGTTTTTTTATCCAACTAAAAAAAAAACATGAACTTAATATTTCCACTATTAATTTATTTTTGATTTTTGTTATTTATTATTATTAAGGTCTTGATAATCTGTGACCTAAAGACACTAATTAAAAAATTAAAAAGAAAAATCTCATATTAAGATTCATTTAAATTTATTATTTGATCCGACTCAAAATAAGGGTTATAATAAATAAATAAAAAGAAATTATAATAATATTAATATTAAATTATTAAAAAAAAAACAGTAGTTAGAAGTATTGATGGAAAAGAAGGATTAAGATTATGGAAGAGATAGTTATTGTATTTGAGATGAATGATTGAATTTTGTTACTATTAAGATTAAAATTAGAGTGGTGATAGAAATGGGAGGGGGCTCATTTAATATGTTCACATGATGAAGTAATCCTATATCTCCCTTGGACAGAGACTTGGTTGGTGGTTTCGTGATCCACCGCTCTCGGAATAAATGTGGGTAGTTGAATCCTTCCTAATTGGCTTCGCTGGATTTATTACCAGCTTTTAATGTTTCAGACCATCTCATTTAATTTACTCACCATCATATGGACCACCTCTTTCTCTTCCTCCTCCTTCTTCCCTCTGACATGTCACCAAGTCACGGATAAATGCCATTTCATATCTTCCAAAACCCCCCAAATGGCTTCTTCTTCTTCTTCCTTCTCTCCCAAATCCCCCCCTCTTCTCCCTTCTCGCCACTCCCCTCAATTCACCCCCGTGAGTCCCTTCTTCAATTCTCTTATTATTATTATTATTATGTCTTTCTTTCTATCATTTCTGACATCCTTCTTATTTTTATCATATACTGCAGATTCAAGAGGAGCGTGAATTGGACGAGTTGAGTAGCCAAGACAGAATAAGCCACTCCAGAAGCACCCCAACCCACCACCCCGCTCACCCTCCAACCCCCATTGTCCACAAGCACACTAAATCCAATAACAACAACCACAAGAAAAAGAGATCAGATTCCGAGGAAGATGGCTCCGTCTCTTGCAACAAGTGCAGGCCACACTCCCGCGACAAAATCTTCATCCTTCCCTTGGATCACACCTCCACCAACAACACTCACAAACACTCTTCCTTGCTCGCAAGCCCCAACGGGATTTTCAGGTCCCTTGTTTCCAAGCTCACCCGCAAGAGTCCCATGTCTTCTTCATCACAACACCCTCTTCCAACCTCCAGAGAGGAACAATGGAAAATGGCAGTGGCCGAACTCTCTCACAAGCTTCTCCACGCCACAAGAAAAAGAGACGAGGCTCTTTTAGAAGCTTCTAGACTCATGCACTCCATGGGCGAGTTAGAGAAGAAGCTCAACAAGCTCGAACTCTATTGCCACACCTTGAAATCTGGCCTCGAACAATGCACCAACAACAGCAACAACAACAACAACCACAACAACAACATTACTACTTCACCTACTCCGCTTTTCAAATCTCAAACCCTCGAACAGGACACCGTGATTCAACACTTCTTGGTCTCGGTGTCGGAAGCAAGATCAAGTGTAAGGCTTTTGTCTCGTTCCTTAACCATGCAACTGAGGCACATGGGAAGCAAGGTGTACGAGAAAGTCTCCTTCCTTCTCCAACCTTACGACATAAAAATATCCTTCTCCAAGAGTCCAACAAGAAGCTTGCTTTTCTACCTAGAAGCACTCTTGAACAGAACATTCTACGAGGACTTCGAAACAATAGGGTTCCAGAAGAACGCGTGCAACATGATACTGAACCCAACGGAGCGGTGCGAGGCGAGTTACGAGTCGTTCAACATGGTTAACGGGCTGACGTGGGAGGAGGTGCTGAGCAAAGGAACGAGGCACTTCAGCGAGGAGTTCAGCAGGTTTTGCGACAGGAAGATGAGCGAGATAGTGGCCATGTTGGGCTGGAACCGGGCCTGGCCCGAGGCACTATTGCAGGCTTTCTTTGGGGCCTCCAAGAGCGTGTGGATGGTGCACTTGTTGGCCAACTCGCTGCACCCGAGTCTACCGATATTTAGAGTGGAGAAAGGAGTTAGGTTTGATTCGGTTTACATGGAGGATTTGGGTGCTCACAAGGCCACTTCCAACTTGGTCCCTGCTCTCGTCAGGATAATGCTTGCGCCAGGCTTTTATGTCTATGGCAGTGCAGTCAAATGTAAGGTCCTTTGCAGCTACTTGAGTACTACTACTAGTAACAGCCACACTAATAATATTATTATTAGTAACAAGGAACACAAACCTTTCACCCCGACCACCCTTTCTTGACTTTCAGATATTCGTTTCTACGTTTCCAATTTCGATGAATCACTTTCTTTCTAGTTTTCTTTTTTATATCAGCCAATATTGTTCTTCATCATGTTGTATATTATTATTATTAGTATTAGTATTAGTATTAGGCAATGTTGCTGCTGCATGCTTGGCTTGGGATGGTTCCCATGGTGGTACTACTACTATATCGAGATTTTTGGGTCAAAGTGAACAATTTGGCATTTTCTGGTTTCGCTTTGTTTTATCTTCTGCTAGTCTATTCGAACTTTTTATCATTTTTTTGTTTTTGTTTCCTAACACATCTCTCTCTGTAAAATTATGATCAGATAACTATGATCAACTTCTACGAAATATATATATATATATATATATATATATATATATATAATTTATATATATAAATACAATTATGGGATCAATTCAATCTGCGTGTGGTTATGGCAGTTGAATCCATTAAAATTGCATAATTAAACCTTTTTAAAATGTAAAGCATAATTAAACCTTTTATACCAATAGTAAGATGCTTATCTTTCTTGTGAATGAATTTCGAATCGTATGCTTTCGTGATCAACATATCCTCACCTCACGGACACAATGTCATCGGGAATCGCAATGCATACATACAAACAAAACTATAAACAGTACAAATTAATATGATGGGATTATGGATATGGATAGAATGTAGAAGTGTTTTTTTTTAGAGTTTATCTATTTGAAATATAGTACTTTTTCTAATAAAGAAGTTATTTAAAGTACTTCTTGTATTCAAAAGGACTTTATATTTATTTCTAGAAAAGAAAATACTTTTAAGATAACAAGAATTTTTACTAAATTATTCAATTAATAAATATATATTTAAAGATGAAATATAAAATTTATTTTTGATTATAAGTTCTTTTAGATTAAACAAGCAAATTTTTAATTTTTAATTTATAATAAAATTATATAATATTTAATGTGAATTATGATTATAATTTTAATAAACATATTCATGCTTGTTGCAATAGTATAATAGTTCATAGGATTATTAGTAATAAAGAAATTTTGATAAAAGTGTTATCGATTTAATGATTAGTTTTTGAATAATTTTGATGATAATAAGTAAGGATTGAGAAAGTAAAGTTTTGAGAATAAATGAAGTTGAAAAAAGTCAATGTTTAGAAATGTACAGTAAAATAAACCGATACAAATTCATGAAAGATGAAAATTAAATACATACACAATGACTTATCGAACCTTTAGCCAATTTTTGATGGTATGTGTTGGCAGTGTTTGAAGAATTAAGTGATTGAATTTCAAACTCCGAAAATTGGTGGCCAACAGTTTTATTTATAAACTTTCAACACTAACGGGTGAATTATATGATTTCGACACACACGTACAAAGATATTTCTAAATACATCCATATGATACTAATAATTTTGCATAATTTTTCCGATAATCATGCCAACTGATATTTTGATTTGTCGAAAAAATACTTTACTCTCCCTCGCTTTTCAATCACACTTGCATGAATGAAATTATCAAAATCAGCAATCCTAATCGAAATTACTCCCTTCGATTATACAATCTTGTTTCTCAAACTTTTGTCCATATTTCAATCATCTTTAAAGGAATTCTTCTACTCATCTCAAATCAACTATATCAAAATTTGATTTCCATAAGTTAATTAAATTTTACAAAGTATAAGATGGTGGTGGGAATCATATTCATACGCATGTCAACATATATGTATATGTATGTTTAGCTACGTTTACCTTTCATTTTCATTTGCACTCGTATATATGTGTTCCTAATTCCTCAATTTAGGAAGCGCCGAGATGTCAAATGTAAATTAAGTTTTAAGGAGGCTCTGCTTTTTGGATGAAATGAAAAGCCCAAAATTCTTTATTTCATCCAATCGGAGTGGTTTCGCAAATCATACATTTTTATTTTAAAATTAAAAATTGTATGATTTTTACTATATTTTTTTTCAGAAATAGATGAAACTCTAGTTGGTGCTGAAATGTTAGATTTATCAAACCTATAATATTTTCTGATTTTTTATAAATAATTTGAGTGACGCTATGAGATAATTACATTTACTTAAATGAAACCACTTTGATGCTTTTTTCTTCCTTCACCTGTTTAATTAGTACTGCGTGGAAATTGTGAAAACATATTTATGCATATTAATTATTTTAACATGTAATTCATTGTTATTTCAACGATGTCACTTATTTTTTTTTCAGATTAATTTTGACTTTTCGAATATATTTATTCATTAATTGAAAAATATTAAAGCCAGCCATCAATGGCAATGTTCAATTATTTAGGGTATCCTATGCAATCAAAAAAAAAAGAAAAGAAAGAAGAAAGTGAATAAGCACAATTCAGGGGCAGTACCGCAGTGGGAAAGAAAAGGAACTAGAGAGGAATTCAAATAACGTTATTCTACAAAATCGTTATAAATTCAATTATTTTATATTGCAGAACTTGTTTTTTTGGAAACTAATGATGACACTTGAAATAGATAGTTGTTTTTCTGATTAAATTTTTAAGAAAAAAAAACAATTATTAAATTAAGAATGATAACTGATAAGAAATACTGAAATAGTGTTCTGAGACTACCAAATTTAAATTTACTCCACATGGGCTTTGTCAGAGGAACGAATGTTGGGCCCAAGGCAAGTACTAAAATGGATCCATAACTGCTTCTCTCGTAAATTAATTGGACTGTATAACTTCAGTTTCCCATTCTTCTATATCTGCATGGAATGGTAGGTTGAGTGAACCTTGGATTCTTGTTATGAATGAAGCTCTTTCTGCGCTCAATATGGGCCACAGGACTGGGCCTACTGATAGATAGATGACAATGATTGATTTAATGTTAAGATTGGAGATTAAATATTATAAACACACCCACAGATAAATTAGTATCTAAAAATGTTAACACTTTTCATCATGCATCCATCGTTCTTATTCATTTCTCAGTCCATATGAAGCAAGAAGTCTTTGTTTAGGTGTTAAAATAGTTAGTTGCACGACCTAATTTTACCTCCAACTGCGAATCTTTTCAAGATCATCCAGTTGAGTTTTGTTTGTTTCTAACCAATCTAAAATGAAATGCTTTTTTGGTTGTTAGGGAATTTAAGTAACTTTTGGTATGAGATTAATCAATTTATACAAAGCAATATAGTTAAATCAATTTTATAAGTAACATCACTTTGAGCTTTTGTCCTCTCATCAACAGAAAGTTTATTTTATTGCTATATCCAACCTTTATGTGTAAGTTATATAGGTGTATAATGCACTTTCTATTTATCAGTCTTGACTATTGACTCACCTTTGTAAGGTTAATGGCTTTTTAGAGGTTTTTCAATTGGAATCAACAAAATAGTATATAATGTCTTTACAATATTCTCATTCTTGAAAAAAATAAAATACTTTTTATGAAGTATACATGAAAAAGATGACGCCAACACTGGCTTTCTTTCGCGACAGATTTGGTATGTTATGGGATCGTTTATTCCATCTTTGGTACCTTGGTGAAAATTAAGAATAAAATTTTGGCATATAATCTATTGCAAGTCTTCATTGAATTAGCGAATTAACCTTTATGTAGTTTCAAGTTTCGAACCATAATTCGGATTCCCACACTTTATCCTTTTGTTCTCTAGGAGTACTGTCTATTAGGCCATTGTTTTGAAGTGACTTTCTGTCTTAAATAGCAAAATGTTTGTTATCAAGCAAAAAGTTAAAGGCTAGTTTGGATAAATAGTTATTTTAAGCATTTAACAAATTTTACCCCTTAAGTTTATTAAAATAAATTTAAAATTTGTAGAAAATTTATAAAACCAGCTGCTTAAATACTTAATAAGTCTAAACAAGTTCTATAGAAGTTATTGCAAACACCCTCATAATTGATGTATGAAAATTAAGCAGTTTTTTTTAGAACAAAAAATTACGCAATTAAATGCTCTGATTTAATTAAGAACATAATAACATATGCTGCACTAGTTAGACTTTCGAATCCGTATTACTGATTTTTAAAAGATAAATTGTTGATAATAAATTACTCGTCCAAAAGCTTAGTGACAATTAAACAGCGACAAAGCTAGTTTAAGCCTTTTATAACAACCTTCCATTCTTAGCAAAATATTCGTCCCGCATTAGTTGAGTTTGTACTGATGGATTTCAATTCTCATTTTTTGAACTCTAAAATAATAATTTAAGCAAAAGTTAAAAGAGACCACTTATGTAGTTAAACGAAAACCCAAACATGCATCACACCAATTAACTATAACGCGAAAGAAATTTGCATGTTTTTATTCAAATGCACCACAATACTGCAAGCATACAACTATAATAAATTTAATGTCGGCCCACATCTTGTTTTTCTTAACATCAGACTTTTAATTAATTTTAACTTGCAAAATAATTGTATGATCTTGAACTACCAACATAGTTCTAAATTTGTGGGTTAATTACCAGAGATGAGTATGTTAACAAAACCTTACTAAATTAAGACAGATTTTTAAAAATAGAAAAAAATATGCATTTCATTATATATATATATATATATATATATATATATATATATACACTTTTATATTATCAAGCAATAAAAATTATCATCATATAATTTTTAAGATATTTATTGTAAAAATCATCAAGCACACTATGTATGATAACTGGATAAAATGCATATAAATTTATTTTACATTATGAATATATAACTTAGTTTTTCACATTGTAATTATGATATGTTTTAGATTAGTTTTAATATGCATTATTAAGTATAATTATTACACAACAAAAATTGTATTAATTTATATATAATAACATGGATTTTATCTTTAAAAAGAGAAAAGAAGAGATGTATTAAAGACAATTATTATAATAATATCTTTCTATTTCACATGACATTGGGTGACATTAGTACATGCAATTGATCCGTATTCCGTGATCAAAATCTATTTATGTCCAACTGTCTTTGATTCTATTATGCCGACAGTTTTCTTGTTTAAACACTAAAGAATTAACATTATACCTAATATTATATGTACAATTATATTTATCTTTTAGTACTTGTTTTTGTACGTTCGTACATAAAAAACAGATACTCTAGAATTAAAGGGTTTATTTTTTACCTATCATTTTCGGAAAAGTTATCAAGAGGAGGTAATTTATTTTGTAATTTATTAGATGAGGATAAATTTTGAATTAATATTCGAATAGAGATAAGTAATAAGATTTTTCACAACTTTTATAATAAATTCTTAAAAAGATGGACTACTTAATTTTTTTATTTTTTTATTGTTACAAAAGTAGTTAAAAGTGAAACCCTTTTGTTTGTTTTTTATTATAAAAAATTATAAAGTAATTAATGACTTCAAAGTCGTTAAATTAAAAAAAATAGTTTTAATTTATAGTTTTATTCAATATTTTTTAGAATTTTGTATATCTTTTTATTTAATATTTTTATATTTCTCTATATTTTTTATACTACAAAAGTCTTAAATGTAAATAAAAAAATTAAAAAGTAGTATCCTTCGAAATCACGAGACACATTGAAGGGTCAGTCACTAGCCATATATATAATGAGATGAACGAACCACAAACCAATTTTAAATAGGTTTAAGAAATATTTATTGTGTAAATCTGAATGATATAATAGCAATAATTAACGGTTAATATTACTTATAATTTTTAATTTTATATTTGTGTTTAATTTGTGTTGTTCATTTTACATTAAAGTATTATGTTATTTTTATTTTAACAACTACTTTTATTACTAAATTAGTTTCTATTGTTAATATTAAAATATTTTATCAAATAAAATTAATTAATAATATTATACAAAATTATTAATTTACTTAATAATAAGTGTAAAAATTATTTTAAAAGAATATAATATTATTTGATCAATTTTAAGTTAATATTATTTATTAGTATAAAAAATATTAAAAACATTAAAACAAAAATGCTAGAAAATAAAAATAAAAATTAAATTAAAGTTGTTAAAATTAATTTAAAAATAAAAATTTAGGATGACTTTGAAGTCGTATAAAGTTTTATTACTTCAAATAAATAATTAAAAATTAAAAACTTTAAAATTGTTAATTCTTTTACTATTTCTTATAAAAAAAAAGTGATATCAAATAAACAAATAAAAATACACAGTTCAGGAATTGCGTTGCTTTTGGTTACTCCCTGGCCCTGGTTTTGAATCTGGTCAAGGTTATCACAGTTGTCCCAAACCTCGTCAATTTTCCAGGATTGGGTCCACTGCCTTTTAGCTCAAAAAGTCATCTTGACTACCCACTGCATTTTTTTTCCTTTCCTGCTACTTTATTTCTCTCACTCACTTTCAATATTATTATTTTTATATTTGGATCAAATATGTTTTTATCTCACAAAATATTGTTTTATTTTTTGTATTTTAATTAATTTAAGTATTTTTAATGGTATTTTAAATATTAGTTAATAAGTAAAGCCACTGGGGGCATGGTACTCAACATAATCTAAACGGCCTTTTACATATGCATCATCACATAGACTTTTGCTTCTTTGTATGATAACATATCGCCAAGAAACTTTACTTTTATACAGTAATTAATGTTTTCGTGGTTGATTCAATCCATTATAAACTAGTCTAATTAAAACCCATTATTATTTTAAGCATAATTAAGCCTATCTAGCTCTAATGGAAGACTGACTGTTCTGATAATTTTAAATTCTTTCTAATAAAAAAAAACTTTTTCACTCTAGATCATGTTAAAAATAAGTCAACAAAGGTTAATTTAATATGTAATTATCAAAATCATATCTTTTTATAAGAAGAGACCTTCATATGTCATTGTTAATGTGAAGACGTCAATGATAAAGTACGAAAAAAAATAAAATATATAATTAGTGTATAAAATATTTTTATATCGTTATTAATTTCAAATTATCACGTATAATAATTTGATGACTATGGTTATGTGTGTAATAAGATTATATCAAACATATTTTTTAATTAATTGACACAGTATAAAAAACTTTTACATCAACAATGGATATTCATTCATTAAGCTAATAAAATAAACATTTTACTGTTGCTGTTTGAACTCTGAGACATATCCTTCTAATAGTGACTTTCCATAATTAACTCACCTAAATTATTCTCTATTAAAAACAAAATAATTGGAAAAAAGTGAAAAGCATCCAAGATTTTTTTTCCCAAGCTAATATATTAAATGTAAGTATATCTTTGCTTTTTGCTGGGTCTGAGAAGATATGTTGCAAGGATGGACTTAGAATGAATCTTGACTTCCGCATTACAGAATATGACCCTATTGAAACTTGGAAGGTCACATTTTCTTTTTTATTGTAATCATTAGGCCTCCAATAATTTTATTTCAACATTATATATGACCTAATCAATAAAGCCACACACATACACCATTTTCTTTTCTTTTTTTCTTTTTCTGTCACGGGTTACGTTATACTTTCTAAATGCCACCAATATGTAGGGCTGTAGTTTACATCGCCATAACCCAACATTTGCGGGCAATTAGTTATTTTGAATAGCAGTTTTATATCATAAATGGTGTTTTCTGTTAAACGTAACATGATTAGAATTCTTTATTTTTTAGTTTTTAATAGACTTAATTGAAGGATGCTAATGTTGATTGGGGTCTAAATCATTTAGGTCTCTTGATTGTTGTCTTGATTGTTGGCTTGAAGACAAAAATTTTGTGAGCTATGTGTACGTTGGAGACATGGGATAAAATTAATATATGTGGTAGGGGGTGACTTTATTCTAAAGGAGAAGTTGAAGAGTTTCAAAGGAAGTTTGAAGGACTGGAACCGGCTACATTTTGGCAATATTCATAAAAATATTGCTAGAATTGTGAAGAATGTGAATGAGTTGGATAAAAAGGAGGAAGAAGGTGGATTGTCCGTGGAAGAGTTAGAAGCAAGGAAGGGTATGCAAGAAGATTTTTGGAGGAATTTCATGTTTAGTGAATCCATATATACTCAAACAAAAATCATGATTCAAGGAAGGGTATGCAAGAAGATTTTTGAAAGCATGTCATGTTTAGTGAATCCATATATACTCAAACAAAAATCATGATTCAAGTGGTTCAAAATGGGGATTACAATTCTAAATTTTATCACATTGTGGTCAATTATATTGAAGAAGGAGAAAAAAAATTGATTAGAGGCGTAGATGTGGATGGAATGCGGAAGGAGGAGTCATTGATTGTCAAAGAGGAGGCATGAAAAAATTCTAAGGCTAGATTTAGTAAATCCCAATGGGAGAGGCCAACCCTAGATGGTGTCAAATTTAAAAACATATCAAGGATAATTAGTTAGAAAATTAAGAGTTAAGAATTATGATAAATTATATATATATATATTATAAAATTTAAAATAAATTATAATCTCAACAATTCATTTTTTTAAAAGAAGTTTCTTTGTTTAGGAACACTTTACAAAAGTTAAATCCCTCCAAAACAAAAGTGTTGGATAATAAAAATTTCTCTTTGCTATGTTCTATCCCGGAATTCAAACAGATAAATACAGATACTCCTGCAAATTTGGAGGGCAAAAAACATCTGACATTAGATTACATTGAACATATGATTAGGACTGAATTAGTTCCTGTCCAAAAAAAAGGACTGAATTAGTTGAAACTTCTAGATGAAACCTAGCAAATCGTTCTTCTTTACTATGAAATTCATAACTATCGTCACGGGATTTATTAAAAAACCCTAGTTGATCACTTGATTAGACTTGTGAACCATGCATGCCAACTCTTTTTTTTTTTTTTTGGTTTTTTTTTATGGCGCCTTCCTTCAATTTCAAACGTTGCCATCTAATTGAAAATAATAACAAATAGTTTAAAACTAAAAATTCTGCATGTCTCTCTAATTATATATTCCTATTCAAAGTGATATATATCCACTTGAGTTATGATACTATGGTTTAATCTCTGGCAAATGATTTGATTCCCCACAAGAATATTTTGCCCCATACGATATTGTCCTTAATATTTATATTTTATTTTTGTAAATGTGGTGTCAACTTAACATATTTGGACTTCAACAAAAAAAATGTTTACTTAAAAAAACAAAAAAAAATGTTAGGATGCTAAACAAAGTTTTTAGTTTACATTTTTTTTGTCACTATGTTTTTAATCTTCCTATTTTAGTTACTAGCATTGCATTTGGTTTACAAAAGTTTTCAATTGTTAAAATTAAGTTTCTTATTATCTCATATTTTAATAATTAATGAAAATATAACAAAGGTGTGATATGACGCTAATTAATTTATATAGATTGATAAAGAAAAAGACGCATAATTTTATAATGATTTTGATTTCCATGTATAGTTAGAATATTTTTAAGTCCATTAGAAATAATTCTATGTAGGATTTATAATTTAGTTATTATGAAGTTAACGAACATGTGCTATCTGTTGAATTGATAAGTTTTGATCTTTTACTCCAATTATAACACTAATTTCCGATTTAAGACTTAGTTATATTTGAATTGGCTTCTTTTTAAAGATGTTTTTTTTTTATATCAAATTTAATTTCTTTTCACTAACTCAATATGTATTACCGACTAATTTATATTTATTGAGTGTCAATAGATTTATTATACATAACATGTGATTCACAATTCAATATTAATTAATTTATTATACATTTAAATAAAAATAATAGTATAAGCATTGTTAGTACATTTTGATTAAATTTTTATAATATTATTTTATTTCAATATTATATATATTTTTCTTTATTATTTTATACAAACTAATAAATATCATGGTTACACATATATTCATTATTTAATAAAATATTAATATAAGAAAAATACCTAATTTTAAGAATTAGAAATTTAAGAGGAATAAATACAAAAGTAGAACAAAGTCGTGTGTAAATTAAAAAGAGGAGGAATACGAGATGCAAATTAATGGGATGGCATAAGGCAATTTGGTGATGCATGGAAATGCAAGGGCAATGCCCTTTTCACGGAGGGCACCTGCCCCATGTGATTGGTGGGTGATGCAGCATAGGTATGGGACACCGGGCACCAGGACATGATCATTATCATTATCATTTTATTTTATATATTAACACCCAAAACATAGACTTTTGTTTCGCCCAATTTTATTATCATACCACATGGCCGACAACACCACAATTTACACACTTTGAGTGCCACCAAAACTAGATATTATAGACATCAGATAGGCCAATTTTACTCGAGGACAACAAACCATCTTCACTGTTGAGTTGAGTCCTTCTTGTGCCTTTCATTTCATGTTAAAATTAAATTTATTTACTTTTTAAGGAGGGAGAACATTTATCTATCAACTTTAGACAAGGGTAAAATTAAAAAATAATGGTCCCCATGCAATCTTGACCGTATTTCGTCACAAGATACTCATTCCTTTTCTACGGGTACCAGTCTATGCTCTACTATTTCAAATCTAATTGCATAGATATAGCCATTAAATCAACCAACCAAACTAACTCATCATAGTTGGTTATGTTCTGGTACTTGTGGTTCGTCCTCTTTTGCTGGTTAGGGCGAATTTGAGGTCAATTAAAAGCACCAATCCTTCAACTCTTACCTTTTATTGTATGTTTTATCTCTCCTTCCCTTTCTTTCTGCTAATTAAGTTTATGTTCAAATATTTTTTATATAATAACTTAACTAATAAGATATTTGTTGAGTACATACATTGATTGATATATAGCATTGTTTGATTAAGTTATCTATCTATTATCATTATTTATTATTGGTATTGTTATTATGAATTTATTATTATTGACCCCTTCTTTAATCCCTTTTCACGTCGTCGCTGCCCTCAGTGGTTGTGAAGCAACCGTGAACATGTCCGTACACTCAACAAAGAAAATAGAAAAGACAATACTCAGTGTGGGAAGAAGTCAGCTTCCTTTCAATCAATCAAACATCAATAATTTTTCTTTCTTTCTTAGACAGACAATTTTTTTGAAGGCTGAATGTCACCACTACTTGTCCTTTTTGTAAATCATACAGTAATTTACATGATATCTGCAGTTATTATTCCCAAGTTCTCTGTCATCTTATCCGATATCAGATTCATTTCATAAAATGTAAGAAACTTATATGAATTTTTAAAAGTCATTATTTATATAAAAAATTTTAAGTTATTTACTCATTTTTTTATTTTTATATTATCATGTTACTTATAAAAATTATAAATAAATTTTTTTCTAATAAAAAAATTATAAGAAAATCTAAAATATTCTTTTGAGGATGATGTTTGAAAAATAAAAAATTTTAGAAAGAATTTTTTAAATTAGAAACTTAAATTTTTTTGTGAAAAAATGTTTGTCACTTAAATATTCTTTGATGCATATTTTTTTCTTAAAAATAATTTTTTATTTTTAAAAATCACTAAACATTTTCCATCGGAGATGTGGGAGATGGTGTTAATTATTTTTCTTCGATTGGGATAAAGGCATCGCTTTATTATAATTATGAATTATGAATACTATTATACGTATCTTTTAGACGAGTTCTAAACAATATTTTAATATTTATAGAGATTTAATGATAATAATAATAACAATATATTTAATAACTTAAAAATATAGAAGTAAATTAATATTTTATTTAATAATTTAAAATGTTGCAAGATAATATAAAACTATTGTATAACTTTTTCCCCTTACTCAGGGCCATGACATGCGTAACAGAAAATCCAATTAATTTCCATGCGATGTAATAAATGCTGCTGTTTGAACAAGGAAATGTGACATGGAAAGTACGCCGAAGAAAATCAAGATATTAAAGCGTATATTTATAATAAATAAGCAGGATCCGTTTCATGTCAAATATTTGCTATTGATGCACCTTTCTTATTCAAAAATTACTGCTGTTCTTATCCTGACTTGTTTCCACAACCATTCCTAACGGTGTGTTCCTCTTCTTGATTTTGATTCGTTTTTTAAAGTTTTATTATGTAATATTAGTATATTACATTTGGGTTCTGATCTGATTGGTATAGGAAGAAAAGAGAACGTAACATATATACCAAAAAAAAAGAGAGAAAGGAAAAAATAAGGAGAAAAAAAAAATAGAAACTGAAGTATTCTTTTTAAGTTGTTTAATAAGAGACAAAATGAAAATAAAAAACGTTAAAGTTTTTTTTCTCCTATTTGATTGTATAGAAATGTAAATAAAAAGCACATGTCACATAAATGCTTATAATCTCAAACCAAAAATGATATATTATAATTAATATGTTAATAAAAATATAATGACAATAAGTCAATAGAAACGATCATATGATCCAAATGTAGTTTAGTCTCTACATTTTTCGCATGGTGACACAAGTGCAAGTAGTTTTGCACAATTTAATTTTATTGAAAGCATTGGTGGCTTTTACTAGTAGAAACTCAAGTTATACTAACACCAATAATTGGATTGGTTGAGATGTTGAACCATGAATTAATAAGATGTGTATTTTCTTCAATTATAAAGATGGGTAGATGCTTCTTTTTTTCTGGAAGACTCATATTTTCTCAACGTCGATATCTGCTAGTCCAATTTGGATAGAAAATTATAAAAATTGTTATTCAACTTCATAAAATAATTTGGTGGTGGTGGTAAAAAGGGGGAGGGGAGGAGGACGATTTTGTGAATTTTGGGTTGAAGAAAGCATGTGATAATTTTGCAATAAATTTATATAAGTTTTCCAATAAAATTGATTTGGATCCATTTTGCAAAAATAAAATTTAACTAAGATTGAGATTGGAGAATTGAGACTGACAAGTGAAGAATGAAAATCAAAATTGTGTGTAATAATTCTTTATGTGTACTGAAGCAGTTATAGAATCTTTTATTTATTTTAGAATATTATGTTAATGATATTAAATGAATTAATTTTACTACTTTCATATATTTGATAATATTGTGTAAATTATATTAGATATTTGAAAGAATCATGATATAAAATAGTAGTTCTAAGAAAAAAAAAATGGATAATCCGTTGAATCGAACCGATCAAATTTAATTGGATTGAATCCTAAATTTGATCAAAATCGATCTGAACTGACCTGCAAACACCCCTACTTCTCCTCCTTCGCCCTCTTTGTCTTCTTTCCCCTTCCCCTTCTTCGTGATGTATTATTTAAAAAAAATATATTATTTTGTGGTTCTCTCTATTCCAAAGAAGATTTGATGTTTTTTTTTTATGGATATTCTGTTGGTTTGTTTTTTTTTTTTTTGTTCTTCATCTCCTTCCTCTATGTTACCAATTGTTTTACTCTCATTTTCCTCCTCGTCTTTTACTGATACCAAATTAGCAATATTTTTTTTTTTTAAATGTGTGTGAATCTTGAGTTTTTTTTCCAATAACTGGATCTCCAACATGGAAATTTTAAATGATGTTTTATTGCTGATTTTGAAAAAGATCCAATTTTTAACTTAAAATATATCCTAATATTCAGCATTAAAGATACTTTTATATATATATATATATATATATATATATATATATATATATATATATATATGCAAAAGTGCAGGGTCTCTATTTGGGTACGGCAATATTGTCTTAACGGGAAAAATGCATGTTTCTTTCCCTTTTCTGTCCGTAATGACATTATTAATTGCATGAAAGCATATCATGAAATGAAATCATGTGCCTTTCCCAGTTGTGGTAGGTGTTCAATTAATGTCATTATTGTTAAGCCTTCTTAAGTCTAAATGCCTCATCTAAACCCTTGATTAATATCTTATATCTCTAAACATTCTGACTATAGTGTATATGCCGAGTCATTCACATCATCAGCAAGTTATCCATGTCACCATGTGTCAACAGATAAATAACAATAGTGCATTTCTGCCACGGTGAAATTATCCATTCAACCAATTGTATTAACCTCATTTTGAAATTCTCATCATGATTATCCTAGGCTTCCACAATTTGAAAAAGCATGTTTTCACCCTTTGTCAGTAACAACTTTTTATGTCCTCACATGTTAGAGTCGGCTTAATAAACGTTATTCAATATCGATATTTTTTTTTTTATTAACACACACACACAAGAAGTGAGATTGTGGCTTCACCGAATCTATAATAGCTACTAGTGTCAATTAAATCGACACTCATATACATTTTTGTAGTAGTGTATTATTATTATTATTTTTTGATTGTTATTGCTATTACTTTTTTTTTTCTTGTGTTGTTGCTATTACTATTACCAAGAGAAAAGGTACATTTTTTTTTTAAATAGAACATAGAATAAAAGAGGAAAATAGAAAAATAAATCTGGGTGTATTGTTAACTCTATAAAATAAGAGTGCGCAGTTAGTAAAATAAAATAAAAACCAAAAACTTCATATCACTTTTATTATTAATAATAATATAATATAGCAATAATAATAATAATAATAATAATAATAATATTATTATTATTATTATTATTACGTCAACGTAGCTTGATATGTATGTTAGTATTAATATTTAGAAAGATCCACATGCATTGAGTAAATAAATATATTTAACAAGTAAATTGGGTATTATTTGAGCACATGCAATGCAAGAGAAGTTTTGGATTATAAAAAAACTACAAACTTCTGTAAAGTAACATGTACCCAAGTTATTATTAAGGAGAGGAGAAAGGAAAAAAAAAAAAAAAACAAAACGAATCAACAATTATAATTTATCATTATTAAACATGTTGGGGCTTTTGCTTTGGTGAGGCAGGGTTTTATTATATATACGCTTCGTTGCCGTCTTTTGTTTCAGTTTTGGTACTATGTCACAGATGGTTTGAGCTTGTGTTTGACACGAAAGGAAAGCTTGCCACAGTTGTTTAAAACTCATTTCCAATAATTTGTGATCAATATCTAGCATTAATTTGTTTGTTTTGTAGGATATAGGACTCGGATTTTTAAATTTAAATTGACATCTAAAGAGGGGATGAAAATATTTACAATCAAGAAATTGTTTGTTTTCATTTAATAAATAAAAATGGAATTAAACTTTCATTTCGCCTAAACTAATTTGTTAAGCTTTCATTTTTTATTTTTTTTTTTACCGCAAAAGAGCTCATCATTTCACAAATAAGAAAATCATTAATATAACCAGGTAGATAATAAAAAGTTTATGGATTAACAAAAAATCGACACGTCTTACAAGATAATGAATGGCTTGATCTTTTGTCTACTTTCGATTTAATTCATAACAATTTACACAATTAACTATCAACATTAAAATAAAAATGCCTTTTATTTTTACTTTTTGCAGTGAGCACTTACTCTTCTCAAGTAATATATTTTATTACTTAAAAAGTAGATCATATATATAAAGAAAATGTAATATATAAATATTATATGATTAAGTTGATGTTTAATTGTTTGGATATTATTTTAATTTAATTTTTAATGAAAATAATTTTTTATCTTTTTTTTTTTATCGAACTTTGGATCAGATAAGATTTTTTTTCCTAATGAATCATATGATTAAAATTAAAAAGAAATGTGTAATATATAAACCATTACAAATAATAGAATAAATAAGGTTAATTCACTTGTATTACACAAGGGTTAATTTCGGAAAAAGACACTTATTAAGAGGTATTTTAATTT
>PYAF01001714.1:600437-658050 GCA_007407185.1 Glycine tomentella | reverse complement strand
GATATGATCTTATTTGAATTATATATTACCTTCATCAATTTTTTTTTTGGTTAATATTATGTTATATATTAGGGTAAATATTTTATTTTCTTACTTTTTTATTTTTTAATTTTTAAAATACAAATTAGTTATTTTAATAGTGAAATTATTTAAATTATAATAATGTAAAACTATAAAGTTAAATTGCACATTAATTAAAATTATATTTAATTATTTTTTATTTTTAAGATCTTTGTTATTCATTGATTGTATATATTGTTTGAATTAAAACATAACTAATTATTTAATGTACAATTTATTTAAAAATATAAGTAAATTATTATTTTTAAAATGTAAGGTGAATTCATTGTAACCAAATTAAATTTGATCATGCTGTATTTGATGTGGTAAAATAAAATTCAAATAAGATCATATCTTGTGTAAAATAATATTTCCAGTATTTACTATTGTAAACCAATAAATATTATTGAGAGTACTGAACCCAGGTAATTGACAGTACAAATAGCTGCATCCTTATATTAAAATGCATGCTTTTATTTTGATGGAGATTTTGCAATAATGCGAAAGAATTTGATATGCGTTAAGGAAGTGAACTATGTAAAAATAGGAATATTTTGCTTCATCATTTTATTAAAAAAACACAATTTTAAGAATTAAAAAATTGAAGAATTTAAATAAAATGCAGAGTTTATATTCCTTACTACAACAACAATAATATAGTTGACTATTGAAGTCAATGGAGGAAAAAGTATATTTGTACCAACCAATTAAGTCATGTTCCAAAGTAAAGATTAAGGCTAATAAAATAGATAAATGTGGCCAATTTGATATACCCATCGGGTCATATATTGAAAATGGTTTAATTCAGACTTGATATATTTTTTTTTTTGGTTGAAATTTCTTAAGTTCAACTCAGTCCTATGTCGAACTGTTGTGCCATTGAACTTATTTGGGTCAATTTAGAAATTAATAAAAATTAAAATTGATTTTATGTAAAAAAATATAAAATAAATTTCAAAGGCAAAAATATATTTATTATGTATTTATTCCTCCTAACAAAAACTGGAGAAACCTTTTAAATTATGTTTAATGAATACTCAAATTAATAATATTATTTTGGAGTTGTCGTGAACACTTATTTTATGTTTAATGAAAGAAAAATTATACTTGTACAACAAATCTTACAACAAAAACAAAGAAATGGAGAAAAGTAAGGAGATATAAATTTTTGAAATGTAATAAATGACACAATAGAAAGAAACAGACACATAAAATACTGTTGTATAAATTATTATACATGTATTATATATTTTTTACTTAATATTTATCATATATTACTAATTAAATCAGTTTGACTCGAGTTTATTTAGTTCTTTAGACTGCATGAGACAAACAAAAATAGACTCGTTTCTATTTAGATTAATTTTTTTTAACCTAGTCTGACCCTAATTACAAGTTGACTAGATTAATCCATGAGGTAAGATTCATTTTTCCAGTCCTAATAAAGATTCTTTTATTTTGATTAGTTTTAAAAATAAAAAATAATTTTAGGATAAAATTTAATTTTGGACAAATATACGGCTTTAATGTTAAAAAAAAGTAAATAGTACTGCAGCCAAAAAGAAAATATATTACTACTACATGCACTTAAAAAAAAGTGCATTGAAATAACTTTAAGAAAAGACATTTTTAGAAAATAATATACAAGGAGATATGGTTGGGAGAGTTAAAAAAAAAATCATTAAAAATGATAAACAGACAAAACTTAATTATCCTGAAAGTCCATAAATATTTTTTTATTAATATCATGATAACATGCAATGAGATGTGCTTCTTTTTTTGGCGAATAGGTTCTTTTATACAAACAATTTAAGCATTAACTAATGTTGTGTTAGTTTGACAAAGAGAAATTAAAAATAACTAAATTAACCGCTTGTATTTTGAATGTAACAGAAGATTAGAATGGATTATGGAGTTAGTCGAAGGTAACATTGGTTTCAGTCCACAGTCACAATACAAGCAAAGACAGGCCAACTAATTAATTTAATGTGGATTTATAAGTGGAGGGTGTTTATGGTAATTCACATGGGAATAAGATCCGCGCCTTGTCGCCATGTCATTATCGCTCAGATTTGTGATTGCGATTTCCAGTTTCTGGTTTTTTCTTTTCTCTCTCCCCTGTTCCAATTCTTAACGTTGGTACGCAGAAAAAGTACAAGGAGACGATGAACTGAGAAATACGCAGGTGAGAAAAAATAAAAATTAAATGATTCGGGTTGCATGAAAGTGTCGTGCGTGGTTCCAGCGAAGAACCAACATGAGTGTGAAAACTTTCAATTTTTCAGACATGCAAGTACCAGAGTGGAAAACAAACAGCAAAAAGGTAAATAGTTTTTCAGAGTTCACTCAATGTGCTCTATACCAAACACTTCACACTTCTAAAGCTATCATCAACTTGAAAAAATAAAAATAAAAAAAAGATTACTAATTTGGGGAGGAGACAGTGAGTGAGACACGGTTGGTGAAAAGAAATTCATTAGCATTGTTACAAAGAATGAGAGAGAGGGCTTGACTTGACTGCTGTACTATATATTTTGTGTTGTGTGTGTGAACTGTGAAGTGGAAGGGGGTCAACACCGTATCTGGGAAAATCGTGAAAATTCTATTTAGTTTTGTGATGTGGTTAAAAATTAAGCAAAGAAAAAAAGCAAAGCAAAGCAACCACACATATAGTAATAAAGGGTATAAAAAAAAAAAAACAAACAAGTACATAGTGAAAGAGGGAGGGGGGAACATACACAGAGATCAAGTCCAAACAAACCAAACTGGTTCCAATTGTTCATTGTACACAACCTTCTTCTCTTTCCTGTACAGACAGGTAAACATGTTTTTTTTTCCTCTCTCTCTCAAGAGTCTCAACAACCCCCCCTTTTTTTATCTCAATCTCTTTCTTATTGGGTTATGTGCTTCGCTGTGTGTGTATGGTTTTTTGGGGGTCAATCTCTGGCTTTGATTATTATATGGAGGAAAGAGGGTGAACGTGCTCTTCTTTGTCCTTAAGCAAACACTAGTTTCACGCCTACTCAGCATGATTATTCATTAGAGTTCTCTTTTCTTTTTTTTATTCACATCCTTAACTCCCAAAACTCTGTTGAAACACACAAATATTGGCTGTTGGGGAAGGAGAAGGTGGTTCTTTGGAATTTGTGCTCCTTTTTTTTTTTTTTAACATCTTTTGAGACTCATGCTTGTCTCTCAATTATTATTCTTCTTTTTAAATTCTTGATCTTTTTTGTGTTGAGATTTTTTCTTTTTTGGATGGTGTTTTTTTCCAATAGCTTAGCTTCTTTATTTAATAAGATAAAATAAAGAAAAAGAATTTGCCCAGCTGGTCAATCGTTCATTGTTCTACTACTAGTTTGCTTTTGGTTCTTCTTTCTGAGTTTTGAATCGCGTAAAACAATGCTGCAATGATGCCGTACATGGAGTTTTGTTCTGTGACCTTGAGAAAAAAGTGTCTGTGTTTTGTTAGTACTAGTTTCAACTTTAAGCGAAGTGAGGTCCTCCTATATAAGCACTAACCAGAATTATTTTTTATTTTTGGGGCTTCTTCCGACTTTTATAGATAATGAATGAATAGGGCATAGAGAAAAGAAATTGTTGGTGATGGGTCTTGGTTTGAAGATGAAGAGCCTGAGGCACCATCCCATGGCCTTGAAGATACATGAGCAAGCGGGGAGCAAAAGAAAGTACACTTTCATTCAGGCACATAGGGCATGGCTTCCCAAGTTTTTGATGCTATGGATCCTTCTCATGGCTCTAATTGGCTGTTTCATCTTTAGTAGAATGGATGCTGACACTAAAGTCAGAAGGAAAGAGGTGCTGGGTAGCCTCTGTGATCAAAGGGCAAGAATGCTTCAAGATCAATTCAGTGTTAGTGTCAACCATGTCCATGCCCTTGCGATCCTTGTTTCAACCTTCCATTACTACCGAACCCCTTCAGCCATTGACCAGGTTTGTTTGTGCTTCATCTTCCCCAATCTACTTTGGATTTGGAACTAGTTATGGAATGTTATTGGGTTTAATTTTTTTATATTTCTGATTTCTGCATCATATGCTTCTTTCTAATATAATTGTGCTGTTTTTCTTTCTATTCAGATTTTTTGTATATCTTGACTATTGTTCATTGCTTATCAGGAAACCTTTGCAGAGTATACAGCCAGGACAGCATTTGAACGGCCATTACTCAGTGGGGTAGCCTATGCACAAAGAGTAGTTAACTCAGAGAGGGAAACATTTGAGAAGCAACATGGTTGGGTTATAAAGACAATGGAAAGAGAGCCTTCACTGGTTAGAGATGAGTATGCACCGGTGATATTTGTGCAAGAAACTCTCTCTTACCTTGAATCTCTTGATATGATGTCCGGGGAGGTAAATTTCTAACCCTGTCAACATTGATTCTGCTTATGTTATCTTCAAAGGTCTATAACTTTTTAGCTGCAATTTCTCATTTGCATGATACATGACAGGAGGACCGAGAAAATATTTTGAGGGCTAGGGCCACTGGGAAAGCTGTTCTCACTAGTCCTTTTAGGCTGTTGGGTTCTCATCATCTTGGTGTGGTTTTAACATTTCCTGTTTATAAATCTAAGCTCCCTCCAAAGCCAACAATGGAAGAGCGCATTAAAGCAACTGCAGGGTATGTCCTCCTCGTGAATTCCTTTTGGCTTGTCAAGTTTGTTTTCACAAATATTTTTGTGGCTTGTCTCGTGGCTCATACGAGTGGTGGTTAAAATTGAAGGTGCATTGTTGCATTAATGATGCATTTTAAAAAAAGCACCAGTGGGTAATTTCATGTCTTTTATTTTCTCTAAAATAAGGGTAATAATAAGTCTAAGGAAGACTTGACCTATTCTGAAGTTCCTAGTCTCAATGAGTAACCCTGATGGTTGCTCCAGCATGAAACGTCAATAAATGTTGATAAACGACTGACTGCACTCTGGCAGTCTGGCTTTTATGTCCATTATTACTTCATTGCTTGCACTGAAGATAAAAGATGTGACAGTCACTTCTGTTTCACTTACAATGTATTAGTTATTTTGTGCTACCAGTCTTTTGTTCTTGGCCTTTCTGATATGTAAATTGAATTCCGAAATTGCTTTCTATAGAAGACCTGGAGGATGAGTCTGTAACTATGGTTCAATCTAATGGCTCTCTGTTTCCTGTAAAATGCTTTATGCCATCATGTGTTCAATAAACATTTTAATTGAAGCAGATATGTTGGAGGATCCTTTGACGTTGAGTCCCTTGTGGAGAATTTACTTGGTCAACTTGCTGGTCACCAAGCAATTTTGGTGAACGTATATGATATCACAAACTCTACTGACCACTTAATCATGTATGGCAACCAAAACGAAGAAGGTGATATGTCTCTTGTCCATGAAAGTAAGCTTGATTTTGGAGATCCATACAGGAAACATACAATGATATGTAGGTAGGTGCTTCTGGCTGTTGTATATTTTCTACAAGAAGTTTCAATGTTTGGTCAGCATATGCTTATCATTAGGTTTTTAAACAGGTATCACCTGAAGGCACCAACAAATTGGATAGCACTTACCACGGCATTCTTATTCTTTGTGATTCTTTTATTAGTGGGTTATATTTTATATGGTGCCGGAAATCACATTGTCAAAGTAGAGGATGATTTTCATCAAATGGAGGAATTAAAAGTGCGAGCAGAAGCAGCTCATGTTGCCAAGTCACAGGTACTTTTCCTGGCATACTGTTAGCACGGTTCATTAGTTCCTTTGATTACTCATGATCACTAAAACTGGTTTTTCTTTTAATATCAGTTTCTAGCTACTGTCTCTCATGAAATTAGAACACCTATGAATGGCATTTTAGGTAACTTCAAGATTCTCTCTCTCCCCCTCTAAAAAGTAACACATTCTTTCATACCTTCTACATTCTCATTAGTGATGCTACCATTAAACTCCATTTTTCTGTAGGAATGCTTGGTCTGCTTCTAAAGACAGAATTGAGTTCAACTCAACGAGATTATGCCCAGACTGCTCAAGCATGTGGGAAGGCTCTGATAGCATTAATAAATGAGGTACTTGACCGGGCTAAAATTGAAGCTGGCAAGTTAGAGCTGGAAGCAGTTCCATTTGACATTCGTTCCATACTTGATGACGTCCTTTCTCTTTTTTCTGAGAAGTCTCGGAACAAAGGTTTAGAGGTATGTGTAACTGTTGCTAAACCAATTGTGAAGGCCTAGAGGTCATTTTGGTTATTCAAGTTGTAGAATGTCATAAATCTATTTCATGTTTCTTTAATTGATGACTTTATTTCATTTTCCTCTTTGTTTCACCTTTCCGGGTTCCTATATCATCGGGTGATGATGTTGCTACTGTGATTCCAATTCACAATTCTTCTGACTTGTACTTAATATGGTTTTGGGAAGTATAGCTGGCAGTGTTTGTTTCTGATAAAGTTCCAGATATTGTTATGGGAGATCCTGGGAGATTCAGACAAATAGTAACAAATCTTGTTGGCAACTCTGTTAAAGTAAGTGGTATTTTCAAAGTTAATTTGTCTTATGTAATGTGCATTTGCATTACTAATATTCATGTTGTGTCGGAAATGTCCTTCTAATATAACTCGATACAATTTCTTACCTGGGAGAGTGTGCTTGAATCCTTAAGAGTTCATTTTCTCTATTTTATCCAGTAATGTATTAGCAAGGTACTCCATGATAACATTACTGATTAATATCTTGCAGTTCACTGAGCGAGGACATGTATTTGTGAAAGTCCATCTATCTGAAAATAGAATGTCCACAATGAATGGAAAAATTGAGAAATTTCTAAACGGAGGATCGGACGAACCTGTGCATATGTCTGGTGGTTATAATTCCAAAACTTTAAGTGGATATGAAGCAGCTGATGAGCGGAACAGTTGGGACAATTTTAAGCATCTAATTGCCGATGAAGAATTTTTCTTTGATGCTTCTGTTAAAAAGGTGGCAAGTGAATCTTATGAGCAAGTCACCTTCATGGTCAGTGTGGAGGACACTGGAATTGGAATTCCTTTCTCAGCCCAAGATAGGATTTTCATGCCTTTCGTGCAGGCAGACAGCTCAACCTCTCGACATTATGGTGGTACTGGCATTGGCTTGAGTATCAGTAAGTGCCTGGTTGAACTAATGGGTGGTGAGATAAGTTTCATAAGCCAACCGCAGGTTGGGAGCACATTTTCATTTACTGCAGATTTTGGAACGATTAAGAAAAATGCAATAACTGACATGAAGAAACATAATTTGGAAGATCTGCCTTCGAATTTTAGAGGGCTTAAAGCCATAGTGGTTGATGGAAAACCTGTTAGAGCAGCAGTGACTAGATACCATCTGAAGAGACTAGGGATACAGGCTAAAGTTGCAAATAACATCAATAAGGCTGTTTCTTTATGTGGGAAAAATAGTTCTTTGACCTCAGGGTAAGATTTTAATTATTCTTATTGGTGTCAATTATGAAGAAACTGAATGTGATAATAAACAACAGCAGTATCAACATTTTAGTAATTATTGTTAACATATGCTTATGAATTATATTATAATTCTTAAATCTCTATAAACTAAATTTGCCATCTTCCTTAAAATGCATTTTCTACAGTTAAATCAGGGAGTACTGACATACTGTATACCCAACTAGCATCTCACCAGATTATGGTCTTCCATGTATAGGCTGGCATATGTAGCATAGATAGTCTTGTCTAACTAAAATGCTAAGTTGCCATATGAATTTTTTCCCCTATTGGAGTTTTATGTGATGTTTTGGGAGAGCTATCTTCAACTTGATAACAAACTATGCTACTTTTTTCAATATGTTATAGAATGGGTCTTTACAAAGCTTGACGTGGATTTTGAAATTTTAAACATTCTATGTCTCCGTGTTATATTGCTTGTATTATTCCAAGTGCTAATTCATAAAGAAGTATATTAAGAAGTTTATCGACTGTTTTTTATTATTACTTGAAGATATTGATAGTGTTTTTCCTAGTGAACAAAAGCTGTCCTAAATACTAGTGTAGTTTGACCAGCATCCTTGTAACATGTCAATATAAACTTCAAATGAAAAATAATATGTTGGTTTGTAGAATACCATTTGAAGATGTGGAATAAAAATATTTTTGTATGTATGTGGTTCAGTTCATTCACTGAGTTAAACTGCTTGGTTGTCACAGATTATTTCAGCCCGATATTATTTTTGTCGAGAAAGATTCATGGGTTTGTGTAGAGGATGGGATCTTCAATGTGTGGCAACTGGACTGGAAACAGAATGGACATATGTTTAAGATACCTCAAATGATACTTCTTGCGACCAACATTGGTAATGATGAATTTGATAAAGCTAAAGCCGCAGGTTTCAGCGATACTGTGATCATGAAGCCTCTAAGAGCTAGCATGGTGGCTGCTTGTCTTCAGCAAGTACTGGGAACGGGGAAGAAGAGGCAACATGGGAAAGACATGAAGCCTAATGGTTCCACTTTTGTACGAAGCCTTCTTTGTGGGAAAAAAATCTTAGTGGTTGATGACAATGTGGTAAACCGGAGGGTCGCTGCAGGTGCATTAAAAAATTTTGGAGCTGATGTGACGTGTGCAGAAAGTGGCAAAACTGCTCTTGAAATGCTGCAGTTGCCTCACAATTTTGATGCTTGCTTCATGGATATTCAAATGCCAGAAATGGACGGGTATGTTTGTTTGCATTGACTGTTGATTATTTCCCTATTTAATAGTTATATTATTATTCATACGTTTTTTACAATCGTGTGATCATAATATTTGCAGGTTTGAAGCAACTCGGCAAATTCGGATGATGGAGACAGAGGCAAATGAGCAGCAGATGAATGGTGAATGTGGTGAAGGAAATGGCTGGAAAGACAAGAAGTACCATATACCTATATTGGCCATGACAGCTGATGTCATTCATGCAACATATGATGAGTGCGTGAAATGTGGGATGGACGGATATGTCTCAAAGCCTTTTGAGGAAGAGAATCTGTATCAAGCAGTTGCAAAGTTTTTCAATCCCAAGCCTACCTCAATACAACAAAATGCCCGAACTGGAAAAGCAACTTAATGTTAATTGGAGATATTCTCTCACTACCGTCATTTTTCCTAGTTTACTGGTAAATGGTATAATTTCAATGTGCTTTTCAATCAGTTGGTTTTCAAGATATCTGAGGATATGCATGCAATGCAACTTGATACACACACCACGCATATGCAGTGATCATTTCTAACCACCAGCTGAACATGACTAAAAAAAAAAAAAAATGTATACCACTACCCCAACTTGTGTACAGTACAGATTCTCCCACGGGATGAGGAAAATCATGTAAATTCAATATTTTTTTTTATCTTTTTCTTTTGCATCTCTCGATACTTCCCTATGATAAGGGTTTCACTATAGTTTCTCTGTTATTATTTTTCTGTAAAATTTTCTGATATATTAAGATTTGGTCAGTTACTATTTTCAGAAGAAAACGGTTGGTTGGTGATAATAATGCCTTGATCGCATTGGCTGGCACAGCACGGATGATATGAACATTTGCCATGTTTCCTCGTACAGTACACCCTTCTAATTCGGATCATATATAGCATTTAGAAAACTCACTTAGAAAATAGAACGTTATTACTTACAGTCAAATGAAATTATTCATGTCTTATCAGGCTAGTAAGTCGGTAATATTTTACTATTAATTAGAATGTTGATTTATGATATGGTCACATTCGTCAGTCAAAGTATTTGGCAGAAAATATGGACATAAGTTAATGAACTAATGGGAAGGCGAATAATATATTAAGAAAAATAAGAAATAATAATAATAGATATATAAAGAAATTAGAGAGTAAGAAAGAACAAAAAATGCAAAAAATAGAAGAAAAAAATACATTTTATTTCATTCATATGGAAAGATAAAGTATGATTAAAATTGTTTATATCTTCTCAAAATCATATTCACCACCTTACATTCTTAATAGAATTAATGAAATGAAATTTAAGAAGTAATAAATATTTACAAAATATTCATATTGATCAGGATTACACTATAGATCTTGGGTGGTTTTTGAAAGATGTGTGAATAATGGAAGTTGTAGCCACGTGGCTATCGGAGAAGAAATGTGAAGCGACATTTGTCAACACTTGGTAGCAAGCATGGTAACGTGGCAGCACATTCCATATCTATTTAATCACTAAACCAACACCTTTATGTATAAAGTTTTTTGATCTATAAACAATAAACAAAGAAGAAAAGATATATTGGATAGAACAATGGCACACTACCAGAACCAGTACGGCGCAGTTCCTGCTAGCAAGGATCCAATTCAGAAGGAAATGGAGACTACTGGAGACACCACTGGAATTGCCGTTGACGGAGGTGGTGGTGGTGGTGGCAGTACACAAGTGATAGCAGAAGAAGATTATGATCATAGAAGCACCACTAGCACCACCGCTGTGGACAACCATCACCACAAGAAAGGAATAATAGAGAAAATTAAGGAGAAGCTTCCTGGGACACATCACCACAACAACAAATAGAGCCATGCTTTTACTCTCATCTCATCCCTTCATCGTACTGTAATAAATGCTACTACGCATATATGTTGCTACTAAATACTATTTGTGTATCGTTGACTCAGCTACTGAATTATATATGTTCCGCTTAGTTAATCTTTATTAAATTCTTTCAAGTATATAACCAAATCTCTTAAGTAGTGGTGTAAGGTTACCTCCGGTCGCATGATTGTAATTCACATAACTAAATATGATTTAAATGATTTATTTGGTAGAAGAATTTTTATTTTGTATAAAGAAATATTGAATTAGTGACAATTATAAACTACAAATAGAATTAATCTAATCTCTCATCTCTGACCTAATAAGTTGTAGTACACTAATCTTTGATTCAAGAAAAAAAACTTTGATATATATATATATATATATATATATATATATATATATATATAAAATACCTATTCTCAATTCAAGTTTCGAGAGAATAGCTTTGTATCAGTTTAAATCCTAGTTATTATTTTTAAAAATGCATTATAAACTAACCCTTCTACTTTTTAATCACCAACGCTTAGAGTCCCAATTTTCCCACGATTTTTTTAATCATATATATAAATTAAAAAACTAATTTAAGAATGTATGTTCAGAATTAAAAAATACTAAATTTTGTATTAATTATAACTTTAATGAAAATAAGTTTTTCTTAAATTAAAATTAATAAAATTTAATTTGTACTTAAATATATTTTTGAAACTGAATAATTTATCTATTTTATATTTAAAAAGATTTGGTTTCCAAATTAGATTATATAAATTTTTAATAGGTGGCTAATTCTGCAACATAAAAAGAAAGAAAAACAAATTTCAAAATATTATGTTCTACATTATTTTCAAGGTAATTTTCGTTTAAGGCTCAAATATCCTTGCGACTTTTGCAACTTCTCTTGGATTAAATTCAATTTTATACATCTGAAGAGAAAAAAAAAATGGGATGTTAAAATCTTTTTAAGGAAAGATGTTGTTATCATATGGTTTCATCGACCTTCAACTTTTTTTATATATAAGTGTTATTTCAGGTTTTTAAAAATAGTTGTTATAGATTATATTTTAAAAAAATTAATTCAATGTATGCTTGGAGAGCTTATCATTGAAGAAATAATTACTCATTCTTCAAAATCTATCTCAAAAACTATAAAAAAAAATGTTCATTTCTTTAAAATAAGATGAACTAAATTCGCACTTAATAAATTATTGTCATTCCTGATATAAGTTGTCTATTAATCATAGAACTACAGACATATAAGAGTTTCGAATATTGGCAGACACAATATTTGAGTTTCGAATCTAAGAGTTGACTATATAAAGCACAACATGATAGCACTATTTCTTCTTTTGGAAAACGTTGACATTTGATCTAGAACTTGTAAAAAATGAAAAAAAAAATAGAATCGAAGTTTTCAATATGATAAATGTTGTATTTTCAATTTATTGACTCCATAGGAAATGAGTAAATTTTGCATAAGCATATATCAAGTGCCACAGCATAAACAAGGAGTCAGAGCTAGCTAGCAAAGATCATATATATCATATGATGTTGCATAAGGCAGAATAGAATATCACAACCCAAAGGAACTGCCAAATGTCAATCCCTGGCAGCATTTATCGCATATTCATCAGCCATTTCATACACAGTCCACCACCATGTTTCATTTTAAATTGACCAGGAAAATCATAAATCTAACTCGATCCTAATTCCTTTTGTAATTTCACAACTACCAACTACTATTCAATAAAGATATAAGAGCGCTAAAATTCACTTTCAGAAATTCGTAATCTCGAGCTGTTAATAGTAAACATAAAAGAGAAAAAATCTCTTTAACAGTGCCACTCCCCTACAAATAGAATCGTTGGCCCCCCATTTGATGACCAGAAATTGGAGTAGTACTTCAAAAATAAATCGGAAACGATAAAAAACAAAACAAAAAAACACATTAACACAGCAGATAGGCCGCACGCTGCTTCTGCACCCCACCTTGAAAATATATAGTATGAAATATGAACCAGTTCACATATTAACTACATATTGGAGCAAATACCACAGTGCAGTGCGTCAAGGAAAAATGAAAATCCAAGCCCCAGAACTCGTTTTCAAGTAGGCAACAGAGCAGTAGAGTTGATACATTCGGGTAGCTACTCTCCTCAGAAGAACCAATTTTCATAAGCACCATGATGAATATTTGAACTTTGTGAATCAGAACCAAACTCATGAGGTGTATTCAAATGGTTGAGGAGGCTGAGGTTCCTCATCCACAGCCATGGCTGACGAAGAACTCTGCAATCCTGTTGTTGACCCACCAGCAGCCGAAGTAGTAGATGAAGGTGTGTCAGTGAGAGCAAGCACTTCTGGCTCAGTAGGACGCAAGTCTTTGAGAAGCACAAAGCCTGATGGTGCCAACTTAACTGGAACATATCTGCTGTCCTGCAAAAATTTAATAAACTTCTCCTGTGCAGGAACCACCCTTGCAGGATTAGTCAGAATCTCAAAAGATGGCTCGGGCTCTGATTTCTTCTCCGTTGTTGGGCTATCAACCTTCAAAAAAATGAAATTTAAAGGTCATCAAGCAAACAAATAAATGTGATAAGTCATGGATATAACAGTTTGTAAACAACAACACTTTGTGTATAATATCAATTTTGCATTGAAGAACAAAGTTCTACCATCACTCTGCCCACACGCAAAAACAATCCAACCAAGAGCTATGAGAGACTGTTTGATCTTCAGGATCAAATCACAGCGAAGTCAGTTTACAAGAACCTTAGCTACCCTCCCCCTCTTTACATACCAAGTCTTAGACCTACTTTGTAACACCACGAAGAAATTACTTCAGTAACAGAACTGCAATCCACAATCCCTATTCCCTCAAATTAAAAATATTAACTTAATACAAGTCACTTAAACTTCTCAACCTCCCGCACACAACAAAAAATTAGCAACAACTAATTTGGACAAGGAGTAATCAGTACCAACCATCCAGACTAAATGATGACAAAGAAAACAAGAAATACTGATCATACTTAGCAGCCAATGCCCAAAACAAATACACATATGCATGCTAGCCACTAGCAAGCAACCTAAAGAAAATTTTCAACCTTACCCTGTCTAAGTCTTCTAAATAGTGCCTTGAATTCAGAAATATCTAAGGAAGGCCTTCATTAATTATTAATTAAAAAAATGCATTACCTGCAAGGAGTCTCCATCCTTCTCACCAGACGACTTTCCCTTTCCACCACTTGGGGCAGCTGATGCAGAGTCGGGAGCAGATGAAATTTCAGCATTAGCCTTCTGTTCTTCAGCTTTCTTAGCCCTAGCTTTAGCCTTAGCTGAGGTTGACAGAACAGCCGTGGGAAGTTTCACAGTTGAAGTAGTGGTGGGAACAGTAGTAGGCTTGGGGTATTCAAAAAGTGAAGGCTTTGCATGTGACAAGAACTCAAACTTTGGAGATTTCAGATCATAGTTCAACCCAATAAAAGCCGTAGGCGAAAAGGACAAGCTTATAAAATAGATAAGAGGGTACCAATACCAAAACTGGCTGAAAACTGCAAGACCAACCACTGCAGTAATTTTATCATGTTTTGTCTTAGAAAGTAACCTTATGGTCACATTTCTGCCACCAGCATCAAGGATTCCTGATGCCAAAATTGCTCCCATCTTGCTCATGGTATCCTCATGCTTGTCCAGAATAATTTTCTCCAATTGTCGCCTAGAACGCAAGGAATGTTAGAAAACAACGAATATATAGCCTCCAAGTCCAAAATAAATATGACGGACTTACCTAAATGTTCCAACGCGTGAGTCACTAGCTTCACTGATCTGAACCATGACCATAGCCATTGCTATAAGGGCACCTTGACGAACAAAATCAACAACATCCGATGTCAAAGGCTCCAATAAAGAGATAGCCTCGCTGAGACCTGTACCCGCACAGGAAATACCCACAGCAAGAGCTGCTCCATATCGAACATGTGGATTGTAAGATTCTGATAGGAGGGAAACAATTCGTGGAGTCTGCAATACAACATCGCAAATATCAACAAAATCAACATCAACATCACCAACACCTTTAACCCAAACTAATTGGGGTCGGTGGCAAATATCAACAAAATAACCCAAAAGAATGATACAACCACAGAAAGGCAATCCAGAACAAGGGAATATAAAAAGAAAAGGGGAGAACTAACCTGCTCTGGATCAGAGTACAACACAAACCCTAATGCTAGAACTGCAGTCCTCCTAACATCATCACTCACATCAGACACAGCAAAGTGCAGTAACTGGCGAATGGCCTTATTGTTTGCTGTTCCCCTATACGCCAAGGCCAAAGCATACATGCCACCGTAACGCAATATTGGATCTTGATCCCGAGTCATCTGCTCAATCAAAGTGTCAGCTTCTTCTTCTCTTCCATACACTGTAAGAGCTATTCCCAATGCTAACCCCCTGAAATATTGAACAATCATAAATATCAAAGCAAGAGAAGCCACAGTTTCACACCTTGTCAAGTGAAACACCTTTACCTAATAATCTTTTCATGTTGAGTCTCATGGGCATAAGTGAGCATCTCATTTGCTTTCTCGCTGCCAGTTCCAACCATGAGTAAGCCCATACTAATACCAGCAGCCTCGCCAGCAACAGCACTATCAGTGTATAGAACATTTTTTATTTCTTCATAAATATCCTCATCAGCAGTTCCTAAGGATGCCAAACCAAGACCTAAACATGCACCATGTTGTATAACCTGCCCATAAAACTCATGTTAAATATAACCATAGGTTATTTCTGGTTCTGCAAAAAAGAACATGAGCATTATTTATGAGCACCTCAACAGTAGTACTGCGCAGGCTATCACGAAGAAATTGTTTGATGCCCTCTCCATGGTTAGCATGAATAAGACCAAGGGCATAGAGAGCACCACCTTCTGAGTATGGACTACCACCAGCTCCAGTCCCACCCTGAGGTAAGTAAGGCGCCATCAGTGACCTCCCCTGCTGCAAATGGCCTCTATGGATAACACCAAGACCAGCCGTTGCACTAAATTTGGCCCAATTAGTAGCTCTGCTCAACCAATCCTAAAATTTTCAAGGGATAAAATTCTTAAGGATGGAAAGCAATCAAAATGCATGGGAAACCATAGGGAGAGGGGATGAATAGAAAATAAGTTATAGTAACAGACCAAATTTTCCCTGAGGAAAGTATCCACAGTTGTTCCAGCATGCATTATTGCATTGGCATATATTGTAGCACTATGACAGACACTATTCCTCATCTCCACAGACTGCTTTATTGTCTTCAGAATTAGGAGGTCAGATCTAAATGCAAATTGCAGCAAAGCAATGTAAGTAGGAAAACAATATGACAGTGAGACTAAAACCAACAATGAAAAGAGGATATAGAAATTGCCTCACTTGTTATGACTGTAAAGGAACTGCAGAGTCAACTGTATTGAAGTTTCCCCAGACAAAATTCCCTTTATTTTGTTTAACCTCTCAGCATACATGGTTTCAATCGGATCCTCTGGCACATTGACCGTAGGAGCGGAATCATCATCAGCCATTTGAACATCATCCTGTCCACTCACACTAGCATTTTGAGTAGAGGCTGTCTCACTGGGTTTTGGCTGTGAAGATTCTGAAGGCTGAGACTTAGGTGGTGCAAGGCGATCTCTAACATTCAGAAGAAAAGCTTGGTGTTCATTCTCTACCAGATCAAAAGCTATTTGAAATGCCAAAAGTGCATCATCTTTGTTTTCGGAACGTAAAAGCTTCTCTAGTTTGCTTGCAACACCCTCAGACTCATCCAAGAACATAAGACATTGGCAAATGCTCAGATAATCTGGTGACGGAAGCTTTTGAAATACTTTAACAAGGAGACGGAGAACCTGGACAAAAAGAACAAGGATCAATGTCAACCTTCTATCAGAAACACAAGTATTTTTCAAATAAGTTGCAAGTCATGCCACAGAACAGCAAGTTGTCAAAGAAAATATTTTATCCGTTCATACTATTTTTTTCAGTTCCATTTCAGATTGTATTCTTCAGATCTTCCACTTCCTTGACCATATAGGCCCATACAGTGGCCAAATATTCATCTCATTTTAGTACACAATTGATAAAGATACAACATGCCAATTAAGAATCAAAGCCCGGAGAGATATTTCAAAGATAATTAAAACTATAACCCACATCAGTAGAATACAACCGTACAACTAAATTTGAAAGGAGGAAAAAGGAATGAAAAAATCACCAGATAAATACTATGTATAGGACTCTAATACAACTAGAAAATCTTCATTTGCCTTACCTCCTGTCTGTACTCTCTAAGGTTCACAAAGGAATGAGATACATAAATGCAATATGATAGAGTTCCTTGAACATTGTCACTCCTTGTAATCGCCTCCTCTAGTTTATCTAATCTCCTGCATTCAATAGCAGTTCCCATAGCTTGTTGGTATTTCCCATCCACGATACACCTAAATTAGGGAAAAGCAACAAAAAGTGAGGGAATTTCGAGTTAATATACATTTGGAAACAGAAATCAGTAGAATGATTACAGCTCACTTACTTATCCAACAGCCTCTCCACAATTGCTTCCAACCTTGGGTCCACTTTGATAGATTCATCACTTGACTCTGCTGCCTTAGACTTAAGGCTAGCATATTCATCTATGGCTTTAGCTGAAGATAAAAGAAGGTAAACATAATGTTCATTGGAACTTATCGTAATTATACTGTAGCTCAAAATTCACTTATATTAATAACCAAATATTTAAGAATACTAAAATGAAAAAAATCAAACCACTAGCAACTGAACCAATATTACTGATTCAATCTCACTTGCATAAGACAATAGGATGCCTGTATACAATTGACTTATCAAAAAGAGAAAAACAAAACCCAAATAAAATTCTCACCAAGAAGAGTGTGCACATAGTCAGAATCCTCTGAAACATCAAACAGAGGACCAGCTCCAAGGGCATAAGATAAGGAGTCATTAAGTTCACCCAAGTAATAAAAGACCTAAAGAATTAATGAGTGAAGCAAAATTAGATCATAAAAGACAAGCCATGAAACTAACATCAGTATCAGGGAATAAAATTTTACAGAACTGAGAAAAAACATATGTCCTTTGGTGACAGCTTTAAAAGTTGAGTAAGATCAAAAGGAGATGAAAGCCGATAGTTATTTCTTATCTCAAATATTATGAAAAACGATCCATCTCAAAGATAATGGTTTCAGAAGCAAAAATGGCATCTCATAAATTTTCAAAAGAAGACACAAGTTCAAATAATTAGTAGAACAAAAATACCTTTGATACAAGAAGTGCAGCAAGTTGCCTTTGATGTTGATCAAACTCCTCATCTTCATGCAAACTCTCTCTGTTCAACACATATATCAAAACACACAGGTTCAATCCTCAGCGCACACTAAAGATTTAATTCAACCAAACAACCACCCCAGCCAAACATAAGATCATCAAGCCAACTAAGGACCAAAAGCGCCAATAACAAAGTCTACAAATTGCAGCACAAAGAAGATTTAGCTAAAACTATTTCCCCTGATTGAGAAGCCATGCTTTCAAAACACGGGTTGAAACCTCGTGCAAACTCTCTGTTCAACACATATCAAAACACACAGGTTCAATCCTCAACATTCATTCCCATCAAAGATTTAATTTAAGTAAAGAAACAAGGGGCAAACAATCAAAACATCAAGCAAAATAAGGACCAAAAGCGTCAATAACAAAGTCTGGGTGATTTGGAAAGTGATAAGTTGTACGAATAATATTCAGTTAAAATTATTTTCCTTAATTGAGAAGTCATGCTTTCAAGACCACATCACATTGAATCTTGGAATATTATCACTAAAATGTATACGGGAAGTGGGTTACTACACGAACTCAACGGACCCCCAGCATACTAAACCGTAATTAAAATCAAATACAACCCAATTTTACTGCAATTAAACAGTTCTTTTTTCATCATTCTTAGCTAACATACTCAGAGAAACTAAAAGGGCACAGCAATTGAAACCATGTATGTTACTTTCATCTAAACAAAGAAGTATAAAACCACACGCAAAACCCAAATCCATAGAGGCAAAAACATAGAGATCGAAAGGAAAAAGGAGAATGCTCACATCTTCGGGAGACTGGTGGAGATCTCTGGCCAGAAGGTGTCGACCAAGTTGTTGAGGTTGGAGAGAGCGTGAAGCTTCAGCGAGAGATGTGGCTCGTTCAGCATCGCAAGCATCCCACCCGCGGAGCTCACCAAAGTCGTCGCCATGATTGCGCGAAGAGGAGTGGAATTCGAATAGCTAAGGTTGGGTTAGGGTTAGGGTTAGGGTTTGTGTTTTGGGACTTAACAGAATAGGCGATCTGAGAAGGGGCAAGGAGGAAGAAGTAGTTGAGAAAGGGTTTGGTTTGGTGTGGGTTTGTGAGTGTGTAATTTGCTTTTGTATACTAGGAGCATCTTCAATTCTTATTCGACACGAAATGGATCAATTTATCAATTTCTATAAGATATCAATTCCCCTTTTTTCCTAACTTTTTATTCCCAAACACCTAATTAATTAATTTTAGCTAATCAGATGATAACTAGGTAACAAAATAAAATAAAATAAAATTCCAATCTCATCGTATTCAAAAAAATAATAATCTCACCGGTAACTTTTTAAGAAAACTAATTTATTTGAGACACTTTCAAATATTAAATACTAATATCTTTTTTCCAAAAGATTCGAACTTTAGCTCCTCCTTTTGCTAAACTTAACCAACTAGCCATTGACATCATATTTGAAATTTATATACTACATATTACATATTATACATGATCATTTTCTAGGTCATATAATTTCATTGTAACTAATTGTTATCAAGTAACTAGTTTTTCGAAGCCGCAACTTGGCTTTTTGAAGTGCAACATAGACACATCATTTTTTAAGGAAGCTGGTCTCTGTGATTTTTTTATGTATTTTTATAAGCTTTTTTTTAGAATAAGATGTAAATATATTCTTCAATGTTTGACTTTATCATTTAAAATTATGTTTGAATTTTATAAGACAATAATTATAATAAAAAGATGTAAAATAGAAAATATCAATCACATGAAAAATCACCAATGAGTTCTTGGTCCAGGTAAAATTGAATTAGGTTGAGTTCAAATTTTATTAATGAAAAAAATTAGTTGAAAAAAAATTATACTAAACATAATCAGTCATGTTTCTAATAAATATTAGTTATCACTAAAGTTTGTAGATATTCCGAATAAATGTCATGTTAACCTAAAAAAATCACATGAAAAATTAATTATTAATTAAATTATTAGCATTTTGCTAAACAATTTTTTTATAAAAAAAAAACTTAAAATGAGTTGCCATTTGAAATAGAAAAAACATGTCAACATCCTCTCTTTTTTCATGATTTTCTTTTACCAAGTCAAAATATCTTTTTTTGGTGTGCAAATATAAAGTAAATAGTTTTGCCTTAATCTTTGTAATGTAACTCAATGTTTGTCTTCATTTGGATATAAGTCTCTTCATCTTTTTACCATATGAAACTTTTTAATATTTAATCTTTTAAGATTATTTACTTTTTAATTAGGAGTAAAAATAAACACAGTCAAACTAGAATCTGAACCTGTTTAAAATTTAAAAATATATGACTTGAATCTAGCATGTTTTGTAGTTAAAGACCTTCTTTAATGCTTTGTTTGGGAGTTAGGAGGAGAAGGGAAGGAAAGAGATTTAAGGGGAAGAGAGGGGAAGAAAAAGGAAGAAAATGAGGGAAATTTCTTCCTCTTTGTTTGGGAGTTAAAAATATATTAAGAGGGGAAAATTGAGAGTTAATAAGATGTTAAATGTGAAAATTATATAAGTTAAATGTAAAAATATATTAAAAATATATTTTAATATATTTTTGAATTTGTAGTTGGGGTAGGATAGTAATTTTAATTACTTTTCCTTCTAAAAACCCCCAAATTGGGAGAACAATAATTTTTAGGCTTTGGAAGGTTTCAGAGGAGTTTTAAAAATCCTCAAATCCTTCTCCTCAAAAATTAAAACTCCTAAACAAGGAGATATCACCACCTAAACCTTTCCCTTCCCTCCTTTCTCCTCTAAAATCCCTCTCCCAAACAAAGCCTAAGGGTTAACCTATGACCTACAAAAAAGTTTGGCTTGACTTACAAATTTGTTCAAGGGTCTAATTTATGATAATTTAACATCGAGATATAGATAAAAAAATATGTATGTCAGACTTTATAAAAATAAAAATTTAATTTATTTATTCAATATAGACATATTTTTAAGATTTCATATGATATTCACGATAATTTATTTAAAACTATTTTGTAATAAGATATTTAAATAATACATCAATTCAATAAATTAAATTATGTATTTTACTTTATTTATATGAAATTTATAAGTTAAGTTTGATGCTTTGACTTTAAATATGCATCGGAGAAGGGTAACATATGGTTTTTATGACAAATTATGTGTTAAAGTTATTAAAACTAATATTTTAAAATATAGATTATATGTGTCATTATAAGAGAGACACTTTTGTTCAGGATGAGATCTTGATTAAGGTATTTAACACATAAATGGCTAAATTAACCAAATTAACAACAACAATTTGAATTTAAACGAAGGGATAGATGGTGGCAAAAGAATGGTTTGATTGGCACAAATTAATAAAAATAACAAATAAAAAAACAAGAAGGTATATAACCAATAATCTCCCTAAAATGAAAACAACTTAAATGATAAATATTGTGTGCTGTCTAAGGAGTGGGATTTAAAACATGCAATGCAGACCATTGATTTTGAAACCTCCAAAGGATACGGGTCCACACATGCATGTCTCCCCCACCATTTTCTCCCTTACCTAAACAAAAACAACCTGCATGTGCATATTCTTCATTTTGCATTTCGCTTTTTTTAAAAATTTGTTGAGGATTCATCCTCCTCTTCCTCAAATGCAATGTGATCAACTCCCTTTAAACCCTTTGGGGATTATCCATTTTCATCCTCATCCTGCTTTATTTTTCTCCAAAAAAAAGATAAAATAAAATGGTGAAGCATGCACAGCTGGGTTTTGAAGGTTCTTTCATTTTTTGTCTTGTTTTGGTTCTTTCTTTCCTTGTTATCTCAACTAGGTGTCAAGATGCAGAGGTAATGGGAATATTAAAGATCATGATCAATGCCCCCATTAGCTTCCAATGGACAAACCCTGATGTATGCAAATGGAGACATGTTACATGTGATTCATCTAAACGTGTGTCAGCTATTCAGATTGGAAGCCAAAACCTTCAAGGCTCTCTCCCTAAAGAGCTTGTCAAGTTAACATCTTTGGAACATTTTGAGTGCCAATTCAATAGTCTCACAGGGCCATTCCCCTACCTCTCAAAATCCTTGCAAAAGTTGGTAATCCATGACAACAAGTTCAGCTTCATTCCCAATGATTTCTTCAAAGGTATGAGCAATTTGCAAGAAGTGAGAATTGATGACAACCCCTTCTCACAATGGTACATTCATGACACTCTCAGAGATTGTGTTGCACTCCAAACTTTCAGTGCACAGAGTGCTGGCCTTGCGGGCACCATCCCAAACTTTTTTGGCAAAGATGGTCCATTTCCAGGTTTGGTTCTCTTGGCTTTATCTGATAATTTTCTAGAAGGTGCATTGCCTACAAGCCTATCAGATAGTTCAATAGAGAACCTTTTGGTGAATGGACAAAATAGTTTCTCTAAACTTAATGGCACCCTTGTTGTGTTACACAACATGAAGTCTTTGAGGCAGATTTGGGCTAACGGGAATTCATTCACTGGTCCTATACCAGACTTGTCACATCATGATCAACTTTCTGATGTGAATTTAAGGGATAACCAGTTAACTGGTGTGGTGCCATCCTCTTTAATTTCTCTTCCAAGTTTGAAGTTTGTGAACTTAACCAATAATTTTCTTCAAGGATCCTCTCCCATGTTCAAATATGGGGTAGGAGTTGATAATAACATGGATAAAGGGAGAAATCAATATTGTACAAACGTGCCAGGGCAACCTTGTAGTCCCCTTGTAAATTCTTTATTATCTGTTGTTGAACCTATGGGTTATCCCCTTAAGTTTGCTCAAAGTTGGCAAGGAAATGATCCATGTGCTAATAAATGGACAGGTATAATCTGCTCTGGGGGAAATATTTCAGTTATAAACTTTCAAAACATGGGTTTGTCTGGCACTATTTGTCCATGTTTTGCCAAATTTACATTTGTGACAAAGTTGCTTCTTGCTAACAATGGTTTCATTGGTACCATACCAAATGAACTTACTAGTTTGCCCCTTTTGCAAGAGTTGGATGTTTCCAATAATCATTTATACGGCAAAGTGCCACCATTTCGTAAGGACGTGGTTCTTAAATTAGGAGGGAATCCTGATATTGGTAAGGATAAACCAACTAGCTCGAGTTTCATCGACAATGGCAAAAATCACAATACTGCAATAATTGTTGGTATTGTGGTAGTCGTTGTTATTTTACTTATTAGTGGGGGTTTAATACTTGTTAAGTTCAAGAGAAAGTGGAAGCATATGAGGAAAACTCAAAATCCACCTGTAATTATGGTACCTTCTCGCCGTTATGGGGATGGAAATGTTGTGAAGACGAGTGGTGGAGGCTACGGGGATGGAACTACTAGTGCATTATTAAGGCCTATGGGTAGTGTTTACCAGGTGGAAGATCGTAACATGTTAATTTCAATTCAAGTTTTGAGAAAAGTTACCAACAATTTTAGTGAAAAAAACATATTGGGGAAAGGGGGGTTTGGCACTGTATACAAAGGAGAGTTGCATGATGGGACAAAGATTGCAGTGAAAAGGATGCAATCAGCAGGATTAGTGGATGAGAAAGGACTGAGTGAGTTTACATCCGAAATTGCAGTGCTTACTAAGGTTCGACACATAAATTTGGTTGCACTTTTGGGATTTTGCTTGGATGGAAGTGAAAGACTTCTTGTGTATGAACACATGCCTCAAGGTGCTTTAAGTAAACATTTGATTAATTGGAAAAGTGAAGGGCTAAAACCACTTGAATGGAAAACAAGGCTTGGTATTGCCTTAGATGTTGCTAGAGGTGTTGAATATCTTCATGGTTTGGCACAACAAATTTTTATCCATAGGGATCTCAAACCATCCAACATTTTGCTTGGAGATGATATGCGCGCCAAAGTATCAGACTTTGGATTAGTTCGACTTGCTCCTGAAGGAAAAACCTCATTTCAAACTAGACTTGCAGGAACTTTTGGATACATGGCACCAGAGTATGCAGGTTGATCAACATTTAACTTCCTGCTTTTTAATTTATTTTTTTATTAAGTCACTTGGATAAACAATTATTTGATATGTTTGTTATACCTGTCTTTAGTTATTATGCATTAAAATCTAAATAATAATCGTTTTAAATGTATTCACTTTTGCAATGTGCATGTACAATCACCTAAGGGAAACTTCTTTGTAATCTACTGTAGCCATTTTACATAGGTTGTAACATTGCTAAAAAAATAGAGGGTTGATGATATTTAGTTTTTAGTTTATACAAAAAAAACAACTCTAATGCAATTATCATTTACCAAAATGTGTGATATGATTGTCATTGATGGTGTTTACTTGCATTGGTCGTGAATATGTATTGCAATTTATAAAAATAAGACATTTAGACAATTAGCTAATGACTATTTTCTTTAATGACCGTGAGATGATAGCAATTTACGTTTTTTTAACACAAATATTTTCTTCTTGTCCAAATAATTTATGCTAATACTCACATGAAAATTTCATGCATGATTGGCAGCCACTGGACGACTTACAACAAAGGTTGATGTATATAGTTTTGGAGTGATTCTTATGGAGATGATAACTGGAAGGAAAGCACTTGATGACAACCTACCAGAAGAGAACATCCACCTTGTTACATGGTTTCGTAAGATGCTACTGAACAAAAATTCATTCCAAACAACCATTGACCCAACAATTGAAGTTGACGAGGAAACCTTAGCCAATATTAACATTGTTGCTGAGTTAGCAGGGCATTGTTGTGCAAGGGAGCCTTATCAGCGTCCTGATATGAGTCATGCAGTGAATGTGTTATCACCTCTTGTTGAGGTGTGGAAGCCTTCAGAAAAAAATGTTGACGACATATATGGAATTGACTATGATATGACATTACCAGAAGCACTCCGAAGGTGGAAAGATTTTGAAGGAAGTAGCACCACCCAAGAATTAACATCTCCTTCTTCATTAGTGCTTCTTAATGGAAACAACACAAAGTCAAGCACATAAACTTACCTATTTGCGGCTGCAAGTGCATTTGCATCTTCAGATGCACGATGATTCTAGATATACTTGTATAACAACTTTGACTTAAATGTAATGACTTATTTTGTCAAGCATGGTGTTTCTCTTTTTAGTCTCACCTTATCGCATTCTTGAAACAATACATTAAGCTTAGTGACTTTTTAAAAAGAAAATTCTTGCTATTTTAGTAGTTTTGATATGCAAGATAATAGAGGTTTTGAGAATAAAGCTGTTATTTTGGTGTTTTTAACATTTTAACACCTTAATATATGACTATAATAGTACACCTTTTTTTTACTGCTTTTAAAACATTTTCAGTAAAATAAACTATTTTATGTTTTATACAGTACATTATTAATTTCTACCAATCCCAACAAGATAAAAAAAAATGGAAAGACGGAGGACAAAATCCCAAACTACACACAAATGCTAAGAGTTGCAGAAAACACCATAGCATCATGAACAAAAAACAAATCAGTACACATAAGAGGGTTTGATAACATATGTAAACCAAAATAGTGAAAGATCCATAATTTTTTTTTTGGGGGGGCAAAAAATAGTTTATGATTAATTATACTTTTAGATCTTAAATTTTTTACAAATTTCACTTTTAGTCTCTAAACAATGATTTTAGTATTTTTGGTCCTTATACTGGTTTCTGATAATGGTTTTAGTCCTTGTCATTGAGTTACAAAATTAATTGATGATAATCTATGTTAACAATCAAGTGATTTATCACATCATTAGAAAATTTGACGACTTTGTTTTTTTTAATTTTTTTTTAATTCCTCTTAAACTTGTTTGACATCATTAGGTAATCTAAATATGAGATGTTTAAAAAAATATATTTTATTAAAAAAATTACATGTAATTATTCCTGTTTGACTCCTTGATGACATGACAAATTATTAAACTATTAAAGTTTTTGATTACATTATCAAGTAATATTGTTACTTAATAACTATTAACAAAAGAGAACATGATAGGAACCAAAAACGTGGAAAAAATTATTTAAAGACTACAAGTGAATTTTACAAAAAGTTTTAAGACCAAAAATATAATTAACGCAATAGTTTATAATATTCTTGTTAAAAAACAGATCACAAGCTTTTACAAATTACATAATATCATGACAAAAAAATCAAAAATATTTAAGCTTCTACAAATTTCCTCTATACGTTTTCATACTTTAAAAATATTATATGATTTTTTTATTATAAAAAATTAAAAGGATAAAGTAGTAAAATTAGTATTAATTTATTTTATATTTTTTGTTTTTAAAAAATTATTATATGGGCACAAAACCTATTTTTTTATGAGAGCATTTTTTTTGAATTACACATATATCAATAACAAATAATTTCTTGTGGGGGCAATTGTCCCCATTGTATTATATGTGGATCCGCCATTGAACCAAAGGAGAAGCCATGAGCTAGCAACATTCACTAGATGGTCAGCAACCCCATTATGTTCTGGAAACACATGTGAAAGACCTGTAAGGGTTATCATTGTTCACTTCCTCCAAGATAAATTGAACAACCAATTTGGAATTACAATAATTACATATACTCCAAATGATTAGGGATGTGAGTATGACAGACCTTAACAAATCTTACATAAATAGACTTGGTTTGTTACAAAAAAATTAAGGTCCTGATCTATTAGCCTATAGAGGTTTTTGTTAGGTTTGACACCACTTTTTTAAAAGTATGACCTATTAGTCTATCTAAAAATATTTTCATTTCAAATAATTATTTTATTTATGATATAAAATTATTAATTTATTAAAATATTAAACATAAAGTATAAATATATTAATTTTTTATTATATTTAAATGAATAAACAGAATGGTCTATCATGCTTAATGAGTATTTTTATAAGCTCTAGTCTAACCAATTTAAGTAAATAGGTTTTAAAAAAGTCCAAATCTAACTTTTTTATTAGCCAGGTTAGGTCATAAATTTTTGTCAGCTGTTTATTCTATTCCCATCACGGGAAGCAACCTGGAAAGCTAAGAGGACACCCAGAGATTCGCCATAAGCACACTTGAAGAGCCCAGCCAACATTGGAAGGCAAACCCCATCAGCCAATGACTAGACTCAATTTGAAAGGCTCCAACACAATCAACTTGCGGTATTAACTTTCTATACCAACAATTTTTCCAATACATCTAACATACACAATGTAATATCGATTTTATCTTTCTCGTAATCCATAAATTTCATATGGACATATACCATTCAGTTTCTTACGGATTATCGATTCATTTCTTACAGATTACCGATCCGTATGAGTCATGATTGACAATTCATATGACTCATACGGATTGTCCAATCCATATGACTCATACGAATCGACAATCCGTAAGAGTAATGTGAATTGACATTTAATACGACTCTTATGAATTACTGATCCGTAAGAGGATAAAGTTAGAAATAAAAAAAATATGTTGGATGTAAGAAGTATAACTCTCAACTGATTCAGATTTTTTACAAAAGCTTCAAAAGCAACTCGATTTGATAGCACGAGCAAACTTCTCTCCAGCAAAAGCCTCATTGCGAAACACCTGTTTATTATGAGCCAACCAAATACAAATAATGTGCATTCCTCGAACTCCTATTCCTGCATGGAATGCTAGATTGAAGGTTATGATCTAGCCACGCCAACATGTCCATCTCAAAGAAAGCCATGTAGGATACGAGGGAGGATCAAATACCACACCACCTTCACACTGACACAATCACGAATGATGTGCAACACAATAAGATAATTAATTTAAAGGCACGATCAATCAATTGTAAAGAGTAAAAACAAAAAAAAAAAAAATATAGCTTTCAATCCACACTACCATTTTTTTTTTCAAATGATTATTTATTATTAGACAACAAGTTTGACTTTTAGAGCCCTTGTTTTTTTTTTTCATGCCTAAATAAAGTACTATGCATAATAGTCGTTATTCTTGTTTTCAAAAAAATTGGCGTACAAATGAACAATAAAATTGGCGTACAAAAGTGAGATACCTGTCACTTGACTCAGTTTTAGCAATAAAAAGAACAAATAAAGTACACCACGCATAATAGTTTTTCAAAATGTAGTCTATTAATTAATTCAAGATAAATGTCAAGGAAAAAGAGGAATTAAATGTCATGCCATGAAATAAAAAATATTATTTTGAAAATGTTTAAGCAATTTTTTTTCTTTAATAGATTAAAGTTGAAAATTTATTTGCATCCAAAAATTTACACCAGTCAATTAAATAAAGACATTTACAAAAAATGAACCGTTTGACTATTTGAGAGACAATCTTGACCGTCTTTATTTTAGCCAAATTCACAATATAGTCATGTTTATGTATTATTACTATTTTTTTCTTCAGTATCAATTGATTATATTTATCGGAAATGATAATTTGCACGAAAACTTTTTTCGTCCAGTTAGCAAGAACGTGTATTTTTTGAATTTTTTTTTACGAAACGAACGTGTATTTTATTAAAGAAATAATTTATAGATTTTTTTAATTGGTAATTAATAATTACTTCAAAAAAAAATGACAACCATGTATTTTGATGCGTGTGTTAAATCTCTCATGATATATAGCACTGCTCTAATATTTATTTATTTCCATTTGTGCCTAGCCTTTTCGATTTGCTGACTTTATAGATTTCACTTAATGAAAACAATTATTAATTTATTATGGAGTTTCTCTTTATACCATTTGAGATTCTCTTGTTCACCATTGACCTATTTCAAAATAAATTAACACTCAATTATATTTAATTTTGAGACACTTAGAGTATATTTGATAAATATTTTTAATTAGTTTCTTGTTTATTATTAGTTGGAAAATTCATTTTACCACATTAGTAATATTTGGTGAACAAACATTTTTTTAATAATTTGTAACAGTAAAATCCTTCATTGTTTTAAAAACACTATTACTTCGTGTAATCTTATAAGGAGATTGTTCTAAACGTTATGAAAGCAAGATCCGTGTCGCTGTTGAAGGCACTTAACAAACAGAGACACATTCGATCATGGCTGAGCGTCACATTCAGAAATCATACTGCCTTCGAGGCAATGATGCTCGATTCCAAAGCCGCCTAGAAAGCTGCTCAATTGCTTGCTGTGGACTTCATTCACACTGCAATCAACAAGGTCTTGCACTAATTCTTTAAATTAATCTACATACACGCATAATCAATCACACCTACGTCTTTCATTACGTTCTGCAGAATGAAACCATCAACGGACACCACAAGAATGTCAAATTCTTGTGTGCTGATGTCACATCTCCAAACATGTCAAATAACGTTCCTCAAGGATCAGTTGATGTCGTTTTCTCAAATTGGTTACTTATGTATCTCTCAGATATTGAGGTCAGTTTTGCTTGCAAAAAGTTTCATCATCTTGTTTTCAATATAGGCCAACTCCCGCTTTTGTTTTTCCCTTCCCTTGATGCTTCAGGTTCAAAAATTAGCTGAAAGGATGCTCAGATGGTTAAAAGATGCTGGATATATATTCTTTAGAGAATCTTGTTTCCACCAATCTGGAGATTCAAAGAGAAAATACAACCCTACTCACTACAGGGAACCCAGATTTTACACAAAGGTTTGTTCTTTAAAGTGTAGTTACAATCTTACATCACTCCCTTAGTTTGTGCCAGAAAATTGTTTGAGCTGGACATCAACTTAGGGCTCAGTTGGAGTGTATGATTTCTATTTTATGGAGATGGAACCTTTAAATTCAATAAAGTATCTTCAAAGCATTATTGAACTCATTTAATAGATGCACTTCCCTATTGCAAGCAAAAATGTCTTTGACCATTTATGCTGCAATTTTCTGATTTTTTCCGTTGTGTTCTATGTATACACAACATTGATGAAGAGCTGTCTGTATTTTAGAGCAAACAATTCCTTCTTTAAAACTTTGGTTTTGATGACTTTGATCTGTCAACCCCTTTTTTTCATGCAGGTATTTAAAAAGAGTGCCATATGAGTGCTGATACTGGGAATTCCTTTGAGCTTTCTCTTGTGGGATGTAAATGCATTGGAGCTTATGTTCGAAATAAGAAGAACCAAAACCAGGTAATAGAATTGGATTTCCATTTCTTGTGAGTGTTATCGCTCATTTCTGCTTACCCATTTGACAGAATATTTGTGTACAATAATATCCTTGCTACACAGACTTGCTGGATATGGCAGATAGTTAGGTCACAAGATGATAGGGGTTTCCAGCGCTTCTTGGATAGAGTTGAATACAGCCACAAGAGTATTTTACGATATGAACGGATGTATGGCCCAGGCTTTGTGAGCACTGCTGGACTTGGTATGCCTTCATATTTTCCTTTCTTTCCTCATACCTTGCTATCATAGAGATCTCTCATTTTTCTTAAATCTGACATGGTATTATAGAGATCTTTCCTATTTCTTAAAATTGACATTGTAGTATGATCTTCCTTGACTGTCCCCAAGAGTGATCTCTTATCATTTACTCACTATACATTACTGGCTGACTTGCTATTTAGTGATTTGCTCAATGACTACAAGGTCTTAATAAGTTATGACTGGTAGTATTGATTTTTTATTTGTGAGATGAGCATGTGTGTGCAATTAAGAGATTGGTCAATATTTCCTACCTTTTCAGTCTGAATATGTAGTTTTTGTCACTGGTAGAAGATTCTGGTGATTGGGACAACTCAACCATTTTATTAGTTTTAACTTTGGACTATTTCATAAACTTGTGCAATGCTGCATTTCATCATTCTTCTTAACTTAATATAATTTGTATTTAATTTAAGTTTTTATAGAAATATGTAATTATAAATTTTTTTTTATATGTTAAATTTTTTCTCCTAGGACAAGCCCTGATACAGCAGTAAAGTTGTGTCTTTGTGACTTGTTGGTCATGGGTTTGAATCCAGAAACAGACTTTTTGCATATGCAAGGATAAGGCTTTGTACAATATCCTTCTCTCTTACCTTTGCATAGCGAGGAGCCTCTGGACAATGGGATACGTAGTTAGTTAATTAGTTAAAAAAAATTCTCCACAATATATAGGGAGTATAGTTTGTTTTTTTTCTAGTAAAATTTATTTCGAGATCCAACACTGTTCTTGATCACTTAATATTGTTCTAATTATGATAATATCTTATTCTTATACCGCTTAATATATTATACTTGGGGAAATTTTTTTCTTGAAGAATCTATTGTCCTGGTCAGAATCTTGAAGGTTACTTGCTGTGTGTTTACCGTAGTTGTCTGTATGTTTCTGACCTTGGATGTTCTGCTCATTACTTGGGCAGAAACAACAAAGGAATTTGTGACAAAACTGGGACTAAAGCCTGGTCAGAAAGTTCTGGATGTTGGTTGTGCTGTTGGGGGATGTGATTTCTACATGGCTGAAAATTTTGATGTTGAGGTTGTTGGCATTGACCTCTCCGTAAATATGATTTCTCTTGCTATTGAATGTGCTATTGGACTGAACTACGCTGTTGAATTTGATTGCGCGGATTGCTATAAAAAAACATATCCTGAGAATACATTTGATGTAATATACACTCGGGACACCATGTTGCACGTCAAAGTAAGGAACTATGCTTCTTTTTTCTGGTTTAAATTGTTAGTTTTAGTAGTGTCATGCTTTATGGTATTGATAGGATAGTAGGTGTATGCCACTGAAAGTATATAGGTTAGTTATTTAAAGTACCATGAAATGCTTTATATTAAATGTGATATGCTGATGAGAAACCAACATTACTATGGATCAATACAGGATAAACCAACATTATTCAGATCATTTTACAAGTGGTTGAAGCCTGAGGAAAAATTCTAATTACAGATTACTGCAAAAGTACTGAAAGTCCATCTTTAGAATTTTTTACATTAAAAAAGGAGGATATTATCTCCATGACATTAAAGCGTATAGGCAAGTATGGTTGCCTGTGCTATTAGCGACATCATCTGGCTTCTCTTTCACCCATTTGATTTCAACTGAAATGTTCTAACATTTCTCCTGCTTGACAATTTCCTTGTGTTCTAAATCATCTACAGATGCTTGAGGATGCTGGATTTGATGATGTAATTGCTGAGGATCGAACTGATCAGGTGTGTCTGTCCTTATGATATGATATACTTTGCTTAGTATCTGCATTTTTATTTGTGGCTCTAGAGTACTAATAACCTCATTACTTGTGTGGTTGTGAAAAAGCTACAGCAGGAGTTAGATGCCCTTGAGAACAAGAAGGACGATTTTATTCGTGAGTTCAGCAAGGTGGGTTTCGTACTTTCTCATTGTGATTTTAAGATAGTTTTGTGATACGTATTTTATGGCATTCATTTCTCTGTTAAAATCATTCACGGCTGGATTCATTGCTTTCAGGAAGACTGCAATGAGATTGTGGAAAGATGGAAGGCAAAGCATACCAGGGGTGCATCTAGAGAGCAGATGTGGGGCTTGTTCATTGCCATGAAAAATTGACATGCTGTATTGCTATCATATGCCTTGTTCTTGCTATATTTAGTTCCTGTGTAGCCGGAATAATTAATTATCTCTATGTCTGTTTTGTTGGTTTAAAATCCGTAGCTTTCGAATTAGAATGATGATCTGCGGAGAGGAGAATGCTCTTCGATTTGAATAACAATGGTAACCTGGCATTGGCTTCCTTGCTAAAAAATAATTTCAACGTCTTGGTTTTTGGTTTGAATATTTGCCATAACAATTGTTCCCCTCGTTTGGACTTTGAGAAGAAAATGTTAGGAAATTAAATTTTCTGACATTATTATTAGCTATTTATTATATTAATAATTATATTATATTATTTAATAGATATTGGGTAAATTAAAGTGATCAATTAAATATATCCAAATAAATTCTTAAGTAAATATGAGATAAATAGATGTATATTAATGTTTGATCAATTAGATTTAATGAAAGCTTATTGATCCAACAATAAATATTATATATAGGGTTATGATTTTCAATATATCAAATCAAGTTTCTTTTCTTTCTTTTTCATATACAGAGAATATCTTCTTATGAGTGATTTGACTAAGGAAGATTAAAACTCATAAGAAAAGTTTAGGCTAAAAGATTAAAAATAAATTATTGTTATGATGGAAACAAGTATTCATTATTTATTTAAGATTTCTTGATAATTTAATATGATGTTTAAGAGATTTTATTGTGTGATGGTTTTCACCATAGGGATTTAAGAATTAATTTTCAAACAATTAGTATTAGAGAAATTATTGTGAATGATTTTTTGATTCTCGAGAATTGCATTTACCTAGTTCATGGTGTTACTTTTTTATGACTTTCTTCGAGATTCCAGGACTCAGCAATTAGCATAAAAAAAATTCTTCAAATTTTTTTTATCATGTTGAAGGCAAAGTCACGTGGTTTATACCTTTTGCATGAGATTGTTATGTGCTATTTGTGAATCCATGGATATCATGATGTTGGAAACAATTTGTTATTTTCTATTTCATTTTTTTTTGTTGAATAAAAAAAAAAAACTGTTGTTTTGCTGTTATGGTTTCTGAGCATCATCTTATCGTGAAAACAGTTTATTATTTTCTGTTTCAATATTTTTTTAATATAAAAAAAACAAATGGTTGTTTATGATTTCTAAGTGTCATCTTACAGTGGAAACAATTTGTTATTTTTTGTTTCAATTTTTTTTAATATATAAAAAAATTTGTTGCTTTGTTGTTATGGTTTATGAGTGTCATCTTATCGTGAAAATAGTTTATTATTTTCTGTTTCATTTTTTGGATAAAAAAACAAAAAATGTGTTTCATGATCATGTAATGTTAATAAATTAAAGGGGAAACATTATTATATATTGTTTGGTTAAATATATTGACAAATAATTTGTTTTTTTTCAAAAATATTATTGTCAACAATTAAATAATAATTTATTATTAGTAATAACATTCAATCAATTATGATAAAGTTTGGATAATTTTATTATAATCTCATTTAGAAAATTAAGAGTAATAAAATTTAGGAACTTAGACATTTAATTAAATAAAATAAACTTTTGGTTTATGTTTGTTTTATTTAATTATTATTGTTTTTAATTGTCTTGTATTTCATGATAAAATGATTGAAACAATATTTTTGCTAAAGTAACTTTTGTTGTGTGGATAATCTCTTATTCTAAAGTTTAAATATAAGTATATTTGTTATTTGTGCGAATAATTATTGGCCCAAAGGAAAATTATTATTTGGCCAAATCATATATATACATGTGGTGATAAATATGTGACGATTATAAAAATTTTCATGTAAGTAGTAATCGGTCCAAAGAAAGACTATAGCTTGATAGAATTTATTGTCAATGTTTGATTATTGCGTTGAGAGTACCACTTACAAATTGATATTTTTGGTCCAAAGATCAATTGTTAATGTTGTGCTAGGTGTTTTGTAAATAGGTCCATGTTGGTTGGTATTATTTGTTAATGTCATATATATGCATTTTGTTTTAATTATGCATTTGGTATGACATGAATGTCAAAGAAAAAGAATGTAGAAATTGTTTTTGGTTGCATGGATCTAGACCTTGCGCTAAGGATGAAGAAACTCACTTTCAATCTTGAAAATCCAAATTTGGATTACATAGAAAAGTGGGAGTGTTGTAATCGCATGAGTCTAATGATCATGAAACGCTCCATTCTGGAGGTGTTTCGAGACTCTATTACTGAGAGCACTGGTGTTAGGAAGTTCTTCAAAGAAATTGAGCAATATTTTGCTATAAATGAAAAAACGAAAATTCGTTACATATTAGCAAAACTCGTAGCCATGAAGTATAAAGAAAAGAGGAACATAAGGGAATACATTATTGAGATGTCTAATCTTGCTGGAAAACTCAAGGCACTAAAGTTAGAGATATATGATAATTTGCTTGTGCACTTGATTCTTATTTTTCTTCTGCACAATACAGTCAATTTGTAGTAAGTTACAATACACAAAGGATAAATGGACTCTTAATGCAAGAGAAAGAAAGGCCTTCAGCAAGAAAAGACAGATAGTGAATTTTCCTAATGGCACATATCGGAGGTCAAATAAATTGGAGATCATCGGGTATATTGACTTTGATTTTGCTGGATATCAAGATAATAAAAGATTCACATCAGGTTATGTCTACATGTTGGTTGGAGGAACTACTTCTTGGAAGATTGATAAGCATACACTTGTAGTTTCCTTTACTATGGTCGCCGATTTTGTAGCTTGTTTTGAGGCGTCCAACCATGGGGTATGGCTACAAAATTTTGTCACAGGGCTACGTGTAGTAAGTGGTGTTAAAAGACCACTAAAGATTTATTGTGATAATAAGTCGGCAGTGTTGTACTCCAACAATAATAGAAGCTCTTTAAAATCGAAGCACATTCATATGAAGTTTCTGGTTGTTAAAGAAAGAGATCAGAGCGATCAGATTTCATAGAACACATAGGGACGAACTTCATGCCTGCGGACCCTCTTACTAAAGGCTTAGTGCCTAAGGTCTTTAACGAGCATACTGCTCATATGAGTGTTATTTTGTTTGAGGATACTGGTTTAGTGGGAGTGATTTATGTTGGTGATTTATGTAAAAACAATTATATGTTTATTTTCTGCAGAATAAAGATTTTGATGTTATTTTCCCTTTGAATGTGTATTTTTGTGCTTGTGTTTCTGTTTTGTATATGCAAAAAATTAAGGAGTGATCTCATAAGGACTAAAGAAGGACCAGTTGGAAATAAGCATATGTAATTTTCATGTCACTCATCTATACTTGATCTATATTGTTGAATATATTGATGTGATGATCATGAAAGGTTTAGTTATGCCTAAGAGTGACAAAAGCCGCCATGACCTCATATTGATATAGGAGATGAACTAGATTGTATCTGAAGAGGAATCTAAGGATAAATAGTATACAATTGCACATTAAAGATATATGATATAATTATTTCAGGTCAGTATGTAGCCTAAGTGAGAGATTGCTAGGAAATTAATTTTCCTAACGTTATTATGTGGTACATATTGTATTAATAATTATATTATGTTATTTAATATACATTGAGTAAATTAAAATGATCAATTAAATATGTCCAAGTAAATTCTTAAGTAAATATGAGATAAATAGATGGATACTAGTATTGAACCAATTAGGTTTAGTGTGAGCTTAGTGACCCAACAATAAACACTATATATAGGATTATGACCTCAATATGTCAAATCAAACTTTTTTTCTTTTTTTCTTATCTAGAAATAATACTCTTTAAGGAGTGATTTAACTAAAAAAGACTAAAGTTCATAAGGAAAAACTTTAAAAACTAGAAAATTAACATAAATAAGAAGATTAAAGATAAATCATTACTACGATGGAAACATGTACGCATTATTTGTTTAAAATTGTTTGATAAGTCAATATGATACTTCAGGAATTTTATTATGTGATGATTTTTATCATAGAGATTTAAGAATTAATTTTCCAACATAAAAGACTTGACCCCCTCATTTTATTTTCCTCCCTCTCGTTAGAAAACTGATTATTGGTTCATTAAATTATGGAATAAGGAGAAAAAATGCAGAAATTATTGGTTCGTTAGAAAACTAATTATTGGTTCGCTACAGTATTGGATAAAGAATGAAAAAGAAAAAAAGAAAATTCAAGTAAAAAATAAGTATTATTGAAATAGACTGGAATAAGGAGAAAAAATGCAGAAATTTCTTAATGCTTGTTTAAAAAAGAAAAAATTCTATAAAATAGTTTATTGGTTCGCTACATTATGAATGGTTAATTCGTTCCTAAACTCATTCCTTATTGGTTTATCAATCAATATAAATAAATTTGCAACTGTTACACGCCCACAGCACAGTAATCCTCAATAAATACTCTCGCATTTGCATCCCGAAACCCTAATTGAGAAAGAGAAGGGGGCGCGCGGGAAGGTTACGACTTTATGCCAATACGAGGTTTTTGTAAATCTATTCATTCATTTCATTTCACTGGCAATGATGATTAAAAGGCCGGACTTATGGCTGCCATTTACTTCCATGGTACTTGGTAGTAGATTGATGACCCTTTTCCGTGGAAGTGTCTTCTGAGCCACTGTCATTCCCTATTTCATTTCCATGTTTTTTTACTTCAAGTTATTAGCATGTAATAATTGATGAAACACATCACCAAATCGACATGCCTGTTATATTTTTGAGGAATAGAACAAAAGGGTGAATCCAAGGGGAATAGAACAAAATTATTCCATTCTGTTTGTGCGCCAAATTCTACCTTAGATTGGAGTCATGCTTATTTCACTTAATTAGGTTTCACAATATTATTTGTTTTGTGAATTGCATACTCGAAGAGGAAATTAAATTTCCACTTCATTTATGTACTTTGCTTGTTGTTGGATCCATATGGAGGATAAAGTTTGATAAAGACTATGTGATAAATCATTTTCACCTTTTAAATGTTAAAAATTGGATTAAGTTTAGTGGCGGATTCAAAACTTTTTTTGATGGAGGCAGCAAATAGTCTAATATCTTCTTTAAAAAATATATAAATTTTATTAAAAATGATAATAAAAAACTAAAAACAATAAAATTTAAAAGGATAACATGAATAAAATTAGTATCAATTTTTTCTCTCTTTTATCTTTTATAATTATTTACATTCAGTTCATAAAAAAATTATCTTGTGGGAGCAAGAATTTTTTTTTTTTTTATGGGAGAAAATAATATTTATTCCATATATTCAAGTAAAATAAATTACTTTGTGGAAGCAGTTAGCCTCTATGTAAATGGTCCAGTTTATAAATATATATACATCTTAAGGTGGTTGATGGACTATGGCTCGGTGTTTTTACCCCTCAATCAAAACTTCGACATACACCAAACGAGGACAGTCTGATTGTGGACCATCAAAGGTGGTTTCTAATTTAGTTTCATGATATATGATTTTGATATATTAGAGCATCTTTAGTGTAAGATCTTAAGCAATGATCTTGAGCTTAAAATCTGATCTTCATTAGATCTCCCAATAAAGGAGTTGAAAAGATCTCCACCATGGAGGATGGGTTCTTGTGGAAGATCTCTTAAGATTTGTATAATGTTCAAAAAAGAATAAATTTTTTTCATTTTTCTCTCTCCTTAAGATCTCAAAATGAGATCTACCATCAAAGAAAAAAATGAAAAAAATCTTAAGAGATCTTTATTCCTATTTGACATTATGAGGTCTATCAAAAGGTAGTCTAAGATCTCAATTTAAGATCTACCACTAAAAATGTTCTTAAATTAACGAAATGAAACTTCAACATGTCTTATATATGTTGGGCTAGTTGTCTAATGAATAACTATTCCCCAAACCTTCATTTAATATAAGTATTTCATTTGTGTTGCACTTGTATCAAGTCTTTGATTATTAATAGTTATGACTCAAATTTAAGATTTTCTTAAGGGATAACACTATGATTTATCCTTATGAAAGTTAATCAAAATCATGCATACATGTTACTTTAATAACTGCCTTTACTCATTCAGAGGTGATATACTTTATTTTTTTCACTTATATCCTCGCTCTTAACTTCTAACTCACTATTGATTCATATTATTTACCTCTATTATTATATTTATTATGTGTATTGTTCAAGTGATAGCAAGAACATCATGCCAAACTGAAATTTTTTGTCTCGTTTTGGAATATATAGAATGCAGCTAACACTAGAGGATTCAACAACTAGGCTCCATGCTTGTGTAATTGTCAAGGATGGGATTAGAACAACTTGTTTATTGATTTTAGAATTCTTGACATCAATTACACTCTATGCACTTATAGTTTATACTTAAATGAGTTATATTTTATTATTTAGTGTCGGTTACTATTTTCAATTTGTATTATTGACAAATTATTTGCACTAAACATAAAAAAAATTACAATTTCATCTAATTATTTCGTTATCTATTTATTTGTTCGTGTTCAATTTAATTGATCATTTTTCTATTATAATCATGTGATAAATGAAAGAAGACCCCTTTTAATAATTATCTAAACATTGATGAATTGACAAAGAGGTTAAACAAATTACTTGAAATAAATGGAATAAAAGGTGCTTTAAAAAATCCACCACGGATATATATGTTTGTCTCAAGTCATTATTTGTCTCTAAAGTTGAAGCTAATGTATGAGATAATAGATACTTTTGCAATATTTGATACTAAAATAATTAGAGATATACGAAATTCTTTTAAATATAAATATGGTTACAAATTACATATGTATATCTTACATATATAAAACGAATAACTTCTGCAAGAAAAAGTAAAATTCAAGTTACCGTTGTTAAACCCCATCCCCTGGTCACTCGATCCAAAAAAAAAAAAAAATCATTCTCCAAACTTTAAAATGTCACCTTATATTTATCAAAACCGTATTTTCAGTGCTAAATCTTAACGTTATTTTGCCAAATACTAACCACAACATCTAATACATTTAACAAATTATGTCATTAAATATATATATATATATATATATTAATGGGAAAAAATGCCAGTCTGTCTGTGCATCGCACATGTAAACATACTAAACATATTAGTTTCGGTGAGAAATGTGCTTATGTGATATGCTATGCTGGATATTTAATGTGATTATTACTAGCATTATTCATTGTGTTATTGTCTCATTGACTTATGACGGTTTAAAATTAATTTTGATGATTCAGATTTAAAATTTATAATTGTATTTTTTGGGTTGCATTAATTTAATCTAAAGTTTAATGTTTTTAAAGAATTATAATTTTTTAATATTTTTTCTACTTAATAGATAATATTTTATATAATATGATTGTTTATTTTGATATTATAGTTATATATTTTTTAATTTTATGTTTTAATCATTTATATTATTAATTTTGATAATATTTATTTATTTCCATTTGTGCGTAGCCTTTTGGATTTGCCCACATTCTGGATTTCTCTTAGTCGAAACTCGAAACAATTATTATGAATTTTCTCTTTATACGATTTGACATTCTCTTGTTCACCATTGACCTATTTGAAATAAATTAACATTATATTTAATTTTGAGATACTTAGAGTATATTTGACAAGTATTTTTAATTAGTTTCTATTTTTTTATTAGTTTAAAAAACCATTTTACCATACTAATAGACGGTTACCAAATTTATTTTTAGTAGTTTTTAACACTAAGCTCTTCATTGTAAGAAAAAAACACTAAGTCCTTTATTGTTTTAAAAATATTACATTGTGTAATCCTTGTAAAGAGGTTGTTTTCTAACTGTTATAAAAGCAATAAATATGTGCTAATATAAAAAAATCTCAAAAATATTAGTGTAATTTATTTTAACTTTTATGATAAATATTTTCAAAATTATACCAGTATTAATTTATGATTGATAATATAATTTTTTAAAATACATAACTATTAAACTCTTTATATTATTTACATAATTATAGCTAGATATATAGGTTATTTAACTATTTATTGTTTTATATACAGAAATTTAACAGGGAGTATATTTTAAGATTTACTTATTTAAATAACCAGTTCAAAAGAAAAATCAAATATAATTAAAAATTAAATATATTTTTAGTCTTAAAAAATACAATGGATTTAAATTTAGTTATTTTAAAAAATTGCATTCGATCACCATAATTTTAGAGACTGTTTCTAGAGTGGTCCATTTTAAAAAGTGATCCACGGAGCATCATTTTTTAATGGTTTGATTAATTTCTTGACTACATTATTACGGTGCATCGTCGGCACCATATTATTTCTCTGGATCCTCCTTCTTACCGTCTACAACTCGCCTTCTCCGATGAATCTTGCGTCGTCACCGGTAACACCGGCAACACCGCAACACCCCCTCTTCCCACTTCCTCTTCTCTCCATTAGAATCACTAGCATGTTCGATGGATTCTGTTGTCGGTGTATCCCAATCGCCAGTACCCAAACAACGCATTTTTCGTTTCGCTCCGTCACACAAGTCTCTCGGCGAACGCAAAGTACTAATTCGAATTCAAACCCAAACCCAAACTCCGCAAAGCGCATCAAATTCTGGAGCAATGGGAGAAGTGAGAAGCGAGCTTGGCAGAGATTTAAGTTTTTGGGCAATTGAAGGGATAGGTGTTGGTGTGTGGGTGGTGTCACTGGCAACGGCACGGGATTTGCCGATGATGGTGAGAGGTAGGGTCCAAAAATAATATGGTACTGAAACTTCACCATTATAATGTATGCACTACATTCATCTATTCCAAAGTTGCTGATTTTAAAGTGATTTGACATGACATATAACTAATTAAAAAAATTAAAAATAGAACTAATTAACTAATTAAAAAATAAAATAAAAATAAAGATAGAAAGTTGGAAAAACAACATATACTACTTGAAGCCAATGTAAAAGTTTCAACTCATGCTTCTCATGGAATTTGCTCAAGGCAACATCTTCTATTTCTTTAGAGTTATAAAAAAAATAGTATTTCTAAAATTCTAGGATAAATACGGATTTGTAAAGAATTTAAATAAAATCTGGTATATTTTTTGGAGGAGAAAAACATATTTAACCCCATAATAATTAATTATGTAAAAAAACCCTATAATTATTTAATTAATTAATTCTAGCCAAAGTTTAATTAGAATGAAATGGTATAAAAGGATTTTAGTTTACTTTTTTTTTTCCCTGGAAATTTCAATCACCCCCAACGCAATCCTCAATGTCCCCAAACGCTAACCCCTTCCGTCCCTGAAAACCCTAAATTTTTTTCTCAATTTGCGTTTGGTCCGTGGAAGTGCGGTTCTCTTCTTGTACCCTCCGTCGCGATTCATCTCCGCACCTCGAATCTCACGCTTCCGCCATAGTCGAAATGTCTCTTCCACCCATAGAGTGTGTATACGTAACAGAAGAATGTATTCGGGAATGGAGGAGTGGCAACCCTGCCCTCAAGGTTTCCCAACCTGTTCCAATGCTTCGGTTTCTCTACGAGCTCTGCTCGACCATGGTGCGTTCCTTTTCACACTATTAAATCATACTTCTGCTTCTTTTTTTTTTTTTTTTTTTTTAAATCGAAAATTTTCAATTTCGGTGATGTGTTGAATGCTCTGATTGCTTCATTTCGGTTTTTGGTTGCTGTCAGGTTCGGGGTGAATTGCCCTTTCAGAAGTGTAAAGTAGCGTTAGATTCTGTTATATTTTCAGATAAAGCTTCCAATGAGAAAATAGCTTCAAATTTTGCTGATATAGTCACCCAGATGGCTCAAGATGTGAGTTGCTGCTGCTTTTCTTTGTGAACTTGTTAATCCTTTTCATTTTTTTTCCTTCTCATTCGTTCAAATTTGTTGTTATAGCTTCGAGTTCCCTCTGTCTCTCTCCGTTCCCTTTTCGGTATAAATCCACTAAGAATATATTATATTTCATATATGAAACATGGAAACTTCTAAATAGTAGTTGTGTCATGCGTTACACGAAATCTGCACTGATACTTCAAATAATTTTAGTTGCATTTTTATAATTTTTACTTTTATTTTTTAAACTTCACGTCTATAAGATTAATGCCATAATGACTAGAAAAGTTATGTCTCGTCGGGATTCACCACCTTGTATCCACGCGGCACAATTAATCACACTCAGATATTTCAATAACCTCGTGACTCTATTGATTATTTGTGAGGCATATTTAACAATTAGTGTTGCACTTAAGGTGGGCTAGGAATGACAACAATTCAGGCGGCTATCCTACGATAGGATTTCAAGTTTAAGTATTCAGGATTAATATTACAAAATGACAAAGACATTAATGAAGATGTTACACACAAGAGATTAATGAAATGATCAATGTATGGAAGTCATTTTTCTTTTCTGTGCCGTGTAGATTGTGTCTCCTAAAGTTATTTAATCCTTCCTTTTCTTGTCATCATCTATCATTTTGAATTGTCTTAATCAAAGGTTGTTACTAGTAAAGATAGGTTGCTAACTATTTACTTTCCAATACTTCTTCCCTTGAAGGTTAATTTTTTTTTTTTTTTTAAATAAATCTTTACAACTATGATTATAATGCGGCCTGTTAGTGGAAAGGAGTAGATGAAAAGGAAAAAATGGAAGAGCACATCTACAAATCTAGTATCGAGGAGAGTGGCAAACTGACGATGAAAAGGATTATCTTGAAGATACTAATTCTGATTTGGGAATTACTTTGGTTGAATGTTTTAGATATTTTGTTTGAAATTTTGAATGTTTAGTTGTGACAATGACTTCTGAATTTTGATTACTCATTATGAAATATGATTATGTCTTTAATTTTGGTCGATTGTAAACATTTGAGCTTTATTATACGTATTTTATAACTTCTTTATCTCATACCTTTAATTTCACTGTGGTTGCCATGCGGCTATACACTTTCCCGCTATACATTTTCTCATGGTTGCTGCTAACTGCTATTTGGATTGATAACTTAATGGACTAAACAATGAATGTGAGCATTCATGAAATGTATATTGGTATGTCATATGTAATTATGAGTGAGATATTGAGTATTGTTTCAATTTTGAGTGTCCGAAGATTTATAACTGCATGTTTTTTGTAAGCCCACTCAATGTAATTATGTGGTTCTGTCTCCTTGGTTACAGCATACAATGTCAGGAGAGTTCCGTTCTCGTCTCATCAAACTGGTCAGTATTGGAGTTTGCATACTTTATTTGATGCAGATCTTTATCTTATTGGAGTAACTGTTATGGTTCTAATTCACTTGGAAAAGTTCACAACTTATTATTGATTTTAAAATTTTCATTTTTCTAGGCAAGATGGCTTGTAGAATCTGAAATGGTTCCAGTTAGGCTACTTCAAGAACGTTGTGAGGTTTGCTTCCCCCCCTTTTTCCTATTTCATTTTATGGCTTATGGCTAGTTTTTTGAGAAACTTAGCTAAGGCATAATATTTAGTGCATTAATACGTTTCTTGCATTTACAAAATATTATTTATAATTTTATATGTTATGCATTGGTAGGAAGAATTTTTGGGGGAGGCTGAGTTGATCAAAATTAAGGCTCAGGAGTTGAAGGGTAAAGAGGTGAGTTATTAACTTCTGTATATTTATGCTATAATGCCCGGGGCTTTTGTTTCTCTCTCTTTGCTTCGATTATTCCTATTTCTTCTGTTTTCTTGAAGGGTAAATAAATTGATACTTTTGTCCAAAGGAAAATGTGGAGGTTGTTAATCTCCACCAAAAGGGGAGGAGGTTAGCAATCTAATATGTATGTATGCGACAGAAAAAGTGTTATAATTAATGAAGAATCCTTCAAAAAACAAGAGAAAATGATGATATCAGAAAAAACGACAGAGGAGCTAAGAATGCAGCCATCAAGGCTGCCCAATCTCTCTGCACGCTGATGACAACTATATTTGTAGTCATGGACTCTTGAACAATCATGGCAGAAAATTTAAATTCAATTATTGTATGTATCTGATTCATTTGTGCCGTTGATTTCAGGTCAGAGTTAATACCCGACTTCTCTATCAGCAAACCAAATTCAACCTTCTCAGAGAAGAGAGTGAGGGCTATGCAAAGCTGGTATAATCATAGTTATCTATCTCTTGACTTAGTACAACCATGGTGATTTTGGCTGAAGAACATCTTTAATAATTGTTTTGTTATTGCATGAATTTGTTTTGTGTGCATTGCATGGATCCAATTAGATGTTTTTGTATGTTGTATTGAATTTAGTTAATTGTGTAGGTTACTCTTCTTTGTCGGGACTCTGAAGCACCTACTCAAAAATCATCTGCAGCAACAATTGGCATTATTAAGGTTTTAATGATTATAAGTACTATGACTACCTGAGTTTCATTTTTTTCCATGATGAACACAGTACTGATTTAGACTACTTCTGCAGTCATTAATTGGCCATTTTGATTTGGATCCAAATCGCGTTTTCGATATTGTAAGTTGGATCTTTTGATTCATTTTTATTATTAATTCATATTTCCATATAAAGTTTTCGTTTCATGTTTTATCTAGCTACTGATGTATGCTTTTTTATCAGGTTCTCGAGTGTTTTGAACTGCAGCCTGATGATGATGTGTTTATAGAATTGATTCCTATTTTTCCAAAGGTGGATAAAATAAAAGCCTAGGCCATTCCTATATTTAGTTTACAACATTTAAGGGACAATTTTTCATCTTATTATTATATCTCTTTTATGCAGTCTCATGCTTCACAGATTCTTGGATTTAAGTTTCAATATTATCAACGCATGGAAGTCAACAGTCCTGTTCCATTTGGGCTCTATAGACTTACAGCCTTGCTGGTGAAGCAGGATTTTATTGAGCTTGATAGCATGTAAGATGTCTTACTGTGCTGCTTAAAAATCACATATAGCATTCTTGTGTAAAAGTAAACTGTTGCAGTAATTCAATGCTGAATAATTTTGGCTCCATGATTGTAAGAGGTGGTGGTTGCATTGGAAGGGATTTACAAGTTCCATTCTTTTAATCTTGTAACTGATAAACTGTCTTTAGCACCACTTATTGTGAGTTATGCTATTAAGTTTTTAGGGAAAATGTTGATGTCTAGAAGGGATGCACCATATAATCATACCAAAAACTGAGTAGTAAATTGTAGTTTGGCTATAAAATAAAGGAAGGGCAAGACTACCTCTCAACCTGCTAATATTGGTTGGTTTGGATCTTTTGGAGCATTAAGTTTTCAAGTTTATTAGATTATTTTCTCTATCTCAAAAGTAAAGAATGCATTCTTACTTAGCTGTTGTGATTGTGTTCTTTTCTATCTTTTGGTATTTTTGTTCCTTTTTTCCATATGCATATTGTCTTAAATAAATTTAAATGATTTAAATTATAGATACTTTCTTTGTTCACTTATATTGTTACAGTTTTTTCTCCACATTGGTACAACATTATTTTTAGAACTGGGAATGATAGTATTTGGATATTTAGGCATGGGAAAATTAAGCTTATTTTTTTGGGAACCAAGTAATACTAGAATTAAGCTTCTTTTTTTTGGGTTACTAAGTTATGTGTTAGTTTGTTGTTCGTATGTACTGCTAATTTGCTGTGATAATGCTACTGGCATCTGGTCCAGATTTATATTATATAATGTTTGAGAATTTTACTAACTATCATTTTGATTACAGATATGCTCATCTACTTCCCAGGGATGATGAGGCATTTGAGCATTACAGTACTTTCTCTTCCAAGCGCCTTGATGAGGTATTTATGCTTTTATTGAATATGTGATTAACTTTTTAATACTTGAGTTATTATTTATTTTTATTTTTTTGGGATGAAAGAAGTATCTTTTAAGGAAGAAAGGAGGAAAGCAAATCTGCCAGAGAATAAGAAATTCTTATATAAAGAAAAATGGAAAGGAAATGAACCAAAATGTCTCTAGATTACCAGAGCTATCTAGTCTCTTTCTATGCTTCAGATTCAGAGCTCTTCTTTCTGTCTTGCTTCATCTCAATTAAACTAACTGGGTTGGCTTGTGAAAAATTTAGTTTCACAAGCATGTTTCAACTTTCAGTTCTTATTTTTCGATTGTTTTAATTTTTTGCATTGGCTGATTTTTATGCTTGAAGTACTTGACATTTTCTTTTAATCCTATCACCTATTGCTTTCTTATTTTGTTTTGACTAGTTTGATTTCTAAAAGGTTGACAATCTTAATTACAGGCTAATAAAATTGGAAGAATAAACCTTGCTGCAACTGGAAAAGATCTAATGGATGATGAGAAACAGGGGGATGTCACTATAGATCTCTTTGCTGCTATAGACATGGAAGCAGATGCGATTGAAGAGCGAACAACTGAGCTTCAGAGCAGTCAAACTTTGGGCTTGCTTACTGGCTTTCTTTCAGTGGATGATTGGTATGCTTGATTTATAAATCTACTATAGCATGTGATGGTAAAAACTGTTATTATCACAAGCTGTGTTGTTTTTTTTCTCTTTTTGCTTGCTTTATTTATTGGTGTCTCCCCCAAAAATGGATAGGCTTCCACCTTTCATCTTAATGATAAAACTGCTTTGGATACTATGCAAAAAATAGAGAATATATTAAGCTATTTAGATATATAACGAGTTTCACTTTCTCAACAATAAAAACTGGTTCCATTGTGTGTGGAGATATTTGTCATTCTTTCATAAATTCACACACTTATCAGTATGTCTTCTTACATGGTGACTTAGTCAGCATCATGTGTGGTTATTGAGTTCTATGATGGACTGATGGTTCTCAAACTTTATGGATTTTTGCTGAAGATTTGATTCCTTTCAATCCAAATAAATTGATTTATGGCTCAACTAGATCATTCTTTTTATACAATATACTTGTGTTCATAGAATTTCTCTCATGAATATATATATTTATGGGATCTTTTGTTTTTTCTCCTCACAGGTATCATGCTCATCTACTATTTGAATGCCTTTCACCACTCAATGCAGTGGAACATATTCAAATATGTGACAGTTTGTTTAGGTAAAGCTTGTGTATACTCTTTCTCTCTCCCTCTCATTTGACACTAGCACAGAGAACTTTTATTTCTGGACTTGTATTTCCTTTTAGGAACTGTGTTTAAACACATGCCAATGAGTGTTGGTTGTCAAAGCTACCGAGAGTAGCTTCATGATGGATCCACGTTGAGGCCGAGTGGATGTGAAACTAAACACAGAAACTATTCCAAATTTACGCCCAACAAACATGAAATGCCTGCATGTTTATAGCATTTGCATGCATTTAACATCCTGTATCATTAGGCCATTTGGCTTTTGGATTTTGTTTTGGTTAAAATTTGTCTGAGATGGCGAGCCTTGGCACAACAGTAAAGTTATTATGCCTTGGTGACCAGTTGATCATTGGTTTGAATCAGAAAACAGGCTGTTTGCATATGCAAAGGGTAAGGTTGCATACAATGACCCTTCCCCATACCTTTGCATAGCGAGGAGCCTCCGGGCACTGGTGTACGCTAGCAGTAACATTTTGTCCTAATGCTTCTTTGTTATGCTATAGCTTTATATATATATATATATATATTTTTTTTTTTTAATATGTCTGAATGTTTGTTTTTGCTATATCTTTATATAATATTGAGATTTTCATCCAGGCTTATCATGAAGTCGATTTCTTCAGCATATGATGTTATTCGTCAGACCCATCTTCAAAATCCTGGATCGTCCACGGGAGGCAGCACTGATGTTATGGATGTAGATAACTCTTCAGGATACAGTTCTTTCATAGATCTTCCAAAGGAACTTTTTCAGATGCTTGCTTGTACTGGACCTTATCTCTATCGTGATACTGTACTTTTGCAGAAGGTGTACTAAGTTGTTTTGATAGTTTTTTAACTTCATTCTCCTTGCTATGTTTTATGCTGATAATGGCTTCTCCTTCTCCCATTTTCCCTCAAAAACATGAGTAGGTTTGTAGGGTGTTGAGAGGTTATTACCTTTCTGCTCTTGAGCTTGTAAGTCATGGCAATGGTGTCTTGAATCCTCAATTACAAGTTCCTGGAAACCCTCACCTACATCTTAAGGAGGCAAGGCTAAGGGTAGAGGATGCTTTAGGAGCATGTCTACTACCGTCTCTGCAGTTAATTCCTGCCAATCCAGCTGTTGGCCAGGAAATTTGGGAACTATTGAGTCTTCTTCCTTATGAGGTTCTCCTTTTTTATTAGTTGTTTATCCATTTACATGATTTATTGTTAGCTATTATCAACAAGCTCACTTGATGAATGCTATCTATCTAGGTGCGATATCGTTTGTATGGTGAATGGGAAAAAGATGATGAGCGCATTCCTATGCTCTTATCTGCAAGACAAACTGCGAAGGTGTACTGATGATCTATATACATGTTTGGTACCATCTGCACTGACTGTTTTAAGCTTGATTCTTTGTCATACTCATTCTCTTCACTGTCTGTACAGTTGGACACTAGACGTATTTTGAAACGGCTGGCAAAGGAAAATTTGAAGCAGCTGGGTCGGATGGTTGCAAAATTAGCTCATGCCAACCCTATGACTGTCCTTCGAACAATTGTTCATCAGGTGCTAATTGAGTAGTGTTTTTGCACCATGAAAACTGAAGATTCCTGACTGCTTTGATGATGTGCATTCTATCATTTTAATTTTTTCAAATTTTGTGATGTGCAGATTGAGGCTTATAGAGACATGATTACTCCTGTAGTGGATGCATTTAAGTACTTAACTCAGGTGTGTATATGTTTTCGTGTTTTTACTTTCCTTCCATGTTTCCTGCATCCATTATTGATATCAATCATATCATAATCTGTGACCTCACAATAAGCAGTAAGACATGAAACCTACTTTGTATTTGCGGTGATTATCTATTTTCTATTAGTGAGTATTTGGAATGTTTTAGTGCTCGACTGATGAATTAAATCTTTGAAATAATTGATCATGGTTCAATTAATTGTATACAGTAAATGAATGATCGTTGTCTTTTACAATGCTAGTTTCACTATATAAACCACCATGATGTTTTTCACTGCATGTGATGGTATGTTTCCATTTTTTTTGGCTTTTACTTTTACTTTTTTTTGGCATTCGTTAGAAGTCCACTGGAGACACAGGTGAGGAGAGTAGATCACATGGTTTTTAGCCTTATGGAAAGGATCTTGTGGTGAATAGTATTCTTTAGAATTTGGTTTTTGATTGAACTTCAAACTCAAATAGTACCATGTGATCCATATAGCCTATCTCACTTGATCGGATAAGGTTGTTTTTATTTTTGTGCATTCATTATTTTCTTCCTTTTGAAGTTGTTTTTGACATTCATAGATAGTTTTTAAATCAGTACCTTATTTACTCTTTTCTTTCAACAGCTTGAGTATGATATATTGGAATATGTTGTGATTGAGCGTTTGGTGCTTGGTGGACGTGATAAGTTAAAGGATGATGGCCTTAATTTGTCAGATTGGCTTCAATCTCTTGCTTCATTTTGGGGCCACCTGTAAGTATATTTGTTTCCTTTCCTCTTCTATTATTTCATATTATTGAAATATGAGATCTGGTTTATCTTTTCTTGACAGATTGTCCTTTTTATCTGGCTAATTATAGGAAATAATTATGATCCTTTTAGAGTTTGCCATCAGAATATGTGACTAAATCTTGTTGGTTTGTATGTTTTATTCTACTGATTAAAGCATAAATTTAGGTTGTCTTCCATCTGTTGTTTAGGTGACTGTGTCTTTCAACAGCCATTTCTTGCAAGCTCTTATTTTATTGGAATTATTGTATGCTTAAGGAATAGTTGATAATGACATTCATTAGTCATATTTATACATTTATGCCTTCCTATAGAATTTAGATATATGCGGGATGCCTTGTATCAAATTCCAGGTTGCAGATCAACCTTAGCAAATGCAGGATTACTGGGCATAGCAGCATTTTATGTCCCTGAGTGATAATGCCAGATCAATTCAAACCACTTGGCTTGCAAGTTGGCATGCACAGACAGCTGTATGATGTGCTTTCTGGTATCTGCTGACAGTTTTTGGAATGGGTGTCTGTTTGTTGGAAGGGATGGACATTTCTCTGTTATACTTTCAAAGTTCATGATTATTTGGTCCATTCTCCTTTTAATTTTATAAGGGAGATTCAAAATGTTAAGAAGAGCCATTTAAGATATAGAAGTGACTTGTCAGCTGCAATCACCATACCATGATTGATGGAGAATTATCTGATTTAAAAGGAAGTTATCCATTAAGTTGGATCTCCGTATTTCTATTGTAGCTTGGAATGATCGGTATTGTTGCCATATACAATTAGATAATGGAGATGAAAGAATGGGTACATACAAAATGCAATGACATCAGTTGGAAGTCTTCAAATTTTTTTATCATGTGAAGGATGATATATGTTGTATGCATGGTGTGTGTGATTCTCAATGATTTTATGGTCATTTCTAATGTCAATAATGGGACGATCAGTTTGATGGCATTTATGCGGTATTATGTCTGGGACGGAGACAGATCTATATTACTTTATGTTACCATTTTGTCTATGCTTAATTCATGATGATTTTCAAAGAAGGGAGCAGCTTCCTAAGCTGTTGCTCTTGAAGACAGGGCGAAACATGAACTGTATACTGGGTGGTTTGTATGTGATGAATGTTTGGTCCTTGGTGTTGGGCTGACAGCATGTAGGTTTGGATCCATCTGATGAGACTTCAATTGATAGTAGCATTCTTATAAGTTGTCTACTCCATTAGTTTTTTCTTTCCTCTTGTGATGCTAATGCAGGCTGCTAGATATCAAGGAAACTATTAACTCTTTTGGGAAACTGTTCACTATGTCTATCTACAAAGGGACCGTACAGAGTATTATTGTTAAATAGTATATTTTTTCAAAAGAAAGGAAGACGAAAATACAGCTTTCCATTTGACTTTATCACTGGTAGTTTTTCTGATTGATCAACAATAGTTCAGTACGACTGGATGGTTCATGATTGTATTGTCTGTATAGCACTGGGATGCTCATCTTCTGATGAACGGATAGCATAACAACTTTCTGTAATATCTGGTCTTACTGAGGTATATACCTCAAAAATGCAGAGTGATATGCTAGTAGCTGCACTATTTTTGCTGAGCATACGTGTTAAATCCTGAACAACTTTGGGTGCCAATATTCCGCTAGGAATTTTTTTTTTTTGCCTTGGAGGGATGGGGATTGAAATACCTGAAGCTGTTTGGTTTGGTTATCTTCTCTCTCTCGTGTTCCCTCTTGTTGTTTATAATATTGAGTATGTAATTATATAATGAAAAATTGAGTGAGTTTATTTTGTATTAGCTTTTCTGAATTCCTCTGTTTGGTGAACTGAAGCGTACGATTTTATTGGGTAGCTCCTTCAAGGGGGCCTTAATCTTATTATTGGTTTGCCTCTGAGCTGTAGTTGTTGCCTACTGTGTGCACAACACATAATACTGAAAGTAGATTGTTTGGACCCCCCCCCCCCCCCCCCCCCCCCCCCCCCCCCCCCCCCCCCCCCCCCCCCCCCAACACACACACACAAAATAAAGTTGTGAAACTAATGCCAAATTAAAGTAGGAAATTCGAGCTAAGGTCACAATCTTTCATGATTCCATTTAAAAAAATGAAAGAGATCAAAGTAATAACTTAGCAACGTGTTTCAAGTAAACATATTAATTAAATTATTTAAGTAGAAAATTATAGAAATTTATATAAATGGCAAGCAAACTAGAAAAGAAATAAAATAAATTGGTCAATATTATTGACTGTCAAATAATGTGAACAAATGTGGGATCTAATGTGCATGTCTCAAGTGAATGTGATATGGGTTGCATTGTTGTGTACATTCATCTTTGGGTGACACGAGAACCTGATTTTCTCCCTACATAATTAAGGATTTTCATCATATAATTTGGTAGTTCTTGTGATATGTGTGGCAATTGTCATGTTTGCATTCAATTTCTTGCTGGTTTGCTTTAAATTATTTTCTGTCAATGTTGGTGTTAACTTGTAATTGATAGTTTGTCTTTGATTGCTCTTTTTTTGTTCCTTGCCTGTTTTTATTCTTTATTGAGTATGATCTATGTGATTATTACTTCAAGAAGCACAATGTTCTTTGAATGTTTTTTGTAAGCTCAAGTCATTTGTTTATTATAGGTGTAAGAAGTACCCATCAATGGAATTACGGGGCCTTTTCCAGTATCTGGTGAATCAGTTAAAAAAGGGACAGGGAATTGAGCTTGTTCTACTGCAGGTTTTTTTTTTTTTTTTTTTTTCTTTGTCTGTCTTTTTTCCCCCCCGAATAAATAATAATCTTATGTGAGATATGGCTCTCATGAAAAATCCAAATGTTGGCTATAAATAAATATTTTTGCTGGTTTTTCAGGAGCTTATTCAACAAATGGCTAATGTCCAGTACACGGAGAACTTAACTGAGGAACAGTTGGATGCAATGGCAGGGAGTGAGACTCTCAGATATCAAGCAACATCTTTTGGTGTAACTCGGAATAATAAGGTACAGAGGAAAGCAAGTTATTATTGCAGTTTGGATGGATTGAAATTCTACTCCAGGTGTACGAGACACTGTGTTAATTTGCACTGGTCTAGTTATTTGCTCTGTACTGATCTGGCTGGTTAATTATCACATCAGATTGCATTTAGTTTTGGAAAATTTTATCAGACATTTGTAGAATGAAAATTGGTTGATTTGTTGCATTATTGAACATAAAGACAAACTTCCTGAATGACTCATTTGTTGGATGATTTCGTGATTTTGCTGTAAAGAAAGCACAATTATTGTAACTGCTTCTGCTTGAATATTGTGTTTGGTGTTTATATTTTTCATACTCATGTTATATAGGTTCTAATAAATCATGTGTTGTGCTATGGGCTTCTGAAGTCTCTAGTGTTGAATTTTAATTCTAATTATTGCGGAATTATGCCTTGTTTAAGATTTAAACTTGTGACTTGGTGGTTGACATGGTATTTAATAATAATAATTGCAGGCATTGATAAAGTCAACTAGCAGACTTCGAGATGCATTACTTCCAAAAGATGAACCAAAGTTGGCGATCCCCCTTTTGCTGCTTATTGCTCAACATCGTTCTTTGTAAGCTTATGAAACTTCAACATGTTAGAACTAATGATCAAGATTCTATTCTCAAAATTTAATGTTTTTGCAGGGTTGTCATCAATGCAGATGCACCCTACATTAAGATGGTTTGTGAGCAATTTGATAGATGTCATGGAACTCTCCTTCAATATGTGGAATTTCTTTGCAGTGCAGTCACTCCAGCATCAAATTATGGCATTCTTATTCCCTCCCTCAATGACTTGGTCCACCTTTACCACCTGGACCCTGAGGTTTTTGTTTGCTTTTTACCTCTATTTTATTATGAACTTTCTACATGTTATCATGTTAATTGCTGCTTTGTTTTATCATTTTTCCTCTCCCTTTAGTTGCAGCTTTTTTTGTACATCATTCTTTGCTTCAACCTGTATTTAATGCTGTTTTTTTCCCTGGGCGTAGATTGCTTTCTTGATATATCGCCCTGTATTGAGGCTTTTCAAGTCTCCGGTGAATCCTGATGTTTGCTGGCCCTTGGATGATAAAAATGCTGCAAGTGATGCATCTATGAACTTTGAGTCTGATCCTTCAGATCATTCTGCTAGTATGGTTCTAAATCTTGGTTCTGCTCAAAATCCTATAAGGTTATAATGCTAACCTTTTTCAATACATTTCCTTAAAACTTTCCATCGTATGCTTTGTAATGAAACTCTGATAGGTGTTGAACTCTACAACATGTGAGGATGTTTTTTTTAGATGCTAAAAGTGAATTCATAACTGAAACATAATGTATTATTGAAAATGTTAGAGGTGATTACAAGATTTGAGATACACTAGTACATTTATCTCTAATAGATGCCATTCCAGGTGATATATCTAAGAATGTAAATTATTATCTGTTTCTGATATGCAATAAGATGTGCAAAGTTTATTTCTGCTATTTTGTGGATTGGTATTTACTATTTTATTACTGTATGCAGTTGGTCGTATCTTCTTGATACTGTTAAAACCATGTTGCCTTCAAAAGCATGGAATAGCTTATCTCCTGATCTTTATGCTACGTTTTGGGGTCTTACATTATATGATCTGTATGTTCCAAAAAATCGTTATGAATCAGAAATAGCCAAATTGCATGCTAATCTTAAATCTTTGGAGGAGCTTTCTGACAATTCAAGCTCAGCAATCACGAAGAGGAAGAAAGAAAAAGAAAGAATTCAAGAATCTCTTGATCGTCTGATCAGTGAACTGCATAAACATGAAGAGAATGTTGCATCTGTTCGTAGACGGCTTTCTCATGAAAAAGACAAATGGTTAAGTTCCTGTCCTGACACCTTAAAGATCAACATGGAGTTTCTTCAGCGTTGTATATTTCCACGCTGTACTTTCAGTATGCCAGATGCAGTTTATTGTGCAATGTTTGTACACACGCTTCATTCCCTTGGAACCCCCTTTTTTAACACAGTCAACCACATAGATGTTCTGATTTGTAAGACCCTACAACCAATGATATGTTGCTGCACTGAATACGAGGCAGGCAGGCTTGGCAGGTTTCTGTATGAGACTTTGAAGATTGCTTACTATTGGAAGGTACTTTTGCTTTTTCCCCTTTTATAATTTTGATTTGATTTTTGAAGATAATTTCAGGGGTTGTTCATTTTTAAAATGTTTACTGTCATTTTTATAATTCCCTTTTTTTCAGAGTGATGAATCTATTTATGAACGTGAGTGTGGAAACATGCCTGGCTTTGCTGTTTATTATAGATATCCAAATAGTCAGCGAGTTACATATGGGCAGTTCATTAAGGTAAGTTCTAGTGTATACTGGTTTAAACTGGTGTGAATTATCAATGATTGATTGTTAAAACTAAATGTGATCATGAATAAATTTTAGAAAAATGTTTTTTTCCCCACAATTTTTGAAGAGTATTTTGAGTAAGATGAAAAAGATAGGAAGGAAAAAAAATGAATGTAACAGATAATGTAGTTAAAAGAAAGAAGAAAAAATTTAAGAAGTATTTAAGAAAAAGAAAAAAGTAATTAATATGGCATTATACTAGTCTTGAGAATTTAAGAAGCATCAATGATACAATTAAGAGGTATTTCAGCTCCTACCAAATGGCGCAGTCAAAATTTACTTGGCAAAAATGCTAAACAATGAATTTCATAGATAATATAGATATCCTTTTTCTAAAGGCTTAACCATATTTCATCCTGATCTGTTGTTAGTCTACGGATGATTAAATAATGCTGTAAGGACCCATTTCATATTTTCTTTTTGGCTGATAGGTACACTGGAAGTGGAGTCAAAGAATCACTCGTTTACTAATTCAGTGTCTGGAATCTACTGAGTACATGGAAATTAGAAATGCTCTTATAATGTTGACAAAAATTTCTAGTGTTTTCCCTGTTACTCGGAAGAGTGGGATCAACCTTGAAAAGCGCGTAAGTTATCCTTATTGTAAACTTTGATTGTGCTAGTATATAATATTATCATTTAAGTCATTTTATCTTCCATGCAGGTAGCTAAGATTAAAAGTGATGAAAGAGAGGATCTTAAGGTGTTGGCAACTGGTGTTGCAGCAGCATTGGCTGCTAGGAAGGTATGCCCGTCTCTTATTACAAGTCTGCCCATATTTTGTTTCAACATACTAATTCTCATCCATTATGCAGCCTTCTTGGGTTACCGATGAAGAATTTGGTATGGGTTATCTTGAGTTGAAACCTGCACCAACTGTGACTAAATCTTCAGCTGGAAACTCAGCAACTGTACAAAGTGGGATAAATCTCAATGTTTCACAAACTGAATCTGCCAGTGGAAAACATGTGGACTCTGGAAACATAGTCAAAGATCAGGCAGTGAGAACAAAAATTGCAGATGGAAAGTCTGAGAGAACTGAAAGCATTACAGTGACAAAATCTGATACTGGCCACATAAAACTCAAGAGTAGTTCAATAGTGAATGGATTGGATGCTCAATCATCCTTGGCCCTGTCTTCTGTACAATCTGGGACGTCAAAATCTATGGAAAACCCAAAGCAAGTGGAAGAATCCATAAATAGAGCATCAGATGAACATGGGACAAGAACTACTGAGGTAGCATTTAATATCTGAGCTATGCTGTGTGGTTAGCTTTTCCATTTGTAATTTTGTATGATGGGCTTGTGTATAATCCAATTTGCATCATGTATTATGCTGTTGGCTACTTGGGGTGATGCATCTGCTTAGCACTTGAGTAGAGGATAGGAAGGTGGGAAGTGTGATTTGACGGAAGAAGTTTTTCCTCTACTATGATTGATACTAGAAAAGTTGAAGAACTTTTTCTACAATTTGAAATTCGTACTAATCACTGAATAACTAATAAATTTTAGTGTTAGCAAAATGTAGGAAACCACTTGGTGCCAATTTTCTTTTGTTTATGCAGTAAACAAGAATGGCATTTTTGGTGCCTTATTCTAATGCAGCCTCTCGGTTTCCTCCCTTGAAAAGAATAAGTTGACACTTGTGACTGATGATCAGAATGCATGATGTTGAAGTGATTGCATGTGTATGAAACTTAAAATCTAACTGATTCAGGAAAGCATAGTTAGTTTTGAAGTGAAGTGTACATTTTGAACAAGAAAGCATCTAAGTGATTCAGGAAAGCAGGACGGGTAAGTTTTATTTGTTTAGTGCTGAGGCTTCTTGAATGGATTTTGGGTGTGTGAAACTGTTGGATTGAAGATTGAGAAATAAAACCGAAGTTGGATGTAAGGATTGAAGGGTTCTAGAGAAAAATCAAGCAAGAGCCAATAATTCAGTTGCTGGTCTTGGCTTAGGAATTTGGAGAAAGGTTTTGATGAACCTTTCCATTTCTGGTCTAGCAATCTGGGGATAGCTTTTGTAACTAGGAGAAGGGATACTTGTTAATATCATACTTTTGTTTATCTCAATTGGGGAGTTTTATGGCCCTTTAATCCACGTATTCACATGTATTATGGTGCCATAGGACTACTGTTTTGAGTTTAGGGGTAGTGATATGGCACTCCTTGTACTGTATCCTTCCTTCATATTTTATATATATTATATTATCTTTGCTGATAAAAAAAAAAGG